>VWZZ01004044.1:778549-878262 GCA_013399095.1 Psophia crepitans | reverse complement strand
GAGAGCGGGCCGCCCTGAGGGGAGAGCGGCCGCCCTGAGGGGGAGGGCGGGCCGCCCTGCGGCGCCCTGAGGGGAGAGCGGGCCGCCCGGAGGGGAGAGCGGGCCGCCCTGAGGGGAGAGCGGCCGCCCTGCGGCGCGCTGAGGTAAAAGGGGCCGCGCTGGGAGGCAGCCCCTCTCTGTTTCGCCGTTTCACGCGGCGCAGGGGTGGAGAGCTCGCAGGAGTGGGAGAAGGAGGAAACAAACAGATGGATCCATGAAATTAGAGATTTTTCGCAGTCTTCTTGTAATGTGACCGTCTCTATTAAAACCTAGTCATGCCCCCTTTCCCAAATATTTCACTGCGTTTTTTTATAACTCTTACATCTTTGTATAGGCGAGTTGTGTGTTTGCTCTTCAGGGCCAGCCCTGGGGTGTCTCTGAGCGGTGACTTTGGGGGGATGGGGTGACGGAGGACGCCGTGCAGCCATTAGCTACTTCACCCCAGTGATGGGGACAGCTCGGGATCTGTGCTGCCATGCCAGCGGCTGCTCCTGCGGGCTCACAGCCTCCTGTTTCGCAGCCATTTATAACCCCCCTCCTCCTCCCTTAGAGGAGGTGTTAGGCCCTTTTATATTTAGTGCTGAGAAGTACATGCAAATTCCGATGAGAAAACGGTATGAATATGCTAACGGTATCCCACTGCCTGAAAGAGGAGAACCTCACGTAGAGGGTTGCGTTGGTGGGCTACCATTTTGTTGCTAGGGAGAGTTCAAAGCAATGCATCAGTTAATTGTTTTTGTCTGGATTAGTTCATAAATAAATTCCCAGGACCGGTCACAAAGTCAGCATTTGCATGTAAAGAAAGAAACGTTTCTTCAGATCTGTGTTAAAAGGCTTCTGCTGGTCAAATGCTTATATGCATTTTTTTTCACCAGGATGCGTACTGTTTTGTAAGGGTATTGAGGCCTTCTCTGCGCTTCTGGTTTTTCGTAGCCGAGTTATCCATGGCTCCGTATGCTTTAGTCAACATTCACCTATTTATAAAGCTGGCAGGCTGATTTTGGAAATAGCAGTTGTGAAAGAGTCGTACCGCACCGTTTCGTACATGTCCCACTTTGTGGAGTTGAAGGTGACAGTTCTGCATGCGTGCATGCGACAAAGCTGCTGGTGTGAAATCTTGCTTCTGTGAAGCACGTTTTTTAAGACGACCTGGAGAGTTTAGTTGCGTTTTGAAGGACTGGTTGGTCTCTAACATGTTCCTGAGCTTGTGCCCAGGCTTTGAGCAAAACCCATTGATTTTTGAAACCAGAAGTCTTGAGCTTGAACTTTGCAACTTTCTTCCAATATATGTATGTTGTCTGAATTATTATTATGTATTTTTCTTTTACAGAGGTTTTTAAGAAGAATCTGATGGTGAGAATAGCTTAAGAAGACTCAGGATGACGACAACGGTAGCGACAGATTATGACAATATTGAAATTCAACAGCAGTACAGCGATGTCAACAACCGCTGGGATGTCGATGACTGGGACAATGAAAATAGTTCTGCTCGACTGTTTGAACGATCCCGCATCAAGGCCCTAGCTGGTAAGCACTGAGCACGTGAGCAAAACTCTGCTGGTCTGTGTATGCGACAGTTTTCTAATCAGAAAGTTGTTATACTGACTCTGTTTCTCACCTCATCAGTCTCATCAGATATTAACCATTTTGGCTGTGTATTCAAACTGTTTTGGTGAGGTTTCTGTGGTTGGCAATGATGATGTTTCCAGATGCGGAAAAAAATCAGAAGGATAACCAAATTGCGTTTCAAAATTTGAACCCCTACATTTGGAGGAGTTCACAACATCTCACCTGTCCTGAAATGGAGGAATGTGGTAGATGGAGATAGTTGTCATTTTGTGAATAATGCTGTCATCACTGCATCAGCAGAGATGTCATCAGCACTGTCATCAGCAGAGAAATGGAATTTGATTTGGTCTATTCTTTCGTTGTTGTTTAAAACATTTGATTATTGCTTATTAAAGGCTGTACATTAACCAAATTTGTTTATGCAGCAAGGAGATTATGTCATGTCCTCTCAGCTCTGAGGCATTGCCCTGCAAAGCAATTTTTATCCGTTCTGTAAATGATTTCCTGACTCTTATTGTAGCATGCCCACATTCCTGACCTCTGAACAAAATGCCTCAGTAGCGTGGGACATAGTGTAAGCGTGGAAATCAGCTCAAAATGTGCTGAGCTTTCTGCTAGTGAAATTTTAGTTACAAGGACAGTTTTAAACCCAACACTTCAGAACGTCTTGAAGCAGTTTATTAAATTAACTGTACTGAGACAAAGGTATCATCTGTTTCATTTGTGATTCCGATGAGACTGACTCCAGAGCGCAGCGTGCCCTTTCTCCTCTTGATGCCAGCCGTGAGAGTGCATTAGATGCAGAATACCTTTACGTGCCAGGCACAGGGCAGGATCAGGTTTGGAGCTGAGCGACAGGGAAATAAAGTAGTTCGGGCAGGTGGGCAGAGCGCAGATCATATAACTCTTACTGAGAATAGTAATCGTATCGACTTAATGGAACTGCTCGCAGAAAGGATGTGTGTTAAATTTTGCTGTCTTTAGAAGACTTTTAGTTACAGGACTTCTCATCACAGTCTGCCTTTGAAATGACAGGTAAAATGCCTGACCTGGACTGGCTGTGCTAAGTGAGGTCAGAAGCAGCCTGACTGATGCCTGTGGTGATCGACTGGTGGTAGATGAGAAGAATCTTGACTTGGGTTTTTTTTATAGTTTGACCTTATTTGAGGAAGAAACTGTGTTTTACTCCTGCCACACTAGTGGTTGTAGGTTATACCTTATTCCTTGGGTGGGAGGTGCTTTTAGGACTAAGCTCATTAGCTGCATTTGGGTCCCAGATCTAGCCTTTACTGCGGGTCATTGTTCTACTTACTTTTATGGCAAACAGAGCTCGCCACCTGAGTAATGAATAATAAACATGAAACTCTTATTTCAAGGAGAAGTAATATAAGGAAAGTACTTGAATTATTTAGATAACCTAAAACAAATACCAATGTCAAAGCAAATAATTTTGCTGAAGACTTGATTTGGAGGCATATTTAAACATTTTCCAAGCGTTATTATGTATTTATTTTTTTTTCTTAAGAAGCATTACTCATCGTTATTTTAATTTGATACATTTCATACCTGTAATTCTCTGCTGTTAGTGTTGAGAATGCGCTGTGCTGCCAGAACTTGGCTTAGCATCCTGCACTGCTGCAGCACTGCTTGAAAGCCTAACTCTGATGCAGGGAGAGGGGAGTGAGGAGACGTTTGTATTGCAAATCAAAGGTTATGGTTACAGGATGAGCCATGGTACTTCTGGCACCACTGGATGTATATTTTCAGATGTGCTCTCTGGTGGGTAATCTTCCTGTGCATCTCCCCAGAAGGGCAGTTCCATGTTTTTAACAGCTGCAGCCTGGAGCTGGGATAGCAATAATCTGTCACGGTACTCTTCAAATCAAGACAGGCCCGTTCTGGAAAGGTGTGCTCTAACTCAGCTGCTTGTCACAGGATCAGATGTTATAATTCTGTGAAAGTCTGTGGCTGGTAGGGCACACAAAGCCACGCTGGGTAATATCAGGAGGCTCTTCTGGCTCCAAAACCTATACATTTGACTGCCTGTTGCACCATCACTTTCTCCTGGCTGAGTTTCACTGCTCTCTGAAGCAGAAGTAGTTGTGAATCACCTGCAGGGCCTGGATTTACTGAGTAGTGCTCCAGTCTGACTCAGATGGGCACTGGCTCTCTGTGGGCATGCGCGTCTTCCCACATCTCCAAGACTGGCCATCTTTTCACAGCAGCATTTTTTCCCCCAGAGGTCCCAGGTTAGTTGTATCTGAAGACTGTCTGTGGATGTCCAGCTCTTTCGGTACGTCTGCCTTTCATTGAAGTGACAAATCAAAAGACTATCAATGTCTTGTAGTTTGTGAAATGCACGTGTATTATTAGCTCTTTGTCCTGGTACAAAAGGTTTCAAAGTGAACAGACCGGGCACCGGTTCGTTATTCCCCATCCAGAAGAAGCAAGCTGTTGCGTTCAAAAGTAGGACAACCGCAGGCATTTTACACTGCCTGACTAATGGTTTTATACTCAATGTGAATCTTTCTGCTGGTGCAGGCATCTTCTCTCCACATTCTTCAACTGGTTGTAAAGTGCCTCTTCTGTGAAACTTCCATCTTGTATTGATTCTAGTTTACTGTAATTCAAATGAAGCTTATTTCCTTTAAGGAAAAGAAAGGTAGAGAGTGAGTACTTGAGAAGTGAGTTCTGTAGCCAGAGATCTGATAGTCTGTTCTAGAAAGAATTGCAACGGCCCCGTGTTCCAGCAGGATGTTGAAATATTTAAAGAGCAAAGCAGGAGGTGGTGCTCAGAATAATTTGTGATCAGAGCGGACAGTGTATTGTCAAAAAGCTCAGTCAAAGCAGGTACGATACGGTAATAGTAGAAAAGCACTATAGTCAGCACAGCAGCTGATAACTGTTATTATTAAAGTGGTCCATATACCCTGGAAACCAGAATGCGAAGGATTGTTTCAGTTTCGAACAAATAAATCATATGGGAACTCAGCTTTCAATCAGAATCCAGATTTGAAGGGATATGCAACCAGATTGGTTGCCATTCATGTTGAACTAACTCAGTCTGCAACTGATATGAGAAGAAGGTAACTGATCTCTGCTTCGTAAAGTAAGATATCCCACTGCAGGAAATCATCTTTCACCTGTCCTTGTTCTCTGTGGTTCTTTGGAAGGTCTTGCTGGAAGACCAGGTAATTCTACCTGCTCTGTGGAAGCTGAAAAGATATCATGTTTGTGCAAAATTCTTCATTCACAAATCCTCAGGTGTTGGATTTCGTCTGTCGAGGACCATTAGCTAACAAGATTTGCTGTGCAGCACCTCGGTGCATAGGGCTCTTCTGAAAGCCTTAAGAAACAGTTCAGTTGTGCAGCAGAATTTTTCACACTTGGTCTGGGACTATGACATTCAGATGTACCATGCTGCCCGTCTCAGATGCTGTTTTCGGGTAGTACGAGAATTGTTGCCTCCAAAACTTCTCATTTTTTCAGTTAGCTAATTCAGATTAAAAAAACACTCGGCTAAAGTTACTCACTTTTCTGCTCATTTATATTTTGCCCTTTTGTCCTCGGTGTTCACCCGAGTGACCGGAAGGTCTGTGACTCAGCTGTCTGGCGTATGAAGTAAGAATGGTTTCAAAGTTTATGAAATAACAGAGGCATACCTTCTTCACGCAGGGCAGATGAAGCTGTGCGTTCCTTTTTCAGCTCCACCTAAGTGACTGTACATAGGTCAGGCCACTTGCTAGTGTTACACGTCACTGTTCATGAGCCTTACAAGGGAATACAGGTAAGGAGACTGCATTCGTCATGCAGCTTTCCCTAGTTGTCCTTCTCGCACAAAGAGAAGCTAGCCTTGAAATTCACAACAGTAACTTAAATTCTTCCAGAGCAAAAGGGAAAAATCACTGAAATTGTTACTGAAGTTAGTACTACTGAAAAGTTTTTCTTCATACTGTAGCAGAATATCTGTTTCTTAAGGATAAAAAACAGAGAAAACTTGCAATGGGAAAGTGCTGATGCCATATGTGGGGTTGGTTTGGCCCTTCTGGCCCTGATATTTGAGCGATTCTCTGCACAGCTCCAGTGCAAGAAGTCAGCAGAACCACCCCCCAGGCCTGAAAAAGTGAAAAGATCCCGCTTGTAGTACTCTTCAGGTATCAGGCACCTGCTTGTCCCTGGTGTCCAGCATCTCTCCCATAGCTAGCAAGTTTCTACGGCTTCACTCTGATGATAGGCTGAAGATAGAAACAAATCTGCGCGGTCAGAATAAAGTTTCAGGTCTCAAGTCAATAAAAAAAGGACAAAATACAATGATTTAGATCGTAAGAGAATAGTTGAAAGAGCACGCTGAGGATAATCTCTTGCAGTGCATTTCATGACTATCCAGTACCTGAGCTGCTATCTGGGACTTGAAAATCAGTACACTAATTTTAATAACAGCAAATGGTTAAGGAGAGGGAACTCAGCAGTATATCGATGCTTGTAAGTCAGGTTTGAAGGGCATGTGAAGGATTCACTTGACATTAAACAGAAGTAAAACCTTACAACCATGAAACTGCAGATGCAGCTTCTCTGCACTGGCACGGTGGTGCTGGTGGTTAGCCCAGGTTCTTGTTCAGCGGCCAAAGACCTAATGCAGAACTTACTCAGGTGAGCATCGAAAGGCTTATTTTGGAAAACCTTATTTTCCTCAGATAAAAGCTGATGGAATTATTTCAACAAAAGCTTTTCCAAATATCAACCTCACCCAATGCTTTCCTTCTGAATTTTACTTCTGGATTTAGTTTCTTAGCTGCAGTACTTAACCAGAATCTGTGGGAGGCTGCTGTTAAAAACAGGAGCATCATTTTGTGTGTTCCATGTCATGCAGGCATCAAGGGAGAGGGCACGGCAGCAGAGAAGCTGCTGTCCTTACGCGTGTCACCTGCAGTGCTGGATGTGACTACTGAATGAGCACTGTGCTCTTAACCATAAAGCAAGAAAAAGCTTAGCCCATCTGTCACTGCTGATTAATGTGTTCGCTTTTAAAGTTGCGGGTGGAGAACTGTTTCTAAAGCAAATAGCAAAAACCAGACAATAAATAATACTGAGATACAGTGTCCCTGCATGTGTACTGAACATAAACCAACTTTCAAGTAAACATGAACAACATGTATTCAGTGATGTCCCATCACAAATGTAATTTGGTACAAAGGTCATTTGCATCTCATGGCTGTAGTAACATGATTTTTGGTACCCGTTAAACATAGTTTGGGGGGTTTGCTCTTTAGAATCAAACAAGTAGTGTGCAAACTATGTGCAGGAGTAAGTTGGATTCTTTGTAGCCCGATTAGACGCCAGATCCAGGGTCCAATGTAGCTTCCTGAGCCACTGAAAAAAAGTATGATGTAGGAGTTTTCTGGAACCATGCATGCTTGCTTGCTTCATGGATAGTGTTTATGCTTCATTATGGAGCAACGCAGGAAAGTGATCGTGTCCTGGTGATTAACTGTATCCAGCACACGTTGCTCAGACAGGACAAGCAGAGCTGGAAAAATAGGCTTCTTGCTGCTTTGGGGAGGGAGCAGGGTAGGAACAGTTGCTGGCAGCTCCACTCTGGAAACTGACAGCTGCAGTCACTTTACGTCGCTGATAAAATTCTTTCAAGACTAAGTGATACTGAGTTGGACATGTACACGGGAGAGCCCAGTGTCTTTACTGCAAATGAACCTGTACTGATCAATCTTTAGATCTTTGAATTCTGCGCATTAAGCTCCTGGACTGGACTGCAGGTACCATATCTGCTTCCCATAGCTTCTCGTGAAGAACTCCAGACATATGCCAGTCCTTACTCACAAAGGGCTGACCCTGTGCATGGGCAGCAATTCAGTCACTTAGCAAAAAAAAGTACAAGAGAATTCTGTACTGTGATTAAAAAGGGATTCAATATAAAAAGCCATCTGTACCTAGAGGAAGAAGGTGGAAAACTAGTACATGTGTGCTGACTCTGTGTGGATGTGTGGAGATGTGTATCTGCTTTTAGGATATTACCAATGAAATACGCATGAGGGTAATCCTGAAAGCAGGTAAATCTGCTTTATCATGCCTGGGTATTAGCACATTGGCACTGCGCTGACTTTCGTAGTGTGCTTCCTTACTTGCACTGATTTCAGCTGAGAACTATGCCTTAATTCCCAGACTGGCACAGTGCTTTCCTGTCTGTTTTAGTTTTCATCGCCCATTCATCGCCATGGCATCAGTGAAGAGGAAAAGCACCGGGGTAATGTGCTTTTGGCTGCCCACAACACTGAGATGAGTGAGATGCAGCGTTGTGCATCAGCTGAAGCAGGGAGAGGCGAGCCTGGCAGGGAGAGGCAGGGTAGGATTTGTGGAGGGGAGTAAAATGCTTGGGCTGTATCTGCTGCTCAAGGAAAGGGAAGAAAATACTCTGTGAGCTACCCTCCGTGTGGTTAGTGAGAGCTAAGCCAGGCACGGTAGTAGAGCTGGGTTAAAATCATGCTGAAGTCGGTGGTTTAGGAGGAGACCTACCAGCCAGATTGTCAGCTGGTATAAACTGGCATTCTCCCTTGGCTTCTGTGAGACCATGCTGAGTTGCAGCTGGGAGGCTGACCCAGAGTGGCCCATCATGGGAAACCTGAAGACTGAAAAGACTGCAACATTCTTTGCTGTTGGAATCGATGTTTTAGGGGTATTTAATACAGAGAAACCATGGGAGCCTTCACTGAAATGATGAGATTGTCTCTAGATATTTTGCTGAGTTGTCTTAATGGAAAGGATTACTTGTTTATAGAAACTGCATGCTGATATTTTAATTTTTTTTTTTAAATTATGACTTGTATCAGGGATGAGCTTGGCTGTGGATATGTTTCAAAATCTGATCATGAGCCTGTAATTTAAAAGACATCTTTCCACAAAAAATGCGTATGCAGAAGAGAATGTTCTCGTCTCGTGTCTTTAGCATCTAACTAGCGATGTCTCTGTATTTATTTTATTTATTCAGCCAAATCTGCAATGTGCCTTGCATTTTTCCTTCTATTTGTTGCTTGGATACTGCATGAAAGCACTCCCTGAAGTATAAATAATGTCTAGCAGAGCATACTGCAAAGCAAAATTCAATACAGGATTAAAAAATGTTTACTAATTTCTGTTAACCTTGGAGCTCTGCTAATGGGCAGAGATTAGTGATGAAATCGTTCCCTCGGATCAGAGCGTCGATTCTTATCTGGCAGTAATATCCAGGAGAGAGAGAAACCCAGATTGCCTTGAGACAAATTGCCTTGATGGGGAAGATGCAGAAAGAACGGGAACGGGGATGAGGATCAGACCATAGAGGGTGATGAAAATCCACTTCCGAGTTCAACATTTTTAGTTTCTAGTATTCTTCCTAACAGTTTTGAACTCTCCTAATGAGCAATGCGAGCACTACTTTTTTTTTGTCAACCACTTTGTGTATGTTGTTTGATCATTTTTGAAGTTTTCCTTCCTTTAAATGTTATGAAGCCTTTAAGGCTGATGGGTGTCAGACATGGACAGTATTTGGACATATAAGCGTGTAATACATTCTTACATTTATTCTGTACATTATGTAAAAATGAAATTTGGTTTGCTCTGGAATAATAAGTTCATGAGTTTCAGACAGTTACTACTTGTCAGTTGCTCCACTAAGCTTTCTTGCAGAGATAGGCAGGTCCCAGATGAGGAAATATTGTGTGTGAGATTTGATGAAAGAGGGTTTTTGAAAATAAACAGAGATGTCTCTTCTATGTTGGCTTTAAAAATGAGGCTTTCGGCTCAGGTTTCTGTATCTAGTATTTTATTTTTTTTAAAAAAAAAATCAGCCATTTTTTTTCTAACCTTTTCCTTCTCTTTCCTTTTGAATGAACTGTGCAGGATCAGCTCAAGCCTGTACTACCTTGGCTTTTTGGGAACTTTGTTGCTTAGGTATAAGAGGATCTGAAATTCTGTAGGGAGCCCAATTAACTTCAGAGGTTTCTAATTCAGCTCCTCCAGTTATGGAAATGGTAAAATGAAGAGGTCCTTTTGTATTCCTCTCCTCTAAACTGACCACGTGTGAATGTGGCTGGTCACATTTGGGATGTATTTGCAAAGATTAATATAGTTTATATGCTTTTGGTTACCTATGTGAAGCAAGGGAAATAGTAGAAATAAATACTCTGGGTTATGGAGATTTGTAAAGATCAATGTGTTCTGCTTGTTGTTTTCATCCAATTTCCATTTGCTCAGGAGTAGCAGGAGATTGAATTTTCATGGCTGAGTGATTATGGTGTAGCAACAGTGCATCTTCTGTGTTCGTGGTCAGACTGGAAAAAGGAAGAAAAGAAAAAGGAGGGTGAGAATCTCTCTCCCCTACATATAGATGCAATTCAGATAGGGAAGGAAAGGAAGGAGGAAGAGGCAATGAAAATAATTCCAGCTTCTGACTAAAGCACATTAAACCCATAAAAAAGAATTCTCTGGATGAAAATCGAGAAGTGTTTTCGTGCCAAAATTTTACAGAAAGCAAGTATGTTAAGTGTGTACCTGTACACCATGGTTGATTTTAATAGACTTTTTAAGGGTTATTCATCTATGTTGGGGGGCAAACCAAGTGCATTTTGTGGGCCACAAGCAAAACTTGTGAGTGTAGTCATTACAGTTTTTCAGGGCTGGCTTTCCTGCTGTGATGGGTTGATGGAGTACGGGAGCAGTACAGTTCAGAAAACCCCCTTTGAACTGGAATCCAAACCACCACAAACCATGATTTCTTCCAAACACGAGTGGCTCATGTGGCTCTCCTGGCAGGCATTCCGCTGCTGCAGTTAGCAAGGACGCGCTGTTACAAAAGTCATGTCAACTTTCCTGTTAATCTGGGACTTGTGTAAACTGAAACCCGAAACCAGGTGGAACTGACCCAGTTTCAGTAATAAATTGATATTCTGGCCTGATTTGTGAAAAGATTCCCAAAGGTTTCGTGCCGCTTTGGTCTCGGACGTCACGACCTACAGGTTCATCTTGAGCCCAGAGCTAGTTTGTGCCTGGAGCTGTGGAGCTGCTGGAAGGCCAGCCTGGACATGGCAAAAGGAAAACATGTGAACAGACACTCTCTAATAAAAATCCTTGTCTCTCTCTTTTTAATTTGCCCCTTTCCATCACATTTTGATTGCGTTGGCTCTCCCAAACCCACCTGAGTCACAGAGAATATGTCTGGAAGGGACTTGGAGGACCAAATGCCTTGGTGTTTACCACTGACCTAGAATCCACTTTAAACAGAAAAACTGAAATATGTTCTGAAATAGAAATGTTACTTAAGAGAAGATCTTGTTTTGTTTGTATTTTTTTCACCTTCTTCTGAGACAGTTGCTCAGGAAATGGCGGGTTCGGAAGATGAATAGTTCTGTTCCCACGAATACCCGCAGAAGAGGTAATTAAGTTGGCACGCTAGTTTCTGCTTAGTGTGTGGGCTGCTGCTGTCTGTGTTCCAGCATCTTAGATAAAAACTAGAGGGAAAACAGGTAACTCTTCAGGATTAATGCTATGCCAATTGTCAAATATGATAAAAATAACCATTTCCTATTCTGTTCTAGAACAATCCACAGCCAACCCACCTTGCCTTTACTCAGTTGCATATGGAGGGAGAGATGCTGGGTTTACTGCGTAGACAGGGGGGGTATCGGCAGAGAGGTGGCGAGGCAAACGTGATTACGGGTTTTCTGTTCTCAGCTGCAGCGCTGAGGGGATGTGTAAGAACTTTACCCTCTTTCAAGAGAAGAGCAAATGTTATGTGATTTCTGTGGCATTTTAGATTAATAAATCATCCTTTTTATCTTGTAATTTTTTTCTAGCTAGTCACCAACTGGAGAACTTACAAGAGCAAATAAGAGTAAAGACAAGGGTGATGATTAACCAGATTCCTAATTACTGTAAGCTCTGGTGTGCATTCTGCTTCCCATTAGGAAGAGAATTGTCTTCTGTGGAGTTGTAAGATTGCATTTTTCTTTCAGAACACAATAGTACAAAGCCTGCGTTTGCTCTATGGTACCCAGGGAACATTTTGTGCGTTGCTTTCTTGATTTTTCACGTCTGCATGAAGTGAATGTGTTTTGAGGGTGGGCCTGTTTTGGATGTTGTGTCCACCACACATGCTGTCTTCGTGGTTGACCCAGTAAAGCCAGCCAATATCGGTTGACTTTATTGGTGGAAGATAGTGTAGATTTCTGGATGGGTGAGGTTGCCAGGGAGTCTCTGGCTGTTCCAGTTCTAGCGAGACTGTGTGAGTAATACTGACGCTGCACGCTTACCAATTCTCTCCTGCACAAGTTATGGACTGGATCCTTGGCCAGGAATATCTTAGAGGGTCTTTTGTCTATACTTGTTTTGAGATTATGCTAAGATTTTTCTGAAGGGATTTTTTTTTTGCTCAGAAAAGTGATAATTCTGTTCAGTTTTAGAAATGTTGATAATTAGGGATTTGGATGGTAATTTTGCTAGGTCTTTTTCCTTAGAAATATTAGTTTTTTCTTTTGTGGTAGAAGCCCATTCACTTCAGCAGCAATTTTCATAACCATGTAAAAACAGATCCCAGGACAGATCCTCTTCTGTTCTGGGGTAAGCACCTGCCTCCAGATATTGCTTCTACATTCATAATATTGCTGTAATCAACCTCTTGTTCTCCTTGAGGCTTTGCAAAGCTCTAATCATGTCAACCAAGTCACATTTTGCATTATGGTTAAGTGGATAATCATCTGTGTTTTTCTTTCATAACTCTTAACAAATACACAAACAATACAAGCCTTCATTGCCTGTCAAGTACTATAGGAGGGGTACCATTCGAAGAACACAAGCAAAATTATTTCATAGCCATGAGAGAAAACTGGGAACAAAATTTAGAGGGAGGAAGAAACCCTGCAACACCCTCCCTCCCTCATATACTAAACTTAATGTATGATTTGGCCATTATTTTTCTCCAACAGTGTAATCAGTGATGAATTACACCATGGACAATTTCAAGCTGTGTTGATTTGATGAGTTCCACTTGGACCAGTGCTAAAAGTTACCTTATCTATGGCCTTTAAAGCATTAATTCACCTCCATAACATATTATCCAATTAGTAATATCAATTAAAGAGAAAAAGAGAAAGTGAGTAGAAACCAGGTATAAAAAAGGGCTTTGCACGCGAGAACCTTGAAGCCTATTTGATGTGTTGCTGCATAGTGGCAGTAAACAGGTCTCAAGTTTACTAATTGGGAGTCAACAGCAAACAAGTGTGTTAGGATTGATGTGACTCAAAAATGAGAACTGGCTGGATGCCGATTTTTACAAAGCCTTGCTACATAGTTCCAGAAATACAGACAGGTCCCCATTTTGCTGTGCTCTTTCTACTGAATTACCACCAACCTGCCAAGTGGAGCCTTCAAAATGTGTGGTGGGGCCCAGGAAAAGGGCAGTCATGCTTTGGCAGATGAGTCGGCAGCACCTGGCCATCAGGGCCATCCCCGGGAGCTGATACCATCATTAACCACATTTGTTACTCGGGGACCTGTTGTTCAGCCCTGATGCCCACCTGGATGGCAGCTAAAATGAGGTCAGAATTTCACGAGTGCTGCTGAGTTCTCCACAGCGTGTTACGGTCTTGCATCTGTTCTTCAAACCTTGAACAAAGTAAGCTGAGTTCAAAGACAGATCCTTCCCATGTCCTTTAGCTTTCCCCCTACTTGCTGTGTAGCCTGTACTGTTTTTTAGGGTGGCATTTAGTGCTATTGAGCAGGCCAGAATTGGGGGGTGGGATGGACAGAGAGGTGAAATGGACCAAAAACCCCTTAAACCCCAACTTTTGTTCACTAGTTCTTGGGAATCTTCAGCTCACCAGATTCAGTTGTCCCGCAGGGGACAATATGAAGTGTAAATTTGTGTATGTGGTGCGACTGTTTTATGACCGGGGAGGGGGGGAAGCTGGTCTGTGGTTGGTTTCTTATATGGGTCAAAGCCAAATGATTAGGTTCTAATGTTTTGCTTTTGTAATATTTAACTTTTTAATATTTTTAATGCTGGCCACGTGCATTAATGTGTTGACTGCCAAAGGTGTTGGGAAAGCTTTCAGCTGGGGAAACGTTCCTGGCTCCTGACTTGCGGCCTTCATGGTGTTAAAAATGCTGCAGCTCCCTTGTCAGTCACTTGGACTTTAGTTCTGCCTTCTGAGCTCACATAGCAACACCTGTTTGCTCAGGGTGGGACAGTAATGAGCCGATATGCCTGCAGGTAGGGCCTGGCTGCCTGCCTGCTCTTGAGGGGAAGGGTTTCATTTAATTATAACATAGGTCAGGAATCGCAAGCAAAAGCTGTCGTTGGTAGAAAGCTGCAGGAAAAAAAAATATTGTGAGGGAAATAAGCCTGTACTTGTGTGCTGGGTAAAACATGCTCCTTGAGCTTAGGGGGAGTTCGCATTTGTATATTAACAGCTCAGTTTCCCGAGCTCTGTTCCTGTAAATTTCAGAGTCTTTTGTATTTTTGCCTTGCCCTTTTTCCCTCCCACCCCAGCCTGGAAATCCCACGGCCACAACCACAGCGTGTGTCCCCCTGCGTGCTGGAGGGACAGCTGGCCGTACAGAGATTATCAGGGGAAGGTTTAGCAGGAACGGGGGACTGGCCGTGCCACATCAGCGCATTGTTGGCCGAGAGCAGCATCCTGCCTGCCGCGGCGACAAGTGCAGGTGCTTCCTCAGGTCCCCCTTCGCCTTGCAGACATGTTTTCAGGGCACAAGCCTGCAGGACCTTGGCCCCCGGTCCGGCAGGGTTCTAGCTGCCCCTGCAGACAGTCACTTTCTTCCTTGATGCTGTAAAATCTGCCTTGGGTGGCTGAATAGTTTTTGGTAGCGCAAGTGTAGGTGGTGCTGAAAAGTTTGAAGGCCAACTTTCAGAAATGTTTTAGGTGCTACTTGAGGTCTGTTGTAGTACCAAAAGTCTTATGTAAATACAGCTATATTGTTAGAAAGGGCTTCACTGAAATATGCTGGTAAAAGCCTTTCTGTATCAATATAATAAACAACTCTGGGCTAGGGCTATGTTGTTGTTTTAAGTAAAATGGTATAGTTAAAAGCCATAAATATTTTAAGTGTATATATGGTCTCAGGAACAACGTGCCAGGCATTTTCAGCGGTCCATGTGTTTTTGGAAACCCCAGCTGCAGTTGAGAAGTGTTGACTTCCATCACTTCCCCCTAAATTAGCAGTGTTCATGGTTGGACTCCTTGCACATTTGTTTCCTGATACGTTGGTAATGGCTGGTTGAGTTTCCACCTTACGCCTAGCAGGAGCTAGGGCTGCAACGATTCCGTGGGGCTGGGCTGAGCTGCTCCCACAGAAATTGTCCTCGCATAAATCACTGTATGACTAAAAACTTGTGAAAGGACAGTACCAAAACAAAGGCAACATTTTGAAATGTTTAATGAGGGGACGGAGTGGGAGAAGAGAACATGGATTCCACTGGAAAGGAATTTGGAAATGCAAGAAAAAAAAAAAGGAGAAAACATTTGTGTGAACATATCAGCGATTTTAAAAAATGAACAGGCAAATGCTACATACTGAGAATATGAACGTGGAATGGGCCTTTTAATTTCACTTGAGTGAGGGCTAGGAGCTCATGCCCCTCAGGGAAAACTGACATCCTCTCTAATACCATCTGTAGGAGCTGACCTGTAGTACCCAGCGCTGCTGCTGTTCTTGGGCACGTTTATGTTACAGGAGGGTTTTAAGGTGCCAGTGAGAGGAGGCAAGGCATCCTTAGTTACGTTACAGCCCTCCCCCTCCAGTGCATAGCCCAGACAACCATTAATCTTGCAGTAATACCCAGCACGCTGATAAATGGGCAGGGAGCCACATACATAGGAGATGTCAAAATCCTCAATATCAACAAGTAATATAAAATGAAGCGACAGGAATCGGCTGCTGAAGAACCTTTGCACACAACTTTCGTTTGTTCCCAGTGTGCTGCAGCGTGCATCTTTCTGCCTCCCTGCCTCGCCTGCTGCTAAATACTGAATGAGTGCTGCTGTGTGTGTTACTTTTTAAGTGAACAGTCTTGCAGATAAATGAAGAAAAGTGCCCTCCTTTTCATGCGATAGTAATCTGAGACTTTTCCGTTACATGAGGCTCTTAACAAAAGATTGTAATTCCACCAGCTCTGCTCAGGAAGATACCACTGTCTGCTGTGGCTGTGGCGGCGTGTTGGGAACAGAGGGCAGGGGTCCCTGCTGCCGCCGCTCCTCCCCGGGCTCAGGGCGGCGTAGGCTGCACCCAGCGGAAGAACTTGCTGCAGCGTTGCATGAGCCGTCCAGCTCTTCCCTGCTCCGCCGCCCCTTCGCCCTTGGTACAGCCTTCGCTTCCTCCACGGTGCTGTATGGTAATCAAGTGACATCAGCCCGCAACCCGGGCGGCTGCCGATTATATTACAAACCAGCAGAAAGGTCTGAGGTGTGCGCGGCTCCTGGAAGCGCTGGCAAGGACGGCAGCGCGTGGCTCCATGCTGCTTTTACTTTGGGTTGAACCACAGGCTTGCTTTTCTTTGATTTCTTTTCGCCAGAGCCAGGCAAGCGTTTGAAACCAGATTCAAGCACTTGAGAGTTGCCTGTAGTGGAGCAGGGGGAAAAAAAAAAACCCACCAAAAAAACCCTCGTGGTGCTTTAAGTTTGAATCCGTTACAGACAACTCACCGCCAACCCACACTGCTGGATTTTGAACCGAAGCTGTTATTTACTTAGGGCTCAGTGGAAGCGTTTTCTCTAGGGACTGAAGCCAAACTACTGAGGAAGCTGGGATTTATTTGGATGTGTGGTAGAGAAACCTGTGGTTCCTTTATGCTGCAGTTCATCGTATCGCTGTGTTACCTGTAAATGGAATTACAAAAATCAACCAGTATGCCCGGGCCGTTGTCCCCAGGATATGCAGCTCAGGTGCCGTATAACTATAATCAGTTAGAAGGAAGATTCAAGCAGTTACAAGGTAAGCCTGTGCTGGTTTTTTTTTGTAGGTGTTGCTATGATATGATCCCTGTAAACATGTTAGTCTGGGCTTGCTCTCATTGCATCAAAGTGTTAATGAGAGGCCAAAAGTGGTGCTATAGGAAAACGCTTTGTGTTCTTTTAAGAGATACTGGTGTGGCTTTTATCTCTCTGAAGGTGTCCTCAGTCTTACGTTCTGAGGCACTCAGCATTACGGATGAGGACTAACCCAGACCAAGTCACTTAGAACAGTAGGGGGGAGAGTGATGAAGTGGTCTCTTTATTTTATCCTTAAATAAAATACAGTTGTAACTCTCAAAATTGATCATAAACTCCTAGTTTTGTTTGGGTGCAGTTTACAGTGCGAGAGCCCTTTCCCCTGTGTACCTCCTGTAAAGGCGGGTGGCTTAACTTCTTCAAATGGAGAATAGTTGCGTAATTGCTAAACAAATTAGTTTGCTCACGTTGTAGAAGATCTTCCAGGAAGCATTTCTGTAGTTTAACCTTCCCAATTTTCTTCATCTTGTATTAATCTACTTTTAGAGAGGCAGAATGTCCTTTAATGTCTTCCCATTAAATTCTCTATCTGTGTGAGAAAACAGACGTTTCTTTTGGGGAATGGTCATGGGGAATGGGTGGGCCTCTGACAAATTACTAGCAGTGTAGTGGAGGAGGACTGTGCCCAGCATCTTTCTGCTTCAGACAGGGTAAAAGAAGCTCTGCTGTTCTTCTGTGTAAGGCATGTCCCAGGGATGAATGAACTCTAGCTTCAAAATAAAGAATTATTAACCAAAGCCAAACCTTCTCCTCCTCTACATCCATGTGACTCTGTAAATAATCCCAGGGCAGCCTCAGTACAGTGAAGTTCAGCCCTTCTGTGCGTGTTTCTTATTTTACTCTGGTCTGTGCCCCAAGTGTGGTCCTGTGGTTTCTGTCAGAGAGGAAGGGAAGAACCTGGTTAGTGCAGAGGGCGTTCATATTTGTTGGCTTAAGGAAGGAGAAAAAAAAAATCATTCATTCATAGTACTTTGTTTATCTTGTAAACTGGCTCACAGTAATGGCCACATAAGTAAAGTAAGAAAAAATGACAGCATCTTAAACACTGGCAACACAGACATTCCTCAGGCAAGGCATGGAAAATCCAGGCTCCGAACGTGCACAGGAGAGAATATGTTAGAGGCTTATCTTGGACATCCGTCAGATCTTAGGCTGTGGTACTTGTTTTAAAAAGAACAAGGTAAGTTTGTGGCACAGGAAGAAAATACTGGGTCACGCCTCTTTCTTTGCTGGTTAAGTTAGCAGTCTAAGGAAGGCAGATTTTATCATTTTCAGGGTCACTGCTTCAGGAATCCATTATCTGTGTGTTTACATCACATTGAAAGAGGAAAGCAGACCGCAGTGTTGAAAGCACAGAAAGTGAGTTTTCCCTTCAGTGGAATGCACTGTTTCAACTTAAAAAAAAAAATTTGCAACGCTCTCCCTAAATGTACTGCAGTTTCCTCTAACAAAAGAGATAATGCAGTGAATCCTCCTGCAATTGTAAGGAGGGACTTTGCAGTAGACCATCCTTGTTACAGCTTGTTACTCTTGTTGCAGAGAAGGTAGACAGGCTTGAAAACCAGTGCTGCCAATGATCTTGTTCAGGGTGGAGCTTAGGCACAGGAAACGTGTTAAATTATGCACTAGATATTCCATGAAATGCTGAATAACCATGCAAAATATTGTGTGCTGTGAAGGGAGTGGCTTGACTCTGCTGACACAGAAAGCGTCTTTCATTGGATTAACGGCTCTTTGTCTGAAGAGTATCTAAAAAGCCATTAGTTTGTAGTTGTAAAATGTTGAGGGGATTCCTGTCCTCTGGCTAGAAGGCCCTGGTGAAAGCACTGGGTGTTGTGGGGCTCTGGGCATTGCTCGATGTGCCCAGACTTGGACCCAGCAAAGGTGGCCCTGACATATGTAATAGTTTTAAGTTACGAATTTATCACCAGTTTTACCTTTTTGACTGTGGAGGTGTACAAACAAGTAACAGCATGTATGTTTCATACCCTCTTCAGTCTCTAGTGAGAAGTACCTTCTGAAGCTTTCCAGCCTTTTTATTTTTGCATTGCTTCCTTTGTAACTGTGTTGTTCCTCTTGCCTCTGGCTCTCTAGAGCAGCACTGGTCTTGGTACCACACAGGGTTACCATGGCCTCTGCTCACGTTCTTCCCACACTGAATTTGCCCTTCATTTTTCACAGTTTCTGGCGTTTTCATGTGAATCCATACCTTTCCACTAGATTATAGCAAGGTACTGTTCAGAGCTAACAATTTTGGGAGTTTTCCTCAAAAACAGCACTTAGGTGCTATGGTTTTGACTACAGAGCAAGTACTCAGGCCCTGTGCAAAGCAGGAGTATGAATCAGCAATGATTGAAGGATAAGCCTCTCAGATCTCCTCTTTCCTAAGGTGCAGTGGAGACATTAGATTTGGCACTGGTAACTTCATGTGAGAAGAGGAGGCAGCAGGCAACCTAACTGTGCCACAAAATGTTAGGGACAAAGCAAGTTCAGATTCTAAGTGATCACCCAGGCACTCCTACATTTCACCCCTTTTAAATGCCTTGAGGTGGTCACTGTAAGGAAGCTGTTGTTCGATGTGGGGACGATGGCAGAGCATTTAAAGCAGATTTTTCCAGCCTTGTCTCACTGATGTGAAGCTGGTGCAACTTGTGGGACTATGCTGAAGGGACCAGGCTGGCTCCTGGGAAGGGTCACTTTGCAGGAGATCCCAGCTCTCATTTGCCTTCATGGGCCGGGGTGAAGCAGGATGTGGCAGAAGTCACTGCTGGGAGTGAGTCAAGGCTGTCTTTGTGTAATCAAGGCTGTCTTTGTGTCAAAAGAAACCCTGAAGTCTTGTGTGTGGTAATCGAAGTTTAGCATACTCAGTCCTTGTGAGAATGTCAGCGCAGGTGTGGAGAGAAAAATGCTTTAGCAAGTTCTGTTTCCTTTGTTAAGTTTCGGTAAGTTCTTATTATGGTTAGTTCACCCAGTCCTGGAATGATAAGTGAGAGATGGTATCAGCAGTTGCTATCATCTTAAACCTAGGTGTGGAGTTTTGATTCTCATGGCCACTTGTTCAGTAGGAAGGGATCCTGTTCCAGGGCTGGAGTAGTTCTCTGCAAGTAAGGACAGGACCCCAAAACTTGTTTGTGGAGAACCTGTTGCCATGTAGCCTATGCAGGGTATGTCAGTGGAGAATATTTGTCCTACGCAGTTGGGGAATTAAGGGAAAAGCAAACCAGGTAGGTTACAAAGCAAGGCTGTCACCTGTGCTGCGTTAACTTGGCGGGATCCTGTGGGCTGGATTGGCTTGGCGTGGTTGCAGGAGCTGGCAGGAAGAGGTTAATGCAAGTCAGGAATTTGGAAGTAGATCCCTGCAGCTGTATCACCTTCCACAGCAAAGGCCAGTGCGTGTCAGTGCCACAGAGAAGCAACTATCATCGCTGCTCACCGGCTCCTTCCCACCTGGTTAACAGGACAGCGTGGTATTTATTAACATTTCTGGCCTTTGGTGGCTCAGTGACTTTATCAGCTCCCACAGTGTAATTGAAAAGTTGGGCCTCAGCTCTGAGGCCATGCCCTAGGTGTGAAATCTGCCTGTGGTAATTGCAAATGTAAAACCCTGGGGGTGGGGGTGAGCTGGATTTCTGCTCCTGATAAATCCCCAGAGGAAAGCCAGCGTTCAAAGGAGCTCTGTGATGTACCCTGCTTTGCAGTACATTTCGATTTTATTTTTTTTTAAATGGTGCATTTCAGATTGCAAAACGTTCACTTTTAGTGGGAACCTGGTGTGTTTTGGTGACCACGCTGCCTGGGTGGAAGTGCTTTTATTTTATTTCTGATTTTGAGCCACGTTAGAGACAGTATGGTTTGCAAAACTTGACACCTAATGCAGTGACCACTGGGATAAGCCTGTAGGAAAGGGGAGCTGTCTTTCCCGTCAGAGGTGTTTAAGCCGGCTTTAGATCAATTCTAAACTCTGTTTCATGGGATGAAGGGCTGTGTGGCTACACAGCACTACCTGCACAAGGAAACAAAATGCGATTGTATGAGTATCATAGGTGTCTGGGGCAGCAAACTTTGCTGTGATAGCAGTGCCCTTCAGCGGGGGAGCTCTTTGATCTGCAGTGGCTCGGGTAGATTTGGTCTGGGTTCCAGTTTGGCGTAAAAAGAGACAGACCCAGTTTCTATTTTTAAGTGGTCAATGATAATCGGCTTCGATAATACAGGGATCTGTATGCATAGATTGGTTCACATCCCCGCTGCAGAACAACAGGAAAATTTTCCTGGTTTTCTATTCTGAGGCAGCCCTTCCCTACAGCTTTTTCTGCAAGACAAGCTTATCCCCAGATCCCTGCCTATGCCCAAGGATAGGCAGGGAGCTCCCACTGTGAACGGACAAGTTTGCAGGACTGGCTGAAGTACTGTCCTGCGCTGGGGTAGGGAGATCTGCTGCTGCACCCAGGATCCTCTGAAGTTATGTGGGTGCCCTTTGAAAAGACAGTTTCAACAGCTGGCTGTCTTGTTGCAAGATTTACCTTGTAAAGGGTTTCAGGCTCTTGCGAGCAGTGACCTGCATAGCTACAGGCGGTGATTAGCGAGCTGAAGGACATCCTACTTTGTCTACCAAATTGGTCACTGGCATTTCTTGTCATGGTAATTTCTGCTAAAGGTGAGATGGGGGAAGGTGGAATTTCATTCCAGATGAAATGTGTCTGGTTTACAGGGATTTCCCCGCCCCCCCCCACCCCCCCAGATCCACTGAAGTTGCAAATATATTCATGTTCCTGTGGCAAATTTTGCTTGATTTCCTGCTATATCTGCAGCCATTCTGAAGCCTGCATGTGTCACAGCATGCTTCAGTCTTCTAGTTTTGGTGAACACAAGAGCATAAGCCACGGGGTTGGAAGCTCTGTCAGATTTGCTAAGTTTTTAAGTGCTCTCAAATGCAGTGTTTTGGATGTGCATTTCGGTGATAGCTGGGCCCTTATTTCCGATGTGAAGATTCCTGCAGAGATACCTGGATGCGGGGCTGAGTTTTAGGGCATTTTAGTTATCTGGAACAAAGATGAATGTTGGTGAAAGCCTTCTCTGACTAGAAATATTTCACATGTGCAGGTTGTAAAAGCAGTCTTCCCAACTAATTGAGTGTATAATTTAGGGATTTAATTTGGAGGAAATGACGGGGTAAGTGTTGTAACTAACATGTCCAGGTTCTTCACTAAAACTTGCCATTTGTAGCAAATCATGTGCTAGGAATTTGTCTATTCATAAAACCAGCTGGCCGGATTTCAACTCTTTGCACATCCCCTTGTAGCACAGAACTGATGCAGAAAATCGGTGAGACCAGGCCTTATAATTTCTGCCCTTTCCAGAAGTTAAAGCTTGTGGAATGACACTCAGACTCTGTTATTTATGCCTTGTCCTAAATATTGCATCAGGGGACTGGGAATCTGTTTCATGCCCTTCCTTCAGACGGGCTGATGCTGAAAGCCATGTTTATGACCACATGTGTTGTCTGTTAATTTTATTGCACATAAACTATCAAACTTTGCCTCCACACTTCTTAAATTTTTGCCTAGATAATGTACAGCAAACCCATGGAACAAGGTTTTGTAGAAGGTTCTGGAACAGTTTTGCCTGTGAAGGATAACCTTCAACCAGGACCTTTAAGGATGCATTCAAACCTTTCACTCCCATTCTCTCCTGATCTTGATATTAGAAAAAAAACAAACAAAAAAACAACAAACAGAACACAAATTAAACCCACAAAACTAAATGTGAGATTTTGAGGAAAACTTAACAGAAAGTTCTTACGAAAGACATTCAGAACGAACAGTGAGGAATAAAGTCTAACGTTATTTTGTATTTTCCCTGGTTTTGGATGGCAACTCCATCTTTACTGCTAGATAAACTTACCATGGCTCAAGATTAAACGAGGACTAAGAAATTTCTCATTGTTAGAGAAATAAACCAGATTTTTATAATCCTATACCAATCAAAGACAACATTTTGTCCCAAATTTCTGCTTTTTCTTTCCAAAAGCTCTAAAATTTATGTCTTCACAATTTCCAGAAATTTCCCTTTTCTGGTTATGGGGTTTGGTAGTTGTGAAGAGAGAGAAGGCAAGTTAAAAGAGCGCAGGGTAAGGTATTTCTGCTAATATGGTCAGTGTTGACACAGTTGAAAAAGCAAACGTTTAAATTGGATTTGGCTTCTGACTGAAATAACTGTGAAAATTCACAACTCTGGGCTGTTGCCTCAGGTTTTTTGTAGTCTGTTCTCTTCAGTTTCTATTTAATGTTTGTAATATTTGTTTTTTAAACTGTGTGTATAAGAAACTTAAACAGAAATCTCTAGGCTCTGGAGCCTAATTGTGTTTAAAAAAAGGCAATTCTGGAGCACTTTTTGTGGCTCTGAAATTGTGCGGTAACCAAAGTGTGTAAGCAGGTATTTTCACATGAGACAGTAAGGTATTTTGAATACCCTGGGGGTGATTTGTGGCCAGAGTTAGAACAGTAGAATGATTTGTTCGATGTTTGAACTGGTGTAAATCCCCATAGCTCTGGGAGTCTGGAAGTGCAGGCGTTTGTGCTAGCACAGGAACTGGCCCTTTTGCGCTTTTGCATTGGGTGTCTCCAGTAAGCTAAATGCCACAGCCCATCCCAATGTCTTGTAGACATGTTGTCTCCACGTAGGAGGTGGCTCCTATTCCAAATATTTTTCCTATCCAAGAGCCCTATTCAAATTGATCATGGGTTTTGCCATGAACTTCTGTGGAAAGTGGAGCAATAAAAGACGACTATGGACAGAGACAAAAGTGGTGATAAAAAGCCAGGACAGTGGTAGGCTTTCATTCCTGAGTTCTTTCTCAAATCTGTTTTGTGATCTCCTCCTTTTTCTTTCGTCTTTCTGTTGATGCATGCTTTTGACTATTAAAGTGGATGAAAGCTACGTAAGCTAAGAAGAAATGGTGAAGGAAATAAAAGTAGAGATTTGCAACGTGATTCACAAAATCCCCATTTCCTATTCCCTGTACTGAACTACCCCCCTGTGATAGCTCAGCGCACGACGGGGGTTTGGTAGGTGTACCCCTTCTCCTCAGAGTCTGAGTTTCATGTAAGAATTCACTGAAAGAATATTTGATTACTAACAGCTCTGAAGGTCTTTTTGTTCCTGTTTATGCTGAATTGAGAAATATTAAATATCAGCTATTAAGTAGTAGGATATGACAATGACGAATTTTTTCCTTACGTGAAAATGAATTACCTTCATTGAATGGACATGTTTGGGAAAACTGTTAAGCCAAATATTGGGAATCAGTCTTCATTAACTTTAAAAGCTGTGGCGAAGGAGATTAAAGTAAATAAGGTGGTTTAGAATCTACTTTGCTCTTCCCACAAGAAATCAGATCTGGAATTTCATTTGGAAATTTTTATCTCAGGCAGGCAAGTAATGGTCCTTTTCCCAGTGTCGTTGTCCAAGTGGAGTAACGTAACAACTCGAAGGATGAAGGTGATTTAACAGGTATTAGGCAAACAACTCCTCTCCCAACTCAAAATTAGTCCTTTCAGAGTGAAGAGTCGTTTCTGGAGAGAGTAAGAAACTCATGGATTACTGCATTCGGTACAAGACAACGGTGGTGGTGGCCTGGCACACAGGAGCAGAGGATACCGTTGTGCCTGATGGGAGCAGGGGTGCTTTGGGGAGGAGGGCCTTACTTTTAACTCAGCCTTGAGCACGTGATTTCATTCACATCCTGGATGTGGTTAGCACCCAAAGTAGTTTTGGCCCTGCTGTCCTTCATGATAGCCTGGATATAATTAAGGACGGCATGGGAGCCTATAATATTGCTGCTCCTAAGAACGCGTATAGCTGAATCCTTGTGTTTGTTTCAGAGGAGAGAGGACAAGAGGGATGTGACCACTCATGCTTGTGACTTTTGATGTGGAGTCTGAGGTCGCATTAACACAAAAGACCTTGTACACTTGCTGCTGGAACGAGGGTATCCCAGGCTGAGAGCCTCCTTTGTTGAAAGAGAACTGCTGTAGCCAAACTAATATTAACCAGTCTCGTAGCCGTGCTGAATGCCCCACTGTTTCACTTAGAAAGAAGCTTAAAGAAAAAGGCCCTTCCGTTTTTGAGGGGAACACTACAGTTAAGCAGAGGTGCAGGCAGTCACCGTGGCACAGTCTGGGAGTCACATTCGTGGCTTTTCCAAGGTCTTGTGAAAGATCTGGCATTACGGAGTGGTCTTTTCATGAGGTAACTGGAAATGCAGATAATTCCATGTTCAATCAAGTTTGGTTTGGCCATAAAAAATAGGAGCTGGAACTCTTGAAATCACAGGCTCAATTCCACGTACATGATGCACTTACGCAGGGCAGGGTTGCTCTCCTGTTGGCTGTGTAATCGGTAGGATGCACAATCCTGCCCTCTTTTTAGTAAAACTGTATTAAGGTTGTTGAGCGGGCGCAGAGGAGGTCACAAATACGATGTCTCGTTTGCAGGTTTTGGGTAATTCCTATGTTAGCAAACAGAAGTACTATCATCCCAAATGGCATTGCACAGGAATTTGTTGTCCCTTGCAGAGACTGCAAACCTCTCTGCCTAGGATGTGTTTCTGAGGATTGTTTTGGTTTTGGGGTTAGTACCTTTAAGTTTCTTTTCTGTTTTAGTTCTGTCAGAAGTGAGTTTCCCAGGTAGAGTAGCCAGAGAGTTACAGACCAAAGAGACAGAGAGGAAAGCGTGGTGGTGAGGTACAAAAATTTTCTGTATTACCACAGCACTCTAATCACAGGCAACGGGTGAGCTTATGCCTGCAAAGATTAAAGAAAACAATGTGTTGTTACAAAGAGATTTAAGGCTTTATCTGAACAAAGTAAGTGCTGGCTGCCCAGATTATTCTTGGAAAAAAAACCCCTGTGATTTAATAAAGATACCTAAATTTAACTTCATGGCATGGCAAACTCTTCAGAAAGTCAGCGGCTTCTCAGGTAATCTAAGCCAAGGCAGCTCCACTGAAGGCAATGAACCTGCACTGGTACAGTCCAGAGGGACTCCCTGGTATCTCAAGTTCAGGCCTGCTCCTTCATTCTTCTCAAATAACGACTCCTCTTTGGCTCCAGCTTCTCCTCACTGCTACCACATGTTGGGTTCAGCCCTACCCTTCCACAAAAAAAAGACCAAACCCCAAAAGTCCGGTTCTTTGTGTTCATTTTGTCCAGACAGTATTTCCAGTTTTTGAAAATTAGGATTTGATTCGAGGAAAAAAGGAAAGTGAAAACATGGCTGTCTCATCTGTAGTCAACTAATGTTTGCTTTGGGTAATAATTAATTCTGCATCTAGTTTAGTATCTTTCCAGTTATTTACAGGGAAACTAGACATATTCTGGTAGTGCAACCGCCATTTGTTTTTTCAGGGTGTGTTCCTCTCTTCGGCTTTTCCGGATTGTCTGGCAATATAATGAAAGAGACTGCTCTGAAATTGCAGATGTGACTGTACTTTGATTGCAATTTAACATGAGTAATAGCCATTATGGAATCTGAATAAATAGGGGAGGTGTCTAGAACCATCAGATGTCGGTTGTGTTCTGAACTCCTGACCTTTCAGTTACTCTCACGCATGGGGAGTTCGATAATTTGGGTTCACCCTACCTTTAAATGCTCAGTGTCTCACATTCAAATAAAAGTAATTCCTTGGGAGGGCAGTGTCTGCATCCACAGTGCAGGGAGGTGCATGGGCTGTGCTGTGCCCCTGCACGCTGGGGCTGGAGGTGCTGACACAAGCCACAGGGTACGTGGCAGTTCTTTGTTCAAATGGATGAAGTCTAATTGCGTCAAGACTCTTAAATTTTGGGAACTATTTTACCTATGGCTGTGGGAACTGTATTTGCTTTCTCAGTGGTGAAGTGTACCCCATCCCCTGTCTGCGGGTGAGAGTTGCATTTCATCCCCATGGCCCCACCTGGTAACAGGAAGGTGTGCTTCACTTCTAGCTCAAGGAAGTCATTTTAGAAAGTTGGCAATGCCCGTAGACAATTTCCTGACTGTTCCCTAGGTGACGTCCTGGCTGCTGTCGCTTTTACAGGTGCACTGATAATCCAGCAGCCTCTAATAGCAGATTATGTGCTGGTTGCACCTGGACGTGATTGCTCGTAGCTGTTGCCTAAGTCCTACAGAAGGAGCTCACAGAGCGAGGCATGGAAGTTATGGCACATTTTTTCCCATAAATCCGCAGCTGCTCACGTACTATTAAATCCTCTCTCTGTCTCACCCCCAGAATAGATATGCTAATAATGATGCCCGATAGAGTATGTTATAAAATCCCCATGATACAAATCTTTATTTACTGGAACATTTGCTTTTAACAGGCAAGTTGCACTGATATTGGCCAGCACGTTGATGCTAACGATGCTCTGTGTGACTTGAAAGATGCTTATGTATCCTCTGCGCCTGGGGCCAGCTGTGTTCCAGCCAGTTTCTTGCTACAGATAGTTTTTTTCTAAATAAAAGTGGTCGCATGTTGTCCTGGAGAACAGGCAACCCTCAGAGGACACCTGAAGTGTAAAATCTTGAGCCGTGCAGCATGTCCTGGCAGTGGCAGTGGTGTCCTCCGTAGGGATGGAGCATAGTTCTGCGCTGGCTCTAGGCTGGGGATGGCAGGGCTGGGACCAGCGCAGAATAGAACAGCAGCTGAGAGGTGACTTTTCCCCCCCGTTTTCCCTGAATGACTAACATGACTGGTCAGTGGTGTTTCAGTGGGCTGGGTATGGGGCTGGCCTTTACCTCTCCTGCAGTCTCCATGAGCATGGCTGATCCCTGCCAGTTTTCAAGTGTACGTTTGGGAACTACCTCATGCCAGAACAACTTCTGCTTTCTGTGCATTGTAAGTCAGCTCTCCTCTCTGGCTTTGCTCCTGTTGCCAAGTTTGAAAACATTTCCCTGACACCAGCAGCAGGTCGCTGTGGACATCATATTCAGAAGTGTATTCATGGAGCTGGTTCTTACGCGTAGGCATCTTGTATGTTTGAGTTAGGCCGAAATGTGCCCGCAAGTTTGGAGACCTGAAAATCAGTGAGTTGTCATGTCTCAGGCTTCAGGAACACACAAATAAGGCACACACAGTCTGTGCAAGCGGCCATCAGTGCATTTTCATGCCTGTGCACACACATGTATCTGTGTGATCTGACTATGAAGGGGTGTAAGATGGGTATAAGCACACAAATAGTCTTGGTTCAAAGAGCCTGTTCACGTAAGTAAGGCAAATGTGCAATAGTTCTGTGCTTGACCCATACCTGAATTATTTTTTAATGGATTAATATTGCCTTAACAGACAGTTGGGAGCATTAATCAGACACTTAGCATTCAGAAGCTGTTGTGCTCTACATTTCCTTTATGGGTTGCCATATTTCATAATCTTTGTTTGTTCATTTAAAACCCAACAAGAGTGTTTCACAGTTTGAGGGAGGGCAAAGCCCAGAATAGAGAGTCCACATACAACATGATTAAGGAGGTGTCAGTGAAATGGCTTTGATCCGGAGTGTTTGGGTGCTCTTCTATTGATTATGTTGAGCTGGTGTTTAGGACTTAATTTTCTCAGTGTGCTAAAAATTAAAGAAAGCGAGTGAAGGTCAGTTATTGGGAGCCCTCGTGGGTAACTTCAGCAGAAGCTGCACCTTTGTACCCAGGTAGAGCTTTTCAGTTTGCGTAGTCAATGCATTGCACAATCCGTACGACTCACATGTCCACTTTTAAGACTAGAAAAACAAGTGAAGTTTCTGGATGAAGATACACATTTAAGGTGTTCAAAGTATAATTTGACCCAGCTAATTCCTTCAAATTTGTGTCAACTTTTAAATCTCAGAGAGATCTTTGAGAGTTTCAAACAAAGGATTTTTTTTTCCTGATATTGCTTTGAAAGTTATTACGTGGGCAGGAAACACTGTGCTGGAAAGGTATCTTTTTTCCCCCCACTCTTGCATAACTCCAAAAGCTGAAATGATTTTGCTTGAATGTGCCACATTGTCCCACAAAAGCAGATCAGTAGATGACCTTTGGATTAGAATCAAACAGACCAGCAGGAATATTTTGAGGTGAGGAATTAGAATGTATGTGCAATTTATTTGTACAATAGAAGTCCAAAGAAAGCAGGGATTGCATGGAAAGAAAGATTTATTATTACTATTTTTAATTACCACATGGATTTCTTAAAAAAAGAACTTGAATATACAGAGTGACTGATTGGCGTGTGTGTGTTAGTTTACATTGTGGTTTGGTTTTCTGGTGCTTTTCTTAAGCTCACAGGTGAAGGCATCACTTCTGCCAGGCTCAAAAGACACCCACTCCAGGACTTCAGCTGGAGCTCTGTGTGATGGGTTTGCAGATTAGAGCCCGAGAAGATTAGGGATTTTTCCTTTAATTCTTCTTATTAGCAGTTTGTTTCAAATCTCATTAAAATTAATTCATTTTTAAAACTCTCCTCTTAGAAATCACTGCATGCTATAAATACCACGGTTCCTTCAGTTTATACAAGTAATTTTTATTGTAGTCTACAATATTTTATAATTTTTCATTCAGCTTTCACCTTTGGGGTTTACCTTAGATCTCAAGCTTGCTGAGCCGTGGCCTGGCTTACCTGTGTTGTTACTGCTTTTATTTGGCAACCTGTCAGCACAGCGTGCTGCATGTGACTCTACATTATAGCATGCAGTTAACAATAGTAAATTGTCGTGTGACCATGGAAACTGGATGAACTGAACGCATTGTTCAGCAAGGCTATGAAATCAGCTATTATTAACCCCTGATCAACACAGTAGTTGTTTAAATACATGTTCTTCCGCTTAAAATATTTCTGTGATAATGAAAATTATAATGTAACAGCAATTAATTATAATGATAACGTCTCTTAGCACTGAGATTTAATGCATTCATCATAGATTTATTTATTTTCTATTCATGCTTTTCTGTCATTAAAGTGAAATTAGATCTAAACATGAAACCAGCAAAGGTTTGACATTTCTTTCATCTATTCTTTCTGATTGCAATGAGTTTTTTAAGAACCATGGTCAAAACACAACCACAGCTTTGACTTTTGTCTCCATGTAATGTTTCAGCTTGTGCCTCAGATGAAAGAAAAGATCCCACCGCTCTCTGTAGTGCCTCCATGGGATTCATAGAATCATAGAATCATTAAGGTTGGAAGAGGCCTCAAGGATCATCCAGTCCAACCGTCCCCCCACCACCTATTACCCAGTAAACCATGTCCTTCAGTACCACATCTAACCTTTCCTTAAACATCCGCAGGGACGGTGACTCCATCACCTCCCTGGGCAACCTGTTCCAATGTCTGACCACCCTTTCCAAGAAGAAATTTTTCCTAATCTCCAACCTGAACCTCCCCTGGCACAACTTGCAGCCATTCCCCCCAGTCCTGTCATCTGTTATCTGCGAGAAGAGGCCAACCCCCAGCTCACCACAACTTCTTTCAGGTAGTTGTAGAGGGCAATAATTCCACACTGGCAGTTTGCTCTTCTGGCCCAGCCTAGTCTAAACTGTTCCATCAGAATCACAGAATACTTTGGGTCGGAATAGGAGCTTATTTGGGCCAGCACCCCTCCTCAGTGCAGGGTCAACTGCAATGTTAGATCAGGTTGCTTTGGGATTTTTCACCACAACTTCTTTCAGCTAAGGATGGAGATCCCACAGCTGGTGGGGATCTCGTGTCTGAACACCTGCATGGTGACAGCTTTCTCCCTGATGTCCTATCAAAATTTCCCTTGCTTGGCTGCATCCAGCCTTGCACCACCAGCAGGTCTCCTTCCTCCAGTGGTGCCTGGGTATGCTCTGTAAAACATGGGTTTCTGCATCCATTTTTCCATCTTCGCAGTGAATGCTGAGTCCTGATGCCCATCCCTTACTGACTCATCTCTGCTTAACAGTTATGATTTCGTATTTCCAAATACCTAGATAAGGAGGATCCCAGTCTGGTCACATAGTTGGACTGCAGATTGCTAGTAGTCTTGTGGGAGAATTGTTGCATTACCTGCAGCTGCAAAGAGGGAGGAGTGCTGAGAGGAAAAAGAACAACAGAAAACATAAAAACCCCAAACCACCACCTTCCTTCCTACCCTTGTTTTTCCTCCTACAGACAAGTGGGAAGCCACTGTAAAACTCTCTCATTCTGCTGGGTTTGCTGAACGCGGGAAGAAAGGAGATGGACCTTCTGTAGTGGAGTACCTGACATATTCTTTGCCTGTGCCAAGCCTTGCTCTCACCCTTGCTAACGCAGCTACTCAGTCAGTGGTTTGGGCAAGTATGGAAAATAAGAGCGCTTCCGCCCCCAAAAAGCCCCTGGCACTCCCCTGCATTATGCTCATAATGTTTGTTAAAGGAAACTGCAGAGACCCCACAAGACTGTGTGTACTTGAAATAGTGCGGTGACCTCAGGTTTTCATTGTTCTTCTGTGGGAGTTTCACAGTCAGTGTCCTGGGACGGGCCGATGCTTTTTCCACGCTCCTTTTCATTAAGTGATTTGTCTGTTACGCAAAGGGAAAAGATGGCAACATCACATCAGCCGTGAGGCACTCGTGTCCTGCCGTGCGAAGTGCTGACGACACTGAGGTGTGATTCGTGCTGGTTTTAAAACGATGTCTGTTTGAACTCTGTACCGCGCGCTCATTAGGCCATACAGTTATTCCTTTATTCAGCTGCACTTTTCTACTCTGCTGTAAAAACGGTTTTGTAACATCTTTCTGCAAAGAGGTTTCGTAGATCAGGCCTTGGTCCTCTCTAGTGTTTTTCTCAGAATGGACTTCAGTAATGTGAGTGGTTCTGTTGAGGTCAGGACAGAGGGTGGTGTGTGAAGCTGAAAGTGGGTGTAGATGTTTCCAAGAGCAGGACCCAGAAGTGTTAAACCACTTTAATCGTCCACTAGAAAGGTTGCGTTTCTGTCGCTGCTTTGCATTTCGTACAGAAGAACAAGGAGTCAGCTGGTAGCCTGGAGTACCAGGAAGAAAACTTGAATAATGTTTATGAAATGGGCTGTGTGGCAGGGAGCTGGTCATGATGCAGGAAATATTTACACAATTCTGCATTCCTGTTTTCCTGAAGTTAAACAGTTTGCATAGCTTGAACCGATGCAGGGAGAGCTGAGCACATGTTCTCTCTAAATCTGCTTAAATATGTCATTTTTGTCTTCTGAATTAAAAAATAGGCCGAGTTCTTCCAGTTTAATCTGTTAAACCCAGATGACTTTTATGTTTTATTTATTTGCTGTGGGAGACTTTACAGCAACTTTTTGCAGATGAACATAATCATTCTTCTACATGAATCCGAAGCTGCCTTTCAGGAGGTCTATTTTTATATTGCTGACACCAAAATGCCATAAACTCTGTGTAAAAATAAAGACAATGAAGGGACCTGCCCTTCCACACCCTGTAGTGCTTGGCTGGCTACTGGACATTGTTCCACGCATCATTTTATTGTGAGAATGAGGTTTAGTGACATCAAAGAGAGAAAGCAGCAGAATTGTTTTTTCCACATGCTGCATTATGTAGCTTTCCCTTTTTTCTTTTCAGAGCATTTTCAGCAGTGAAAGTAATCACATGCTGTAATGTTTAGTAGCGAAGGGTAGATGTTTAATAGGATTTGGAAGCTGGCTGGTGCGTCCCAGTGAAAGAGAATGGATTGTTGAACACACCCCTGACTTCTGAACAATGGTCTCTGTGTAGCAGGGTTGGGAAAGCAGCAAGGGTTTTGCTCCTAATGGAAATCACCAGCTAAACACAGCATGAGCAAAATCACCTTGTTGCTTTGTCATCTTTCACATTTGCATTCAAGTTCTTGTCTAAGTCATGTTCAAGCATGTAAAAGCTTTGGCGCAGTCTCACCATCTTTGATGGGGAAGTTGTGCCGCAGATTGCTTTGTGCCATAAAATAGCCGTAGCAGATACATCCTACTTGCATCAAAGCCATCAGCTGAAGTCATCCCTCCGTGTTAAACTGTCTGCAAGACTGACGTAAAAATGGAGATGCCTTTTCTTTAAAGTTCACCTGTTGGTACACGTGGGTCTGATGCTTAGACACAACACGTTTGTCATGTTCTCTGTATGAGATGTGGGAGAGTTTGATTTCCTGCAGGTTTCATTCTAGGTCGTTGCTTGCCTCTGCACGTCTGTTATGGACTTCTGTCTTGTACAGTAAACTGGGGGTTTTTCATTTTCATCAACTCCTGTTTCAGTCCTGGCCCATTATCTGCAGCTGGAGGAAAGCAGCACCCACTGTCCAGTTTTATTGCCTTGCTGCTAAAGGGGAGATAGTCATAGGACACTTGAACGTTAAGAGAAACTGACTTTATTTCCTTTTCTCTACAGACACCTAATAGTCCTCCTCCTGACTGAGTCATCCTTCCTCCTTCCCTCATTTTCTTCCCTGTGATCGATTCCAGTGTATTTTAATTTAGACTCCATCTGCCTGACAGTGCATGCTTTGTTCTCTCTGGGCTTCTTACTGCCGCACGTACTATTGTAGCGTCTACCAGGACCCTGTGAAAAGGCCATCATTTTGTGAGCATTTATCCGAGCAGATGTTTCTCTCATCTCAGTGATAACCCAGTGGAGTTACTGTGTAAAGCCTGTGCTCAAGCCTGCCTGAAACAACAGAGGTTAGACCTGTCCTAGATTTATTTCATATTTGGTATCGGTCTCCTGTTACTATAGCAAATGGTGACGATAATTGCAGTACACACATTCGTGTTGTTTCCTGGTAAAATCTTGATCGCAGTATTCTGGTCCCAGCAGCTGGTCTGCCGTTCGCTCAGGCATCTTTCTCCATTCAAAAACTTTCAAGCATGGCTGGAATTTGTGGAACTGAGAATATTACTGTCTGTTTAACCCCATATCCCCACATCTAGGGGAAAAACGTAGAATGATATCCTGTGCCCTGCAAACCTATAGTAATGGGAACGCTGTCCTGTGAAGGGAAGCTCTGTTTGCTCTGTGCACAGGTCACCTTGGTTATGATCTGGGGAGTTCTGGGAAGCTGTGGATACTGGATATCAGCAAAAGTGGTGTGTCTGGAGCAGCGCTCAGCTGATCTCTGAGTCAGTGTCCGTAGCAATGCTTTGTGTACGCTGCACCCTAGCTGCCTGTGTTGCTGTGGTTAAAAAATAATAATTTTAAGCTGGAAAAATTAGGATTTCGGTGCCTCTGAAGGCTGCTGCATACACCCCAAGCAGTCCTGGTGCTCCTTTCAGCTTCCCTTTTGTGCTCTAATTCCTGTTTTCTTTGAGAACACCCCCTGCGCTGTTCATCTGATGGGGGTCAGAGGCCTGTGCCATCCGGGGGCTGACAGGAGCTGCCGTTGCACACTGAAAGTCGTTTTACCTGTGTGGGGCTGGCGGCAGCGTGTGCCAAACATATTTGCCATTCAGTTTGAAATGGATTCAAGGTCAGTTTGTTGAAAATGTGGTTTGACCGGTATGGAAGGGAGCAGATAATCTGCAAGCTGTTTTTAGAAAACAGGCGACCGCACAGGTAACCTTGCCGCAGCAGCAGTTAGTGCTGCGGTCATGCGAAGGGGCTGATACCGCTTTCTGGCATGTGGGAGTAGCAGAGGGGTCATGGGGCCCGCGTTGCTCTCGGCCGGCTCCTGCAGCCGCGTGTTTTCCAGGGCAGTTATTATGACAAATTCTCCATTATTCCGGCACAGCCCTATTGAGTTCACCCAGCGGAGCTGAGCCTGCGACAGAGGGAGGATGGTGTGTGCAGCACCCCTCCCGCTGTTCCGCACTGGGCATTCAGCAACTGACACTCATGGCTCTGGGCTTTCAGAAAGTTAACTACATTTTTGTTAGGGTTTTTTCTCATCCAATTACTCTCTTCAAGCGAGGAGGGGGCTAGATGTCTGCTTGTGATCCTGTCCTGCCCTGGTTTACGTGAATTTCAGTGTACAAACTCCAGTTTATTTACTAAACTCCTAAACAAAGTGAGTCCTTGATTTATCACAGTCACAGAGCTGGGGTAGCTAGTAGTATTGTCGCAGGGGTTTCCGTATAAAGGAAATTTCCTGCCCGGTGTTGCTTCAAGATAAGTTGGATTCTCTATTATCAATACCGCTGTTAGAGCAGCTTCCGTTTTCCTGCTGTGCATGTTTTGCATGTGGCATGTTTCTCTTTACCCTTGGGAAACAAATGTTTTCACAAGCTGTAGGACACTTGGGGCTCCACCCATATCCTCCAGTTTTAATTAATCTTCAAAATCTAAAACTGTGTTTTTGAAAGTACGAAGGACATTTGTCAAAACGATCACGAAATTCCTAAGTAGCTGTTCAGGGCCCGTCGCTGACGTTAGCTCCCTGGTATCATCGCTCGTGGATGCACCTGGCCCTTAGCGTGTGGGTTTTTACACAGCACCACCTGGCAAAAGAGTCACCGTTGTGTGCTTAGCCAAATTGTCGGAGCTGCAAGGACCGCTTTTCTGCACATATATTTCTTTCTCTGAGACATAGAACCAAAGTTCATTGGTTTCAATTCTGTGCATGTTTTAACCTGAAACCCCAGAGCAGAAAAAATATCAGTTTATCAGTTTGATAGGGTTGGTAAAAGTGTTGCAAAAACCTGCAGTCATTGTGAAACACCATGTAGAAGTAGTCAGGTGAGGTTTTAACACAACCAACCCCAGTCACACAACTTTCAAAACGGGCGTGTTTTGCTTTCCCACGTTGCGGGAGCACAAGAGGAGTTAAGCGATGCGGGGGTAAGAGCGGCTGCGCCTTCTCCCTTCTGGTGTTTCTGTGCCTAATGGCATCTGCGGGGAATTAGAGAGCTGCGCTCCGCCTGTGCCAAGCCCATGATAAAGAGTGGCCTTCCTGGGTGACCGGCCCATTAGGGGACTGAAAGAGCTGCTGTGTCTCTCCGGTGGCATTTTTCTGAGATGAGTTGCCGGTTGTCCCCAAAAGCTGGCAGCGAGCAGGGGGGGGCCTGGCTCTTGCACGGTGCCACAGGGTTTTCCCACGGGGCCGAAGGCTGTGCCCGGGCAGCCAGGGATCTCGCTGGTTTTGACCGTTCTTGCTGTGAATCAGAGGAGAGGAGGAGAGATGGAAAGAAAATGAGAAGTTGTTGGAGTCTGCAGCAATGAAGTTGCTCAGACAGATGTTGAAGAGCCAACAGAAGGTACAGCATGCAGAGAGAGTGCTGAAGCCGTTGCAGCTGTGGTCTCGGTAGAGATTTTCATAGTATTTTTATCTAGCGCGGCAAGCAGGGAGGAGGACCGCGCTGCGGAGGATGGGTGGGGATCAGGTGAGAGGAGTGAAGGCGAGAATGAGCGCAGGGTGGGTGCGGAGGTGAGAGGCCCAAAACAACCTCTTGCCATAAACAGGAAATCTAGGGCCACAGATGAGACAGAGGAGATGGGAAGGCAGAAACTGCCTTTGAACTAGACTAAAGAAAACATACGTAACGGCACCGAGCATCAGCTACCGAAGCGCAGAGGGCCTCCAGCTAGACGGGGAGAGCCTGTAAGGTGTTCCCAGCCTCTCCCTTGCTGGTAAATGAGCGCACTTAAGGATGCTGTGGCAACGCAGAAGAGTCGTCACTGGAACTTCCTCAGGCTTTTTCCCCTGAATCCTCACTGCCTGAAGAATGTACTTGCGCATCCTTTTTTAGGCCCAGCAGTGGCGCTGGGATGGGGAAGCTCTTCTGGGAGAATGACCCCTGGGTCACGTCAGTGCCGTCTGCAGGAGGGACCCCTCTTCCCCCTCCTGAAAGGGCTGCCTGGAGCTGGCTGATCTGTTGTCTTCCTTGGACTTGCTCTCAACAACAGAAGACCCTAAGCTGGTGTCGGTTAGTACAATGGCACCAAAGTTTTCACAACCTGGCTTAGTATGGCGCTGTATTTCCCAAGTCATGTCTTTGGTCTGTTCAAAATCAGGCTCTGACCCTTGATCATCTTTTACCAAAACCACATGGATTTTCTTTTCCCACCCATTACTTTTATCATGATCCCAAATTGGGAGGATTGTTGATAACTGTAACTTTTGACCAAATATTTTTTGATGGATGGCTTCATGATGATATTTGATAGCTTTTTTTTTTTGGTTTTACGTAACATTTTCTATATCAAACTTTATTTTTAGGATCCTGTACATGCGTATTTCTCTTCGTAATGAATGTAACCACAGGGATCTCTGAAGGTTGTGCTTCTGTATAGAGACTACAGTGATTAAATAAACAAACTTGCTGAGCTGTTTTGGGGCTTGTTCAAGCTGGTGAAGGGAGATGTGGTAATTTCTGTTGAAATTTTCTTTAAAAAGCACCAACTGTTGCAAGGTCTTTATTCTGTGACTCATTTCAAGAAAATTAACTAAAAGCATGAATTACTAGACAAGCAGATATGCAGATACAACATTCCCAGGAACTTGCTATAAATAGTTCATGAAATATATGTTTAAGGTTAGTAGACTATATTTAAATCATTACTGGGATAGACTGCTATTTTCACTAGTTGAATGCATTGGGGTTTTGCTTCTTTGGTCCAAGATTGAACAAGCTATGTTGTTACACCACTGGTACGCATTGCAACACAGGAGATGCTGCAGCTTTTGCCTGCAAAGATAATATTTCTTTTTCTAGTACTGCCTTGCTGCAACAAAGTGGGCTTTCTAACCAGCTGGCTGTTCTCCTGTCTGCACCAGGCTTCTTAACGCCAGGCAGCGGCGCCCGGTGCTGCTGATGCTGTGATGTTCTGGTGGTAAAGGGCACGTGCATCATGTGGCGTCGGCGGTGAGTGGTGGGGGGCAGAGGTTTGGGCAGCCGGCGGGCACACGCTGCCACGTTAGAGAAACCACAGTTGGCTCCTCTCGGTGCGCTGGAAAGCAACTCAGTTATTGCTAATTTCCTGTTCGCTTCCTATATCTCAGCTTCATACCGAGCGGGGACAAACAAGCAGCGCAAACTGTCAATTCACTGAAAGCGTATTGCTGTTTTACCACAAACCCCACCTTTTACATCTTTCCAAGCCCCCTTTTCGGAATTTCACACTTTATAGGTCGTTAAAAGCTGTTACAAATGGGACAGTTTCAGTGCATTAGTGTTGGTCACATCCTGCCTCTTCGTCGGGTAGCAAGAATAAATTCAGAAATACATGGGAGGAACTGAAATCTTAGGGTGAGGTTTATGTAATTGGGCAAACTACCACTGAAGTGCTGGTCTGCTCTCCCACTCCCTCGCAGATTCCTCCTCCTTACCATATGATTTCTTTTCTTACTGTCATCTCTTTTTTTTTATTTTCTTGTTTCCCAACTTTCTATCCTCTTCAGCCCTGGCTTCTTTGTTGTTCCTTGTCACCAAGGTCCTGCGGCTGTGGAGGCTGTAACTGGTTCTGAAGGTGCTGGGATCGTGCCCCACCACACTGCGCTGCCAGGAAGGGGGCACATCCTGCCGTTTGAAGGACAGCGTCCACTGAAACCCTGGCTAGTCAGATAGAAACTCTGCGCTGATCTGCACCATCATTAATGTTCTCTGTGTTGCAAACAATGTACTCAAGAGTTTTTCAGTGCTGGACATGTTAGATTTTGGTTTAGGATTTACCAGTCTTCATGTCCTGCTTCTGAACATGCCAACAACTTTAAAGAGACTGATGGAGGCGTAGATGCTCAGCTGCTTGGAAAAGCAGACCGCTTTCATTTGTCTAATTAGGGACTTTGGGTCCAAGTTGGAGCACCTGTGTTTTGACAAATTTGGTCTGTAGTAGTTCCCAGCTCAGTGAAATGACTTCTTGCTGACAAGGAAGGGCTTCATCCAAAGCCCTTGGCTAAAGAATTTAATCATAAAGATGTCTTTCATTTTCTGTTTGACTTTTCTTGGCTCAGCAGGTAGCTGCTGAGGAGTTTCTGCATTAATGTGGACTGTAGTGAGCCTGTGCATTAAGAGAGCTCTCCTAGCCAATGTTTGCATGTAGAAATAGTTGTGAAAGGCTCAGGGAAGGGAAAGTGGAAAGAACCTCTTTTTCTATGGCTTTAAATAAATGCAGGTCTCCTTGAAACATGCGGTTATGGAAAAGTTCATCTTGATATTGTGTAAATACAGTTTTGAATGTTGAATCTGCAAATAAAAATTGAAATGAGAAGGGAAAAAAGTAAACGAGAAGCGTTTGATCTCTGCTCTCCTTTATACCTGTCGTAAACCAAAGTGACTTCTGGTATTTCAGGGCATCTGTTGTGGATTTGTCTGTGTATTTGAGAGAAGAAGTTTGCCTCTTCTTCTAGTGGCGGAGGATACTCTTGATCAAATTAGTTAGATGAGTCCAGAGTGACTTTCACACTGTAGCTCTGCAACAGACCTCTTAGCACCTTGAGAAAGCTGCTTGGCTGGGCAGTAAGTCTGCAATGTGTGCTTCAGATTTACCCCATAGGTAGTCACTCAGTAAAATTCCCACTGACATTAGGAAATGTCATCAAATGGAAGAGAGGTGGCTTTTCAGTGAAAAGTCCCAATTTCTTCCATGATTCTGCTAAGCAAACTAAGCCGTACCTTTCATTTAATATATTAGATGTGTTTGAACATCACATCGTCCTGTTAGGTACACAAATGGTGATGTACTTTGAGTAACATTGTGTTGTTTTTCTAACAGATGAACGTGAGGCAGTTCAGAAGAAGACTTTCACAAAGTGGGTTAATTCCCACTTGGCACGTGTGTCATGCAGAATTACAGACCTGTACACTGACCTTCGCGATGGAAGGATGCTCATCAAACTTCTGGAGGTTCTTTCAGGAGAGAGACTTGTAAGTCTTTATTAATATTCACTGTGGGTTTTTTGGTTTGAGTGGGTTTTTTGGTGAATCCTTGGCTTAGCGGTATAGTGAAACTGAGTACTGAAGGTTCAGCACTGCAAGTGTCTTTTTAAATATTAAAGAAAAAAAAAAAAAGGACTCGCTTCAGCTGGATCCAGACACGATTAAAATACCTTCCTGTTGGTTTTGGTAGAAATCAAAGGAAGTTTCCTTCAAAGGTTCCTTTCTGGTGAGATGCTGAGTGTTTCCAGCAGCATACTGTGCCTGCTCCTGAACCTGACAGACGCAGAGCACTAAATGTTCTCCAGCGCCTTAGACTGTCTCGGTAACGATGAGTTAGATGTGCTGAGGAACGTTCCCGGGCACTGTGGCCAGCTGGCCTGTTTCTGTGCTAGTAAACACAGCCGTGGGATGCAGGTGGCTGCGTGCAGGCTGCATGCCGGCCCGAGGCCTGCAACATCCCTTCTCCCTTCCCTGAAGCACGCTGGGGGGTCATGGGGACAGCTGGATGGAGAGGGCCAGGTCCACCCTGGGAAGCGTTGCAGCAGTTTTAGCTGTGGTGTCATTTTTACCCCACTGCTCAGAAATGCTCCTGGCTGTACTTGATTTTACTAGGATGGGTAAGGCTTGAATTTTCTCTGGTTAGATGAATAGCTAAAATGAATTTAAATAAATGGGGCAAATTCTTTCTTTGGGTATGCTGAGAACCCCCTTGATAGCAGTGCAAGGGAGTGGTAAGAAAATCCCTGTAGTGAAAAATGGGGCTGGGTAACAGGAAAACTGGGTGTCAGGAAACGGCCGGGTATCAGTTTTTCATTCCGTTCCTTAAATGATGGCTATGCTCTTAAGTACCTGATTTAAAGCAATCTTTTCAAAGAAATACGGGTCTTTAGCTAAGACCTAAGGCTACATGAGGATGCAACTGTGTAATTGCTTGTCATCAAGCACTCCTATTAATGGAAGCTCCATGGCTTAAGACTCTGGTTAATGAATTGAACATATGGCCCACAGTGTAGTGTCTGTACAGTAAGGCAGGAGAGGGAGATTTCTAAATGCGTCTGTGAGGGTAAGGAAGCTCCAACGTGCGTAGAAGTACCCTGCGTGGATGGGGGTAACTCATCTTGATGTTTGTCAACTACAGTTTCCTCAAAACATGTTTCTCTCTATGCCAAACCGTTTACTTCCGTGAGGTATTAGGTTTGACGTGTTCACCGCAGGTAGCAGATGTTATTCACGCAGGAATAACCGAGACCAGCATGCCCCATTATTTGAGGATTCAGACAACAACCGTGACAGCTCTGTTTAAATCTTCGTATCTGCCTGCCAAGATTTGACTTTGGTGTCAAACAGCAGCGGTGAAGCTCAGACCAGTCGTGTGACTCTTGCTGCATGATTCATTTACATTTTTCACTCCAGGTTTTGAAAAATGCAAACAGAGCTTACGCAGCGGTTCGGGTGGGGAGGGTGCGGGAGCCACCCCGTGAGAATGCTGGATCTGCACTTGCATCATCATTTGCGTATCGCATTGGCAGCTGTCTGCGCCACCAGAAATTCTTTTTGTAGCTTCGTTATCTCAGGATGGAGGACAGCAGTCTCTGTTTGAACAGTACATTCCACCACACCTTCCTCTGCAAACAAGAACGCAGATAACGCAATGCACTAAACCTTGAGACGATTACACAGGCCAAAAAATATTCCAGGAGGATCTGCACGTAGCATCCACTTGCTGATGTTCTCCAGCCTTTTGGAATTTATTTTAGCTGATACTGGTTAGGTTCTGACATCTCCAGGACACCTAAGCAGAAATCTAAAGGCAGTATCTTACGCAGAAAGCTTCAAATCAAGATGAGAAACATCAAATGGTAGGAAAGCAATAAACAAATGCACAAAGTAGCCTAGATAATGATTGTAACATGGTGTGTTTACTGAGGCAGCAGAACAAGCAGGAATGGTTTTCTCACTTTTGAAACTGGGATTGAGATGCTGGAGCTGGAGCCATATGCCTGTGGAGCAGAGTCCAGGGTTTCGGGTACTAGAGAAGCAGGACTGCTCTTTGCCATCTGTAAGACCTCCAGCCTCATTTGCGCAAACCCTGCGTTTTCTAAAGCTGTTGTGATTTTTGATGAGGAAAACCCAGAGTCCTTGAAGGTGGGTTGGAGAAACTCAAGACAGGAGCGTGCAATAAGAGCACATCTGCATCTCCCCGTCCTTGCTCAGCTTGATTCCTAATCCTAGTGTTTAGTCCAGAACTTACTACATAAGGTCCTCTGTACAGCACAGTGTTTGGAAGGAAATTGATAGCATGCAATAGTCTCACTGAGCAAAGCAGAAAAGAATCCAGCCAGTATGAAAAGACGGTTGTAATTTTGTTTGCACACACTGTTAACCAGCTTGTCCCAAACACAAAAATAAAGCTGAGAATTGTTTTCGGCATAAAATGAAGCATTTAGCTCAGTTTCTTCCATAACTATATAAAGGAATAGTAAATTCCTTACAATTCCTGGATGCTCAAAGGTCAAACTGTTTAAGCAGATTCTCTGTAGTAAGTTCGGTCAAGTTTTTTGTTGGAAAAGGGAAGATTTTTATGTAAAACATTTTCCTGGCAGTGTGTGTGTGAAGGCTCTGAGTTGAGGTAAATATGGTAAACGATGGGTTCAGCATGCTTTCTTTCCCTCTGGTAATTTCTGGATCTGTGTTAGCCCAGTGAAGGCAGAACTTGTCTCACTCTGCCTCCACTTGAGGCTGTGCAGGACAGCATGGCCAGCGCAGCCGCACCTCGTACAAACCGGACCTGGGCGCCTCTTCCTCCATGGAGAACAGTGGGGTAAGCTGTATGGCCTACCTGTGCGGAGGCATGGAAAAGTTGAACCTTCTGCCTTCTCAGGGTGCCCAGCACTTCCTTTTTGGCCAGGTGATGCTGTCGTTCTTGCCTATGCAGAAATTTGAAGTGCCTTTAATAAGTCACAGCTTGAACAGCCTTAGATGACACTACTAATAAGCTGTTACAGTCCCAATGGGGAATTTCTGAGCCAGAAAGTGCGCCTAGTGCTCAAGCACTAGAAAAATATGTTAGCCTGTGCCTGCTCTACAGGGAGCAGCGTCCTGTTCTGGTTCACTGTGTGTCCTCTGCTGCTTCACATACAGTCATTGTGGTTGTAGGAGAAAAAACCCTGCAAGTAACCTGAAGGTTGCATTTCCCAGATGCTTAATTGGAGAGTGTGTCATCGTACAGAGTGTGGGTGGGAGCAGGCGGTCACAGGAACTAAATAAAACATCTATTGTGAATGATAATGGCTCTGTCACCTTGGTGCTGGAGCTTCTGAGGGCAGAAAAAGTGCGTTTGCCCCCATTTTCTGCTAAGTAACTTGAGGCATTAAAGGCAGTGCAGTTACAGCTTAGGTGAGTGAGACGAGCTGCGTTAAGGCGAGGAGGACAGAGGGGACAGTCAGGTCTGCCGCTGCTGCTCAGAAATGGCCATGGCCACAGCGATTCCTGTGCTTCGGGAACTTCATCACAGAGGTGAGCACACCGTGTAAAGCTGATCTCGGGCTCTCAGGTCTGGCAGTGGGCCGGAGTCGGGCAGCTGCCCAGTGCAGCCTCGCCTCTGCCTTCCCCCGCAGCTGGGTACTCCCTCTCCTGCCCTGGGAACGGCCTTCCTACCTGTATTTTGCAAGATGAAATTCAGCCTGCGGTCCAGCTTACCACACTCCTGGGGTTGTACCAGCAGAAGGATGGATCCCAGATTGTCCCTGCTGATAGCAGTGGATCTCTGGTTGGTTTCAGCCAACTGCGTAACCTCACTTTTGCTCCCACTCGTGCTGTGGCTCTTCACCCTACGCTGGCAGCGTTTGGGGCGTATGCTGTGTGCACAGGGCCTTGGTGCAATTTATGCCTCTTCGGAGGGACTTTTACACCCAAAAGCAGTGGCAGGTTACTGGCAATTTTTGCCCTTGCCGGGCACTGTGGGTTCACTTTCTCTGCATCGTTACCCAGCCTCTGGAGGAGAACCATGTTAACTGAAAGCTGAAGTGAAACTAATGACCTCAGGGGGTTACTTGCCCTGAAGGGCATCTTTCGAGCAAGTGTTCCGTTGTTATGACATGCTGTTATACAGGCTGCTGTTTCTAGGGACCATAATATGGCTCCAGCTGAAACTTCCCATGAATGCAGTCTGAAGCGAGGATTTTGCCTGAGCTATTTCCATGGCCAGTTAATTATGTTCACTGCAGAAAACAAGGAAATTATGTCAATTAGTAGTTTGGCTGAGTACCTTTGGTGACATCTCAGTGAGCACTGAACAGGCTATTCAGCTGGAATCCTCATCTGCAGAACAAAGTCGCTTTAATTTTATTCAGTTTTACAGCGGACCTCTACGTGCTGTTAATGGATTCATGGCTTTTGTCATTTGCACTCAGCCGTCATAAAATTGCGCTATGTTGGTGTGGCTAATTTTTGCCCTTCCTTTTTTTTCCTATGAAGAAATTGTTTTGAATAAATCTCTCTTGTTATTTTTGTACTATTTATTGTACTTCAGCTGACCAAAAACCCCAAAAAGCAATGATACTTCTTTCTTGAGGAGTTTTATTGAGTAGCTTACAGTCCAAACCTGAGCTGCCTTTTTGGAGAGGGTATCTGTGTTTGCAGACACTCTCTGGAGCGTTCATTACCAATTCCCTCTGTTGTGTGTGCATGCCAGTTATCAGTTTGTTTCATATCTTCGTCTTTGCAGAATCTTCTTAAGTGTGGAAGAACCTGGGAAAGAGAATAAAAGCATCTTGGGAAAAAGTATTAGGTGTAGCATGAACTTAACAAAATAAGTTATCTTCCAGCTAGCCAATGAATATACTAGACAGAAAAAATGAAGGAAGTAAGCAGGCAAAATACTTTAAAAGCAAACAAAATTGGCACCCAGCGTGTGCAGCTCAGGCCTAGGACGTTGCCATTGCCACCACAATGTGCTGTAAATGCAAGGAGTGGTTTTGCCGACGGAATTTGAACAACAAATGTGTGGAGTATTGCTGGCTGGGAGTGGACAGTGTGGCGACTCATATGCCTGGGCTGAAGAGTTAAGCAGCACTTTGTTTCCCCCCCTTCCATCTACAGTAATCCTTTTTTTTTCCCCTCCCTTTTACCTTCCAGCCTAAACCAACGAAGGGAAGGATGCGCATCCATTGCCTCGAGAATGTTGATAAAGCCCTTCAGTTCCTGAAAGAGCAAAGAGTGCACCTAGAAAACATGGGATCTCATGATATTGTGGATGGGAATCACAGGCTGACCCTTGGCCTTATTTGGACTATTATCCTGAGATTCCAGGTAAAGCTGTATACATACGTAGATGCACACGTGTTTGAGTTTTCCATACCTGCTTGTAAAATAAATCTGAAGCTCCAATCATAGACCTATATGCTTTTGCTGACCTGGGAGGAAATGCTACCCTCGGCTGCTCTTCGCCGTGGTGATTATCGTTAAGCTGGCTGCCTTGGCCCTGGAGCAGAGGTAGGGTGCCCACAGGAATTGTTTTAGTGTCCCAGCTAAAGGCTGAGATTTCTTGTTTGTCAGCAAGTTGCACATTGGTCTTTGCCCTCAGTTAAAAAGGACTGGAAAGTCCTTTTACAGACAGAATAATAATTTTGTATAATAAATATATAATATAATAAACAGCATAGTAATATTTAATAAATTTAACATTCTCTTAATCTTGATGTTGCTCGGCATATTCCTAATATGAAAGCGCCTGCTTAGCTTTTGAGTGACAGCAGTGGAACTTCACTGAGGCTACAATGCTCTTTTTTTAAAAAAGCAATGAGCTATATTCATAAAATGAGATATATTTTCCATATGAAGAAATAAGTCCATCGTCATCCCCCCCTTTTTCTTTTTTCTCCTTTTCTCTTTAAAAACTGAGTAACAGCCTAGAATCTGGAATATATCTTTGTGATGCTGCTAAGGGCAAACACTGTTTCCTCCAAGGTTGAGGTCCCATCACGTGTTTGCTCCTCTGAAACTCGTGGTTAGCTTTTGCCTGTGGATCCCCTCATGAGGACCCTGCCTCCTGCCCCCCTCGGCTCCTGGATGTGCTCGGCACCCTGCCGGAGACGCCTCGCAGGGTGAAACCATAATGCTGTATCGGGCAGGGTTTGCCTTGACAGTTGGAAATACGTTTTCTGCTGAAGTTCAGTGGACTAAAGGAGAGTAATCCTACAGTAAAACAAGGGCAGAAGCAGCTTGCTTTTGACATGAATTCTCTTAAATGAGGAAAAGCGTTCACCTACTTCCACCTGCCTGCCATCGTAGATTTCCTTTGTTTATATTCTGATATAATTTCTTTCATCTTTTCAAAAAAGGCAAAAAAAAAGTTTTCTTAGAGGAAATACGTAAAACTTCTGTTCATTTTAGATCCAAGATATCAGTGTGGAAACTGAGGACAACAAGGAGAAGAAATCTGCTAAAGATGCTTTGCTTCTGTGGTGCCAGATGAAGACAGCTGGGTGAGTGTGGATTAAGTGATTATCTCTAAAGCTCTTACAGCATTTTGAGTTTTCGTCGAAATAATTTTAAATCGGCAAACACATCTCTCTCCTTAAGTGGATTCAACCAAGAGAAGTGAATTGATGTTTGCAAGTCAGAAAATTTTGAACTAATTCTATTAATGCTGTGTGATAAACATACCAATCTGATAATCCGTGAATAGATAGTAATGTGCTGATTCTTTTTCACCCTACTCTGAAGAAACAGTCATGCTTTGTACGTTTGCCACCAACTTTTCCCTCTTTCCATATACGTGGAAATATTTCCAAAATGTCTTTCTTTGACAGTAACCTCCTTGCATTATTAAACACCCATTTGTAGAGATTCAGTACGTTTCCCCCCATGAAACTTGGATGTCCCTGTGATGACTTGGGGCACTTCAGCATTATTCTAGTGGTACTTCATTGTCTCCTTCCAAGAACTCTTAGGAAAGCAGTTTCTGAGAAGTCTGAATTTTTTTGAGACTTGCAAAATACCCAGATCACCAAAGACATTACTTTTGCCTCTGTGTACCCATGGGGCACAAAGGTGGCTATCGTATGTGCTTTGTTCAAAAGTCAGACAGTGACTAGGGTCAGTCCTTGAAGATGCCCTGAGACAGCAGACAATTTCAAGGAAAACTTGGTGTATTTAGGGTTTTTTTTAGTGTATTAGGTTTTACTCCTCTCTGTCCATCTGTTCCTGCTCTCCTCTTGAACTTGATGTATTGAGTACCTGAAAATAATTCTTTGCCAGCAGCTAAATCAGGAGCAGGCTTTAGACTTGCAGGGATTTGAAACCTCACAGACTGTAGGTTGGGCAGCAAGTTGCAAAGTCCTAGCGTCAAGTGATTACTTCAAAGTTTGTTTAGAGCCTTTCTCCGGACCGCATATCAATTCTGCGGGGTGTACAAGAATAAATGAGGGACACTTACCTCTCGTGCCAGTCTCTGGTTAGGGAACAGTCATGATGGTAGAATGTGGGATGGTTATACGGTTGACGATAAATGTGTCGCTCCTGCAACCAGCTTTCAGTGATGGAGCGTGCAGAGCTGCAGCAGGGATGCTGTACTGATTGTGCTCTCTCTGGTTTTTGTGCTGTCAGTTACCCCAATGTCAACATTCACAACTTCACCACAAGCTGGAGGGACGGGATGGCTTTCAACGCACTAATACATAAGCACAGGTATGTGTGGCTAAATGTTCTGACAGCTTTTGGAAGCTTGGACTGTTGCAGCGTGCACTGGGTTGTGCTGTGACCTTGCAGCTTGATTTTAAAATCTGTGGAGAGGAGGAACTTGAAGAATCACCGAGAGTTTTACGGCAGCTTACCTGGCTTTAGAGCTTTATGGCTGTCATGGCCACTGTGAACTCATCTGGGCCACAGCTGCTCACATCACAAGTCAAAACAGGTTGCGTTTAGTTTCGAGAGAACAAATTATGCCTGTGATTGTTTTGGTTTGTGACTGGCCAGATTGGAAGAAGAGGTTTTGTACCTTATTGAGTAACGAGTGATGGGATCCGGTTGCCTATGGGGTCTGATTGCCTAGAGTTTGGGGGCGGGAGGGGGACATGACAGACAACAGCAGCCTGGAGGGGAAAGAAATCCGTGCACAGGGGTGGCAAAATCGGGTGTTAGACTTCGACATGGCTGGGGATGCTGCTCACTGGCGTGCTCAGGTGGAGTTACGGGGACGACTTGCATGCTTACATAGGCATGAGGAGAGACTGTGTGACCACAGCTTTGTTCCTTTCTTTTCCAGGGCACCTTTATCCCTGGTAAACTATCCTCTGTATTTTGCCACGGGTTAGGTTCTGCCATGGCATGTGCTAGGCGTTACTTCATTCCTTCCATACTGCCCTTGAAATGCACAGGGCTGCTGGGCAGGCGAAACCTCGGCAGCTCGAGGGGCCAGGGTTTCTGAGGATTGCGGATTTTAGTTCATTTGCTCGTTTGAGGGTGACTGCTCTGTGCTTTGGGAAATGTAAAGAATTTTCCATCCTGTCTAGGCCTGATCTGATTGATTTTGACAAGCTGAAGAAATCAAATGCACACTACAATCTGCAGAATGCTTTTAACCTTGCAGAGCAACACCTTGGTCTTACTAAGCTCCTGGACCCCGAGGGTAAGAATTCCTGCAGTTTCAGCACTTCACAGCACTCTGTGGCCTCTTTTCCCCCACCCCTCCTTGTCGAAGGGCAGAGCTTTGTGATAGCTTTTTGTGTTAAAGAGCAGCTGGGTGCTGCTGACTCACCTGGTGATACAGGCCGAGAGGGAAGGAGAGGAGGCAAGATGTCTCCTTGCAGAGGACTCAGCAGCGGTGGCACGAGAACCCTTAATCCTGTGTTTATTTTCCCCCATCTGACAAGATCACGGGCCTGGCCACGTATACATAAAATTATTCCAGGCAGAGGCATCCTTCTGACCTGCTGAGAAACATTTTCTGTGAGCTGCAAGGTGAATGATGGGGATCTCAGCAAATAGTTAGCGGCTGCTTTCACAGACCGTCAGTGAGTTTTAGCCTGTGCTTTTGTGAGAGTGTGCCGCTCCTGCGTGTTGGAAGACACTGGGACAAAACCCTTCCTTGTCACAGGGCGAAGAGCGGCTGTCTTTTGGGTGGGTTTCTTCTTGCTTATTTTCCAGTGCCTCAGAATTGCTGCAGGAAAGGAAATAATTTGTTTTCCATCTGTATCTCACAGAAGATTTCCCTGGGCAGACATACAATTAGGTTTGAATTCCTTTCTCCAAACACTGATACAGCATCGAAGTTCTCAATGAACAGTAGTTCTGGCCACTCACACAGACGCTGGAGAAGTTGTTCGGCTGTGCACAAGCTGTGGCAGTCTGGAACCTGACTGGAAGGCCCAAAGTCCTGAGCGCACAGATGTGTGCTTTAACCACAGCCCGCACTAAGGCAGAGAGATAAGGCAGCACTTCTTGGTGACAGAGTTCAATACTGTGCAACACCAGCTCATGCAGAACCAGTCCAAAACTGCCGTATTTATTCCTGATTAGGAGCTGAACTGCCACTGAACCCATCTCTCTGACTCTTGAGCGCATCCTTGTTGCATTATTAGCTTTGTTGTTTTAACCCGTGCGCCCTCAGTATGCTAAGACATCTCTTGTTTGGTTTGCAGATATCAGTGTTGATCATCCCGATGAGAAGTCAATCATCACCTATGTGGTGACATATTACCACTACTTCTCCAAGATGAAAGCTTTAGCTGTTGAAGGAAAACGTATTGGAAAGGTTTGCAAGTTCAAATTATAAGTTGTTATGAAGTAGTTCAAATCTTTTTGATTATTTTTTTTTTCTGTCTTGGGTGTTAGTTTTCTAAGAGTCCACTGTATGGTAGTTTATAGGTTTGCTTTTGAAAGTGTTTTGAATGTTAAATATTCCCATATGACTGTGAGGAGCAGTTAATTTCCAGCTGCCTCGTATTAGAAAACATTTGGCCACTGTTTTATTTTTGCTTGTTAATTTTGCATCATTGCTGCTTTTCCTTTCTCATTAACTGCTTGTCACCCTCTGGGTCCTCTGTCTCTTCTGGAGCCCAGAAAAGTCCTTCATTTAAAAAACGTGCAGTCATTTTGTGCCCTTTGGCGAAGTCACCCCCGTCTTTACAGCTGGCAGACTGAACATGAATCCTTTTGTAAGCCTCGCCTCTGCCCCTCTGTTGGCCTGGGATCATGGGAAATCACTGCTGAAAAATGCAAAGCCCTCATTCCTCAGGGATCCCAGCCCCTGTGGCACTCAGGAGTGAGTGGTCTGATTCATAAGTCAAGTCTCTCAACAGTTTCTTTTATGTAGCTTGTTGGATTTAAATGTCTGATGAGCACTGCCCTTGTTATTCACGTTGTGTTGTGCTGCTTGTTGCAGGTGCTTGACAATGCCATTGAAACGGAGAAGATGATTGAAAAATACGAATCGCTGGCTTCTGACCTTCTTGAGTGGATCGAACAAACCATTATCATCCTCAACAATCGCAAATTTGCCAACTCGCTGGTTGGTGTGCAGCAGCAGCTACAGGCATTCAACACCTACCGCACAGTAGAGAAGCCACCCAAGTAATTTTAATCTTCGCTTAAAACAACAGTGATCTTGTTCCATTTAGTCAATCATTGATCTTTTTTAAAAACAAACACATCCAAGTAATTTTAATCTTGACTTAAGAATTTATTTTTCTGAACAAATCCAGATATCTTATTTCTAATTGGCACTTATCGTTATTACTCGGAGCCTGTTTGCTTCATGCTCTTCAGTATGCGCACAATGAAAACAGCAACAAAGCCCGTGATAGTAAAAAGTGTGTCTTAGTGATCCTGTGCCTGCAGGACCTGAGCGTCCTGGAAGCTGTCCCTTCACTGGGATGCCTGCCCTGTAACACGAGTGCCGATAGCATACCGTGTTAGTAAGTAACGTCACCAGTCACGCTTGCTAATACCAATACGCTGCTACTAAAAGAACTCACTGCTTATCCAAAATCAAGAGGAAGTGTGTCTGGCTTTGTAGAACATAGCTATGCTTAGTAAAACTGATATAACCAAAACCGTGCAACTTATTTCTGGGAAGTTTCTTTTAGCATTGTGATACCAGATCTTTTTGTTATTTTTGTCTAATATAACTTCTAATGGATAATAATCACAATCCAAACCATTCCAGGGTATCCAGACATCTAAAATTGCAGTCTATTCCCTAGCGTCTATGGGGTTTGTTTATTTCCCAGGCGTACAACTCGGGGAAAACAGTGGGAAGAGTTTATTGACTGCAGTGAGCTTTAAATAAAACTTCCATTTCTTGAGTGGATAGAGTAAACCAGGACAACGCACGTAATAGGATAAAAAAAGCAATCTTCTGCCCCTCAAGGGGCTTTAAATCTAAACGCACAGAGAACTGACTTCTGTGAAGTTTCTCTGCTGTTTGACCCAGCTGGTTCCAGGGGATGTGTGGGCTATTTCAATTGCTTCCAGCTTTCACACAAGATGAAGGTGTTTATCTGAATGCTCCATTCATAATGTCAATATTTTAAGGAAGTGCTTTATAAGACTTTAATAGCAATGAAAACTTTATGGTAACTCAATTCTTTTGCAACATTTTGTTTAGATTTACAGAAAAAGGAAACCTAGAAGTGCTGCTTTTTACCATCCAAAGCAAAATGAGAGCCAACAATCAGAAAGTGTACATGCCAAGGGAGGGCAAACTCATCTCTGACATTAACAAGGTAAACTGATCCAGCTCCTCCTGTGTGACACAAGATTTTGTTGTTTCTTTCAGTATCTGTCTTGGCATACTGTGAAGAAAGGCTGTCCAGCCTTGATGTGGGGGACCATAAGGGGTGGGCGAGGTGAGGTGACCTTTTCTTATAGCTCGGAGTCACTAATCTGAACTGCATCTCTGGGCATCCTCCGCATCTGTGAGATCTTCTGCACTGAAAAAGTGTGCAGTTGTTCTGCTTATGGGTCTTGTAGCCCTGCCTTGCTCCTCCAAGGTCCTGGCTATTAGAGTTCATCCACAGAAAGCAGCAACAACATCTAGGTATTGTAGCCCTCCCCATTTGCCTCTCAGGCCCCCTGTCCGCAGCGTGGGAGAATGAAGGAAGTGCCATGACTGGTCTTGCGGGCTCCCTCTCTGGGTTTATGCAGCTATTTTTTATGCTGGTGCAGCTGGCAGAACAGCAGCAGAGCTGACAAGTGCTCTCAGGGATAACAAACAACGTAAAACTGAGCTCTCCTCATTTGTGTTTGATCATGCTTGGCATTCCCAGAGCAGCTGTTGTGCCTGTCTGTGGCCTCGGTCTGCATCCTAGAGAGCACAGCTCTCCTGTTTGCATTAAACTTCTGTGCCTGTGAATGCCTAAAATACTTGGGTTTTGGGCAATTTCACATCTGTTAGGATTTAGAAGAATCTAGGGTAGTTGTGTTTAATTGTGGGTATTTTTCTTGTTTGTAAGAAGATCTGAAAGGTGATTAGCTGGCTTTCAACATGCTTCTGAGACTTTTTGTTTTTCTAATATTAATGTCATGCATGTGAATAACTTTCGGCTTTGGGGAAAAAAAGGACTTGTGTGCAGCAAAAGTAACCGAATTCTGCGGTTGTTTTCTTTTCCAAAGTGGATGTAATAAAGAACAACAGTTGTATGTTGATTTTAGAGGTGAGAGGCATGAATCTCTAATTCTCATTTCCTACGGGGGGAAGATAGAATTCGCCTTTCTGGGAGTAGTGCTCAGAAGACTTTTTTTGAACAAGTACTCCCTTACGTGCTCAAGCCAGGTGGTTTGTTTAGGCTTTGTTGGAGGCAAAAACCAAGTGAACTCAAGAAAATACATCTGACAGAAACAAGTCTTATAGCCCTTGCTCAGAAAATGGATGAATGAATTGAGAACAGAATTTTAAGTCACGCCTTTATATTAGCAAACAAGATGTAAGGGCAGCCAATGCAAACCAGATTTATTGGCATATACATGAATAACCCAGTTTAGTGAAACTTGCCTGTAGTGACTTCAGTCCTGATTTCATGCAAAGAAGATGTGATTTATCATAATCCTATAAGAGTGTGTGTTTAGAAGACGTGTATTTTTTCCTCCACATCTTCAGGCCTGGGAAAGACTGGAAAAAGCTGAACATGAAAGAGAACTGGCACTGCGAAATGAGCTCATCAGACAAGAGAAACTGGAACAACTTGCACGCAGATTTGATCGCAAGGCAGCTATGAGAGAAACTTGGCTGAGTGAAAATCAACGTCTTGTTTCTCAGGTGCTACCTTCTGAAATCGTCTGTGTGACTAAAAGGATTCCCATGAGTAATTATACGATACAGTTCTTGCAAGGAGAACGTTTCCTCCTCTATGCCTCTTATTTTACTGCATCTATGTATATTTGTTGTACATGTGTGCGAATGTATATTTGGTATATATGTGTGCGTACTGTATGTCCTATCTTTAATGCATTTGGGATAGCCCTTCCTTGTGTCTGTCAGTCTGCACCCAGGAGATACTGATGTGGAAATACCTACCCACAGCCAAAAGTTTCTTTTATCTGAATAGTTCGGCCAACTCAGTGGAATTAACCTGGAGTTAATTCTTTTTTTTAATATTAGAGATTACTTCAAAAAAGTCCAAAGCCCTAGCCTAATCCTGCTGGTCACCATGATTCTTCCCCCAAAGGTAGTAAATGATATCTCTGATTTTATCAGAGGTATCTCTGGTTTTATTAAAGATGACTTTCTGAGCTTTTTGAGATCCCAGATTTGCTAACAGGTGTGTTCTGCACAATCAGAAATTATGTTATGAGCAGTATGGCTTTTCTGCTCTGCAGCCATCACTGATGAAGTCTCTCTGTCTTCACAGGATAATTTTGGCTTTGACCTTCCAGCAGTAGAGGCTGCAACAAAAAAGCATGAGGCCATCGAAACAGACATTGCCGCGTACGAAGAACGAGTCCAGGCTGTGGTTGCAGTTGCGAAGGAGCTTGAGACTGAAAATTACCATGATATCAAACGCATTACTGCGAGAAAGGACAACGTTATACGCCTATGGGAGTATCTCCTGGAGCTGCTCAGGGCACGGAGACAGCGGCTGGAGATGAATCTTGGCCTGCAAAAGATTTTCCAGGAAATGCTGTACATTATGGACTGGATGGATGAGATGAAGGTAGGTGTTGGCCATTTGAGAACATAGACCAAATATTCTGGAGGGGTGTGGGTGTCCTTTTCTGTAAATTTTTACGATCCGTTTTGTCCCTCTGGGTAAACAGACAAATGCAGAAGACCCACGTTCAAGAGTAGTGAACTAGTTCCTTATGGTGATTTTTAAAAAATAAAGATTAAAAACAAGTAAGGAAAAAGAACAGGTTCAGCTCCTATAAAAAGCTACTTTTCAGCTTAGTGCCTCTCTCATAAGGGCCAGAAGCTTTGGTCACAGTGCTTGGGTAAGGATGATGATTTTGGTGAAAGGGAATGAAATAATCTGTCTTCATCACAATTTACATGGGGAACAAGTCACCTCTTCACCTCTGTGCTTTAAAAAGCATGAATTTCTTCCTGTCTGTTCTCCTGGGATCTGGGAAGGGAGAGGACCAGGGCTTTGTTCTTGTCTGTCAGCCAGCAGAGCTTGGAAGCTGTTGGAGAAAGGAAGATGTGTGTAGCTCAGTGGCAGCTCAGAGCACCTGGGCTGAGTGCTTGTCATTGGTCCTGCTGAGCTAACTTAACTTCTCATCATCATAGACTTAAAACTGCGTTAAAGAGCGGTCAAGTTCTTCGTGGTTGCCAGCGATTTTAAAAATATTGGCTGGAATTCATATCAGCCATGTCTGCATACATTTGAGATAGCTCTCCTTATGGGCCTGGTGTTTCTCTGGACTTAAATCCATGTCACAGCAGAGAACAGTGTAATGCCTGGAGTCGTTAAGAAACAGCTTATGGCCGTCAGCCCATTTTACTTGTCTTTTACATTTTGATCAGGTGCTTCTGCTGTCTCAAGACTATGGCAAGCATTTGTTAGGGGTTGAAGACCTGTTGCAGAAACATGCTCTTGTGGAAGCTGACATTGCTATTCAGGCTGAGAGGGTGAGAGGGGTCAATGCATCTGCTCAGAAGTTTGCCACCGATGGAGAAGGTAACTAGCAGCCAACGCGTCCTTCTTTGTCTTAATTACATATAAGGTTATCTATAAGCCTCATTAGTTCTGCAAGGCACGTTAGGTTAAATTCAGCACCGGAATAAGAGAATCCAGCTTCGCTTTTTCCTTCTTTACTCACTGTCAATGATTAATTTGTCCAGGTACCTGCTCAAGAATTCATTGTGACATTCTGTTTTGCACCGGATGTCACGCTCCTAACCAGCAGCTGCTGTAACGTTGGAGTAGTCACCATTAATTCCGTGTTCTGTGTTTGTAATGCAAACAATACAAATTATTGGACCCAGTCCGATATTGTCCCAATTTACACTAAATAAAAGCAATTCCACTAAACAAGTGTCATTAGCTAGAGTAAATTATATTCCTTTTGTGCAGTTGTGTGTGTATGAAGCTGGTATAAATCTAGAGTAGTGAATTTTCTTTCACTGAAACAGTCATGAATATCTTTGCTTTTCATTTTTTGTTTGTTTGTTTTTTGGTTTTTTTTTCGTGGTGGGATTTTGTGGGTTTTTTGTCTTTAGACAAAAGAACAGTACTGCAAAGAACAGTATTTTCTGATCTGTGTTACTGTATGGTGGAGCTTGAATACTTCACTTGCTTTCAGGAGACCAGCTATGAGTTCTTTTACATAAACTTCGTAGATGGAACAGAGAGGAGTTAAGAAGTGTATGCCCCAGCTGTAGAGCTGACAGTGAGTCAGTCCGAGTTGTAATGTACATTCTCTGTCTGAACAGGTTACAAACCCTGTGACCCGCAGGTTATCAGGGACCGCGTCGCTCACATGGAGTTCTGTTACCAAGAGCTGTGCCAGCTTGCAGCCGAGCGCCGGGCCCGCTTGGAGGAGTCCCGACGCCTCTGGAAGTTCTTCTGGGAAATGGCTGAAGAGGAAGGTTGGATCAGGGAGAAGGAACAGATCCTGTCATCTGATGACTACGGGAAGGACCTAACCAGTGTCGTCCGTCTCTTGAGTAAACATAAGGCATTTGAAGACGAAATGAGTGGTCGCAGCGGCCACTTTCAGCAGGCAATAAAAGAAGGTGAAGACATGATTGCGGAGGAGCATTTTGGGTCTGAGAAAATCAGAGAAAGAATTAAGGATATCCGGGAGCAGTGGGCTAACTTGGAACAGTTATCTGCCATTAGGAAGAAGCGTCTGGAGGAAGCCTCTCTCCTTCACCAGTTCCAGGCTGACGCAGATGACATTGATGCATGGATGTTGGACATCCTCAAAATTGTCTCCAGCAATGATGTTGGCCATGATGAATATTCCACCCAGTCCTTGGTCAAGAAACACAAAGATGTGGCTGAAGAGATTGCAAGCTACCGGCCAACCATTGACACGCTTCACGAACAGGCAAAGGCTCTGCCGCAGGAACACGCCGGTTCTCCAGATGTGCAAGGCAGATTGTCCGGCATAGAGGAAAGATACAAAGAGGTTGCTGAGCTGACGCGGCTGCGTAAACAGGCCTTGCAGGATACCCTTGCTCTTTACAAGATGTTCAGTGAGGCAGATGCTTGTGAGCTTTGGATTGACGAAAAGGAGAAGTGGCTCAATAACATGCAGATTCCAGAGAAGCTGGAGGACCTGGAAGTGATCCAGCACAGGTGAGAGAGCCTTTGCCAGGAAGTTTGGGGACTAGTGGGTAGAAGTTTTTTTTACACCGGCTGCTTTTCTCAGCTTGCCTGTGGCTCAAATTCTCTAATGCCTGTGTGATCTTTTTTTGTTTGTTTCCCCACCCTCCCCCAGATTTGAAAGCTTAGAACCAGAAATGAACAATCAGGCATCCCGTGTTGCAGTAGTGAACCAAATTGCTAGACAGCTGATGCACAGCGGCCATCCAAGTGAGAAGGAGATCAAAGCACAGCAAGATAAACTCAACACAAGGTAAGTGAAGGCCTCATGCTCATGAACATGACACTGGCTGAAACAAGTACAATAGGGTCATTTGTGTTTCTTACATGGGTTTTTTTAAGATATTCTGATACTGCTACCTGAAGTACCCTCGGGGTAGGCCTTTAAAGGTTCAGGAGGAGAAAGAGCTGTGTCTTTCAAATATTGTATTAACAGGTGGAGTTTTGCTGTTGACTTCAATCAGGTCCTGAGTGTATCAGTACCTTGATTTGAGAGCTGGAAATTTACTGTAATGACTATTATGACAAAAAAGAAGCTGACATAATTTCATAAAAACTCATTTTTTGACTTCAAAATAAGCTGAGAGAGTACATTTAATGGAACAACTAGCAATTTTTCACTTGCGGAAAAATTATGCTTTTAAGAACTCAGTGTTGCTGGTACTTGTCCTATTCTAATATACACCATAGCTTGGTTAATGGTTGTTTTGCTAAAACCAGTGATGATATGGGAAGGACTGAAAAAACCCACAAACAGTTAGGTTATTTCATATCTTACCAAGCTAATGTGAGCAATTGCTCGCTCAGAAATGTTGCCTTATCCTTTTCCCTTATTATACACAAATCTCAATTTCGCTGCTTTTCTCTCCTCAAAATTTCAGATGGAGCCAGTTCAGAGAACTGGTAGATAGGAAGAAGGATGCTCTGCTCTCTGCTCTGAGTATCCAGAACTACCATCTTGAATGTAACGAAACCAAATCCTGGATCAGGGAAAAGACCAAAGTGATTGAATCCACACAAGATCTGGGTAATGATCTAGCTGGAGTGATGGCCCTGCAGAGGAAGCTGACGGGCATGGAACGTGACCTGGTGGCCATTGAAGCCAAGCTAAGTGACCTGCAAAAAGAGGCAGAAAAGTTGGAATCGGAGCACCCTGACCAGGCACAGGCTATCCTTTCTCGGCTGGCAGAAATCAACGATGTATGGGAAGAAATGAAGACCACCCTCAAGAACCGGGAAGAGTCCCTGGGAGAGGCGAGCAAGCTGCAGCAGTTCCTGAGAGATCTGGATGACTTCCAGTCTTGGCTATCCAGAACGCAGACTGCAATTGCATCCGAAGATATGCCAAACACACTGACAGAGGCTGAGAAGCTGCTCACTCAACATGAGAATATTAAGAATGAAATCAACAATTATGAGGAAGATTATCAGAAGATGCGGGACATGGGTGAGATGGTGACACAAGGGCAAACTGACGCTCAGTACATGTTCTTACGCCAGCGCCTACAAGCTTTGGACACTGGATGGAATGAGCTTCACAAAATGTGGGAGAACAGGCAAAATCTCCTTTCCCAGTCTCATGCCTACCAGCTGTTTCTCAGAGATACCAAGCAAGCGGAAGCGTTTCTTAATAACCAGGCAAGTGATCAAGATGTACCTTATTTTTATTTGCTTTTTGTCTCTTACTTCTAACTGTTCTTGGGAGATGTTTCTTTTCCTATGTGGTGAGTCTGTTGGAGCAGACAGCATATCCCGAGTGTAATGCTTTTATCTCTCTGATTTATGCTTTATTCACAGGAGTATGTTTTGGCGCACACGGAAATGCCCACTACCTTGGAAGGAGCAGAAGCTGCTATTAAAAAACAGGAGGATTTCATGACCACGATGGACGCCAATGAAGAAAAGATCAATGCGGTTGTAGAGACTGGCAGGAGGCTAGTTAGTGATGGGAACATTAACTCTGATAAAATCCAGGAGAAAGTGGACTCTATTGATGACAGGTAAGGTCAGAATGATGGCAGAATATAGCTGTTCAGACTTTGATTCTGTTCTCCAAGAGGCGACCTTTCACCGGAATCCAAAGGCAAAGTAACATGTCAGAAGGCGGCAGTGAGCTCACTACCCAGAATTTGGCTATGTGACTGTTGCTATGTAATTTGCGGAGTATTAACAGGTTTTGTGTTTGGTGGGAGCTACAGCAGTTGGCTGTACTTGCTTCCACAAGTCGCAGTTTCCTCTGCTACCTCCTAGCTGATTTAATGATAAAAATGTATTCCTGTCCTTCCTCTGAGGAAGGAATGTGGCTCTTCAAGAGTGTAATTGGCATTGTGTCTGCCCCACCCGCTTGGCTTTGATCGCCTTTTCCAACTTGTCTGGCCCTTCTGAAATCAGATTAGGAAGCATTGGTACAAATGTGTCTTTCATCCTAGAACAAGTCTTTTGTTTTGTCTCTCTAGCTGTGGCATGGATGCCATAGAACGTTAAGAGCTTCTTTTTCTTTGCAAACCAAATGTTCAGTTTTGACAGCTGTGATTCATGGTTCTTTTTGCTTTTGGTGTGAATAATACTGAAGTCTTTCAAGGCACTTTTCAGTCATGAATGTCAGAACACAGCAATAAGTTCATGCAGAACTTTTACGTCAAATGTTACTGACAGCCCTTCTGTCAGACTTGCATCCTCCCACAGCTGGGAGGCTCAGAGTTATCCAGATGCCTTTATCTCCAAGGAGAAACTGAAGGAGACTCTCTGTAGATCCCAAAGAGAATCTGCAAAGGCCAGGAAGGGGAGGTTCTGTGAAAGTAATCAAGGTGAAAGCTAGGAAATTCATTTTCCTTATTCACCCTCTCTGACTTTCAGTGTTCTCTGCTGTAAGTTTTCCCATCCACTTACGAAAGCAGGAGGACTTGATCTTGGCCTTCTGGTCAGGTGTCTTTTTTCTCCAACTTCTGGAATATTAGCAGATGGCATGCAAGGATATAGCTGCAAATGATCAGCTGCTTCTTGCAGCCCTTTCTGAGGTGCCTGGAGTGGGAGAGAACTTCAGCCTCTGCCCTCTGTGCTCTGCAGAGGTTCCTGCTGCCCTGGCTATGCTGCTCTGGTGACTGTTTCCCCCCAGTGCAGCTACTCCTCTGTGTCCCCATTGTCCTGTGGCACCCCAGTTGGCCACCTGGGCCGTCCTGGCTGTGGGACCTGTGCTGGAGTTCCTACTCTGAATGGCAGACAGGTCTTAGGGACTGTATTTTTATGGTCACTTTTTCTAACTCATTTCCTCAATTCCAAAGCTATTTATGCAGAGCGCTGCAAAAACCATCCGGTGCGCTCTATTCAGGAAATCCTTGTGAGTCTGTAGGGCTGATAAGCCTCAAGAACAAAGCCTTGGGGCTGGGTGTAGTGGGAGTGGTAGCAAAGGAAGCCTCTTTGGTTGGACAAAAAACTGCTGTCCCAACCAAGCTCCACCTGGATGTATAACAAAGGACCAAACCAAACAAGTACAAATATGTGCAGTGGCTCCATACTTCCCATATGGGGCTCTTTGTAGTTTTTAGTATTGTTAATAGTGTTTCTTACAGTGCTGCTTTAAACAAATTTCAGAGGAGACTCCAGTGTCTGTTGGCGCAGCAGGCAGACCCTGCCCTCAGACAGTTACCATCTAAATAGGCATGGTAGGCATCAGGCTAAGGAAGGAGAGGACAGTCCAGAAGCAGAATGGAGCTGTGCAATAGGAGATACACACTTCAGCTCGGTCTTTCAGTGCACTTCACAGGGGATAATAAATGGGAATAAGGAGATAGAGATGGGGTGAGGGAAGGAGAAGATGGGTTTGAATGAAGCTATCACTAGCCAGCTTTTCCAGCCAGGGGAGAAACTGGTCTCCCCCATGCAGCTTTGGTGACTTCTGCTGCTGTTTCTACCAGCCGGAGGGGAAGTGCTTTCTCCTCCATTTTCTCCTGGAAGAGTGCAAGGGGACTGCCCTAGTCTGCATGCCTACACATTGCCTCTCTGATTCTGCAAATGACATTTAGTTTAAAGACGGTGGCAGATCTGACTCAGATAGTGATCTGGATCTGTTTTTCATCCAGTTGTGTATTTGTGCAACTTTCTGTTCAACAGAGAACAGAAGTAGTTTTTGTTCTTGCCCATTCAGAAAGGAGTTTGCTGGAGCAACTAAAGAAGCTAAAACTGCCTTGCATATATCTCAATATTCTTGGTAGGCAGTTGCATTCATGCAACATGTAAGATTTGCTATTCCTGCACAGGCTTTGAAACCCACAGGGTTACAGTTAAACCACAAGTGATTTTGTCAGTTTTCAGAATTGTTAGCATTCTCAGGGGCCTCTGGGGAGACAGCATGGGAACTTTGTGGCAAATTCTGGTGCTCTACTCTTGGATTAATTTGAGTCAGACACCTCCTTGTGCTGAACAGATCTCATTTTCCTGGTTCAGATTCTTTATAATGTTGCCACAGAAGGAAGATGCCCCCATCTTCTAACTGACTACGGTACATTCCCTATCCTCTCTTTTACCATGTAGCTCTGGCTTAGCTTGGACGTGAGGATCTGAGGTTGTCTCTTCAGTACGTGCATGGGGAAGCCTCCTTTTCATGCAGCCCTAGACACTGCTAGGGGTGTAAGTCATACATGAGATTATTTATGTGAACAGGCAGATGAATTCAAAGTCATTCTAAATAATTAAGACTCTGCAGAGCAAACTTCTGTGAAGTGTGGGATCTTCTTCCACAAACTATTTCAGCAAATTAGTAAGAAGCAGTCACTGAGAACCTTCAGTGTGGCAGGGTCTGAGTTTCTGGCTGCTCTCTGCTGTGCGCGGCCCAGAAGAGCAGGGTTTTAATAGTTGTGACTGCGATCAGCAGCTGAACAGTAAGCTTTGTGCTTTCTTCCACCCTCCAGTGATGGCTGAATGCTTGTAGTCTTCAGCAGAGCTGCAGTCCACCCTGTCTGCCGCCCCGACGTGCCCGGCTGGCTCAGCTGGGGCCTCTGCACCTTAACACCACATTCTTCTAATATCTGGGTAAAAATTTATATTACAAAGAGTTCTAATCTCCAGTCCATCTGCCTGTTCATTCTATCTAAAGCCCTTCTGACATACTTGTGGAAGAGGGTGGGAGAAGCTTCCTAGTGGTAGGGGTGGTTATGCGTAGAAAATTCTAGAATCTCTGTCATTGGAGCTTTTAAAGACTTCGGGAAAACATGAACAAGGAATTATTAATGTTTAGATATAGCCAGTCTGGGGCAGGAGAGCACACTAAATTACTTCTTAAGGGCCTTTATTCCCATTAAAAAGAACATCAATTTTGTGATAAAAATACAGGAATCCCGGCCTGTTCCAGCAGTGTCCATCCTCAAAATGCTACTACCACATCTTCAGGTATCCAGTTTAAACCTTGTTAGGGTTCAGCCCTGTTCTTCTGCAGAGAACACTCATCTTTCAGTCACACTCCAGGTCATCTTGGACAACCAACCTATTACAGTTAAACAGCCCCAAGTGCCAAAGATCATATTTGTTATGCTGAGGACAAAAAACCCCCCAGCCAACCAACCAACCGTGTCATCTGTTTGATATCTCTGCATGGTTTCCCTTCAAAGTTCTTGAAGGTAGTATTTCCCGCACACTCTGGGAGATGTTTTTGTTTGTTTTTTAAACTCAAGTTTTATCTGCATAAACTCTATTCAAACAAGTGTCATGAAAATTCTCCTTTTAATTTCACAACTTGTGTCCTTTCCAGAATACACAAGCCTGTAATGCAGTGTAGCCTTAAACCTATGAAATCATCGTGATAAAATCACCCAAGCAATTCCTTCCTTCATTTTAGCAACCTGAGTAATGCACTGTATTTGCCCAGGCATATAAAAACCAGCCAAGAAAGCGTGGAATCAAACCCAGTGATGTTAGCTCTGTGTTAGAGAGATGTTTCCTCAGGCCCAATTTGTGTGTCCTTTCCTTTGTGCTCTCTCAGATAACACCTGTCAGAACTTCGAGATTACCTGCGCTTGGACTCCAGCCTCTTGCTTTAATGGTTCCATGTGTCTGGCTTGCCATCTGATCTGTAAATCAGTTTTCTTGACCTACAGCTATGTAGGTGCTGCTTGCCTGGTTATTCAGAGAAAGCTGTTGAGACCAAAGCGAAGCAATTTGTAGTCCTGTAAAGGGTTTTCTCCTATTCCTCTGCCTGCAGATTCTTTGCTTTTATTTAAAACGTATACCTAAGTATTCCTTGTGTTTCTGAAGTCACTAGATTCGTGCCAGAGAGCTTGCTCTGGCAACTTACTGTAGATCACTAAAAGCTGTGTCTTAATCCAGTCGTTGTCATCGACATGTAATTTACAGCCTTCTTAGGGTATCATGAGTCTCCGGAGATTTCCACTAACACGGATTTATTTAGCTATTGTCAGTATGTGCTGAGATCATCTTATAAATTGCCACCCTTTAAAATAATTTCCAACTCTCTATCCCTATTCATCTTAGGTTATTACAAAGGGCAGCAGTATTTCACTTTAAGACCCTGTACAGTGAAATATGAACAAATGTAACAAAATGAGCAGTAAATAAAAATTAACTCCTTTACTCTAACTCTTCCATCTAAATCACTGCATAATTAATGCAAATACTGAAGGACAGGAATAACTACTCCAGATTAAGCATTATTTAAAGACATGTTCAAAGGTACCTTGGGAATCAGCTCTCGGGCACCATGTCCATTTGAAGAACCCACCAACACCTTTGGGACTGCCAGCATGACTCATCCTTCAAGGGGCAAACAGGAACTAAAAATAGGGTTTCTAGACCAACCTTTTCTTCCCTCTATTCTTACGTGTTCTGAAAAATATGTTCCAGTGTGCATAAAGCTTCTATTTGCAGAAACACACAGGTGTGGTGCAGGCGCTGTTTGTTAAATAGAGCATTTGGAAGGTTGTGTAAACCTCTCCAGATTTCTTCAGGAGGAGGCACGGAGCTATAGAGAAGGTATATTATAAAGACACAGCAAGGACACACTTTGCAAGAGCCACGTAACGTGCAGTCTTATTGTTGCGATTTTGCAGATAGTTTTTTTTACGTTTTTTGGCAAACAATGTTAACTTCCCTGTGGTCTTGAAATTAGAGGGCCAAATTCTGTGCATAACACTTGTGAAACCCTGCTGACTTCAAAATTTTCCCTATGTTTTTAACTGGTCGCAAAACCAAGTAGATGTTGAACTTAGGTAAGCACATTAAATAACAAGTGCATGTCTGAGCCTCAAAAATGTCCTTCAGCTGAAAGGCAGTGAAAGGCGACACCACGTGTGTGTTCAATACGTGCAGCCCAGGGAGGCTACAGAAACGAACAAGTGGTGGTTTTGTGTGAAATGCTGATTTTTTTTTCTCTGCTATTACTTTTTTGACTAGACATAGGAAGAACCGTGAAGCAGCCAGTGAACTTCTGATGAGACTGAAAGATAACAGGGATCTTCAAAAGTTTCTTCAGGATTGTCAAGAGGTAAATTACAGCCTTCCACTTTTATCGCTAAAAGCTGCATCCTGCAGAGGAGCGTTCTTACACCATATTTTATGAGGACTGGAATGCTCAGCAGTTTGCAGTCAAGTCATCCAGTGGTAGTAATGTGCAGTAAACAATTTAAAAAAAAGACAGTGCCCAAAAACCTGCAAAAATTATTCTGTTTGTTTTTTTCCTCATGAACTGAATTTCCTTTTGTTATCTAAGCTGAAGTCAGGGAAAATTGCCAAAAGCAGTAAAGATTTTCTGCTGTGGTATAAATTAATCATGTGGAATCTGGTGGGATTAGCACTGAACTCATTAAGAATTTTGTCTACAGCTGCATCTATGTATGTAGCCTCGTGCTGGAGATTTCAAGTGATTTCTGCAAAACATTAGTGAGAAGAATAGGAGGTTAGGAATAAGAGGGGAGCAGGATTAAACTGGATAATTTTTATTGTGTTATTTATCTGATAGTTTCCATGTGTTTAAAATTAAGTACTCTAACATTTAAAAAAAGAAATCCTTTCCAGATTTTCTAGTGACTTAAATGGACTGTTTACACTGAAGGCAACATTTTAAAGTTAGGAATAATCTTGTTCCTTGCATGAGGAATTAATCAAGTAATTTTCAGGTTCTTTCATGCAGTACGGACAGATATTAAAGAGCCTTGCCTGTGACGTGCATTAAAAACTAGCTGTCCTTATCTGAAGCCTGCAAAGAGCTGACTATGACAAACCTGTGATTTTAAATTCAAGAGTCCGTACATTAACCGCACATCTTATCCAGCTACGAGAGACTGAAAGTCACTGCAGTGTGTCTGAATGGAATTGCCCCACAGCTGAGGTTTCCTTCAAGAGACAAACAGAATGACGATCGCAAACTGGGCAAATGATGTTTACTGCTTGGTTGCCTGGCTGCAGTCTATTTTCCTGCATTGCGTAAGATTACCATGAACTTGGCTTAATTCGCTCCTTCCCTGGTAGTAAAAACATGACAGGCTAGCAAAAATTCTGCTGTTACTAGCAGCAGCTTCTTCCTTCCTCTGCAACATCTCTAGTACAGAAATCCCCCCGGCTCTTGGAGCTCTTCTAGCTTCTGTGTCAGTGTGGTTGTGTTCCCTGGGATCTGCTTTTCCCCCTATATCACTGACAGAAAAAGGAAAACATAAAAGCTCTAGTGTCTGGCTGCCCGAATGCCTTTCCTCTCGCTTGTTTCTCTCCAGCCACTAAAGCATGGGTGTCCCGGCTGTACGGTTCAAAGACTCAACTTACAATACCCAAATGTTACAAATTCCTCCAGTCCTTTTTGAGAGGACATTCGCCTTGATGATAATTGAATGGGTGTTTTCTGAGAAGACAGCCATAATGAGACTTAGAATTTGCATTAGCATGATCACCAAGTGCCTGCTGATACCTCCGTGTGGCTGGAGGGATTGTGTGCTGGAGCAGGGTGGAAGGGAGCCAAGGGAATACCTCGCCCTTTACTTTTTCTTTAGCCCTGACCGTGAAGCTGAGAATTGTTAGAAAACAGATTTGAACCGGTCTCCGTTTCACCTAGCAATGATCCTTCGGCCTTCCTGCCTGCCGCCTTAGGGACGGTTTCCCATCCGTCTGTAACTTGAGGAAAGGAAGAGTGTTTTCTCAGCGTGCTCCTTCCCCAGGGCAGCCACTTTCCTCATCGGTCACCCTGTGCTGAAGCATTATTGTAAATGTGGCCTCCTGCCCCTCGCTCCTTCCTGCCTCTGACTCGCAGATGGTGAACGGGGTCAGTGGCGCTTGAGGAGCTGGCAGGAAAATGCTCGTAACAGCAGATCAGCCATGAGAAATCTGTCCTCCAGGTCGCAGGCGAGGGAAAACGCCACAGACTTCCTTGGTGTTAGCAGTCAGATACGTTGTCACAGGTTAATCCTGGGGTGTGGCTATTTTTGTCTGTTTCTCACATTCATAAATACGAATGTGTTAAATAAATGTACTGAGTGAATGAAATAGAGTGACAGCAGAAAATCCTGAGAAGAGGAGATGTGATAAATTTTGCCATTTAGTTTTCTTAGATTTCCTGCTCTTTCACAGCTCACCTTAGCCGAGATTAAAGCTGATCTTCCCTGTAAGCGCTTCCAAGTCCCAGCACTGTCTGGGCTAATTTCTCTAGGGACGCCAGAGTGAAAGCACTTGGCGAGACTTTGCACGTCAGGAGTTTTCTGCCTGTTCGCGGAGTGTGCCGGCAGGTTTTGTCATGCAGCGCAGACGTCTGTGAACCTTACGCCGCAAGATAGGCTGTGTCAACTTGGGTATTTGCAATGTCTGGGAAGTGCAGCAGCAGTCGGTGCTCTTTCACCTTCCCTTGTTGCTCTGCCAGATTTACAAGGGTTTTGTTTCTGTATTTCCCTTGGGTCGTGCCAGGTTTTCATTGCAGAGTGTTACAGAACTGATAGCGGAAACAAAATTTTGTGGCATTGGGTGCAAAGGACAGGAGGTGGCAGAATAGCTAACTCTGCTGGCATTAACCACTGACTCATGGTTTCCTGGAGAAATAAATACTCCAAGCGTCAGTCTGGGGCACTGTTTTAGGGAATTAGTGTCTTATTTTTTAAATCTACCTTTGCACTGAAGATACTGGCTGCCAGTGACTGGGGTGGTTGCCAAACCCAGATTTTAGTAGTCACCCTTTAAACGCTTGTTTTACACTTCTGTGTTACCAGAAGGAACAAAACAACGTTGTGAGAGTCAGAAATGAGGGTTTGATCCCACCAGCCACTGGCTGAGTACTGCCTTTCCTCTGTGCCTTGGCTCATCCTATCCATTAATATGGCGACACCACCTTTCCTTGGGAAGCACCTTGAAATCCTCGGAAGACTTAGTGCTGCGGCTGAGTAAAAGCAAAGGAAAGACAGGCAGTGCGATTTGCAGGGCACAGCAGCTGTCTCCCACCCAGAAAGGCAGGCGTAAGCCCAGTACTTCCAGGTTACACAGTGCTCTGTAATGCAGCCGTTGCAGCATTAAGTAGCGCAGTAGCCTGCTCTAACTGTAACCTTCGCTGCCAACAGAAGGTCTTCGTTAAGGGGAGCGTTTTTCTCTTTAGACTTGATAGCAAGATCAGATGAGGACTTTCTTTGAGTGCTCTGATAAGTTTTCCCTTTTTATGGAGCTTAGCAGCGCCTTTAAAGGACAATTTGAAAAAGGCCTGTGAATGCTGAATGAATTTGTTGTCCTGTATCCTGAGCACATAGCGGAGACTTGGCGAGTCTGGCCCGGGCTCTCCTCTTGTCAGGGCACTTCCTCGGCAGGACGGCGTGCGTCGCTGAAGCGGCATGCTGGAAACAAAGCTGGGATTTGTTTTGACATTTTCCGCTTGGGTAGGCGGCTCTAAATGTGCAGAAAATGAATCTTTTTCAAATTCTATAAATGTTCCCGTGAATGTGGGTTTTATCCACACCTAAGGGATGGATAAAGCAGTCAAATTCACCCTAGGAGGAAATGTGATTTTTGGCTGTTATGGACATTTTCACATTCCATTTGCCCTTGGCAAATAGGCTATTTTTTAAAGTATTGATTTTCTCCAGTGTTGATCTGGAAATTGTTCTCAATGTCTTTCCATTTGCAGAAAATCAGAATGAAATCATTCTTAGATTTTATAGAATGAGAAAAGGAGAGTCTTGAGTACCCAAACCTTACTGGGGATTGGAGAAGTAAATTTGTTTATGTAAGCCTATATAGGGAAAAGGTTCAAACGTGGTGTGAATTAATGATAAAAAAATGAACCTTGAGTAAAAGCAGTCTCTGAATCTCACCCAACTTTTCTGTAGAGGCATCTCTTTATCCTTGGTCTGGAACCATTTTGATACTTCCCAATATTTCCCAAACGCCTGTGTTTTTTCCTTCTCAGCTCTCACTCTGGATCAATGAAAAGATGCTTACAGCCCAGGATATGTCCTATGACGAGGCCAGGAACCTGCACAGCAAATGGCTGAAGCATCAGGCATTTATGGCAGAACTTGCATCCAACAAAGAATGGCTGGAGAAGATTGAAAAGGTAACTACAGAACGTCTGAAAAATGCCCTCGTCTTTGTCACAGGTGGTAATGCACAGTGACGGGATCTGTTCCTCTGCAGAACTGGTTCTTGAATCATCTCTCCATAAGTGATCCTGCACTTTGGCCACAACAACCCCAGGCAGCGCTACAGGCTGGGAGCGGGGTGGCTGGAAAGCTGTGTAGAGGAAAAGGACCTGGGAGTGCTGATTGATGCTCGCNATTTCATGAAGTTACTGTTTGTCCAGAGAAGGGCAATGAAACTGGTGAAGGGTCTGGAGCACAGGTCTTATGAGGAGCGGCTGAAGGAACTGGGCTTGTTTAGTCTGGAGAAGAGGAGGCTCAGGGCAGACCTTATTGCCCTCTACAACTACCTGAAAGGGAGTTGTGGTGAGCTGGGGGTCGGCCTCTTCTCGCAGATAACTAGTGACAGGACAAGGGGAAATGGCTGCAAGTTGCGCCAGGGAAGGTTCAGGTTGGAGATGAGGAGAAAATTCTTCTCTGAAAGGGTGGTCGGGCATTGGAACGGGTTGCCCAGGGAGGTGGTGGAGTCACCATCCCTGCGGGTGTTTAAGGAAAGGTTAGATATGGTACTTAGGGACGTGGTTTAGTGGGTAATAGGTGGTGGGGGGATGGTTGGACTGGATGATCCTTGAGGTCACTTCCAACCTTAATGATTCTATTCTATTCTATTCTATTCTATTCTATTCTATTCTATTCTCTCCAGCTAAGGCCGAAGGAGATTTCGTTACTGTAGAATAAGTATCTGTCACAGTGTGTCTCCGCGTAACCCGTTTTAGTCCTGTTAAATGTTTTTTATCCAGGACGTTCTCACAGAATAGGCATTAGTTAAGTTGCCAGTTTAATTTTGCCTAGTCTTTCTTACCTGTTAGGAGGAAGCCATAACCTGGCTTTCATACCCGAAGGGTAAAAGGGGCAAATGCTGTGGTTTGAGCTAATAAAGTAGAAGTACTTCCTGCAAAATAACTGTATGTAGGCAATGAACTGAATTTAGACTTCCATGCTGGTTTTCGTCCATTTAGGGCTATAATCAGGCTGCCTTTCCCCCTGCAAAATTAGTGCATGAGGTAAAGTACAGCCAGTTTTGTGATTAATTAAGATTCACAGCTCTGTATCAAGTTACTTTGAAGGCTTTAATATGCTGTGATGAGCTGTACTTTTTTTCCATTTCTCACGTGCAGCTCTGGAGCACTAAGGAGGTCTCTGTCTTTAGGTCTGACAGTGGGTTTTCTGTTCAGTGTAAGTTAGCTTAATTGCTCATTTCCTCTCCCACTTTGGCACTCTGTATCCCATTAGAGGCTTTTCTGTGATCTGCAAATAGCAATACCCTTTAATGGTGTAATTAGAAGGCTGCTCTTAGTACGGGAAGTACTTTTTTAGTGATGCTAATACATCCTCACCCTGTGCCTCTGAAAAATCAGGCTGCAGCAAAGTACCCAAGTGGTGTATGGAGCCACAGCTGACAATCACTGTGTTACCAGCCGTTGTAAAGGCAAAAAGATAGCTGAAGTCCAAGCACTCAGCTGGCGCTAGGTACAGGGTTCCTGCTTCCCAAGGAAGATTGTTCCTCTCCGATATTAGCTCAGGCCCATGGTAATTGCGTTTACCCATCGACATAACCCTCACTCCTGTCTGAGCAGTGTCCCCGCAGCTTCCACCAAGGAACGTGTAGTGGGGAAGAGAAAGCAGGCATTGCTTGACCTTCCCATTGCCAAGAAACCCTCTTCCTGGCAACAGATGGACCTGGGAGCTGATGTTCTGGAAGCAGTCACAAGATAATTGGAGATAGAAATGAGTGGTAGATGCTGCCAGCAGATGAGGAATCCTGAGTGCTTACTAATCAGGATAATTTAACTAACGGTCTGTGAGTGCTTGCGAGGAGGTACCATTTTGTTGCTCTTTGCTTTGCAGGAGGGAATGCAGCTCATTGCAGAGAAACCAGAGACTGAAGCTGTAGTGAAAGAGAAGCTGACAGGTCTCCATCAAATGTGGGAAGAGCTGGAATCCACTACCCAGACCAAGGCTCAGCGTCTCTTTGATGCAAACAAGGCGGAGCTTTTTACCCAGAGCTGTGCGGATTTGGATAAGTGGCTGAATGGTTTGGAGAGTCAAATTCAGTCGGACGACTACGGAAAAGATCTCACCAGTGTCAACATCCTGTTGAAGAAGCAGCAGGTAAACGGAGCGCAGGTTGCAGAGCGGGCAGACAGCAGGTATCTCCACTCAAAGGAACACACGGGGGAATCCTTTCAGTTTAGGAAAGAATTTGTTTGCTTTTCTTTCTTCCTGTTGTTTCGTGTATCTTTAAGAACAATCAGAAATACACCCAGAAGCAAAACAGCTGTAAATTTCTTGATACAATCTCTGTCTTATCTTGCCTGCCTTCCCCACATAAATATCTCTGTTCTGTTTCTCGCTGTAGTCCTCCAGTCACCGGTCCTTCCTCTCTGTATGTGGCCGCCTGCCTGTGATTCAGACTTGTCTGAAGCTGTCAGCCCCTGAGTCCCTGCTGTGAAGGCAGCAAGGACCAGCAGGGAGCAATGAAGCTCTTGTGTGCAATTAGCTGTTCTCCAGAGTTATTGAGGGTGACTTGTGAACGACGGATAGAAGAGATTCGGCTGCATCGTTGGCCAAGTTCCCCATTTGCACAAGCAGGCATAACTGAGGGATATCAGCAGGTGGCCACAGTTGTGTATCTGTGTCTAAGCCTTGTTCCTTGCACTATGACTGCTACAGTAATTACTAATGTGATAAATCCTTTCTGACCAGCATCTGTTCTTCCTTCTTACGAAGCCGTAGACGTACCCGTGTCGTATCAACTGCTTTTACCCCGGTTTTCAGGACCATTTTGCCATGTTTCTGTTTAGATGCTAGAGAATCAAATGGATGTTCGTAAGAAGGAGATAGAGGAGCTGCAAAGCCAGGCGAGGGCTTTGAGTCAAGAAGGGAAGAGTACAGATGAAGTAGATGGCAAACGCCTTACTGTAGAAAAGAAATTTTTGGAGTTGTTGGAACCTTTGAATGAAAGAAAGGCAAACCTGCTGGCCTCCAAAGAGATCCACCAGTTCAACCGGGATGTGGAAGATGAAATTGTGAGTATAAAAGAAATCGTATTCCCCAGGCAATAGGAAAGCATCACACCTATTGCAGAGCTATCACAGGAAGAAACCTTTCCATCGCGTCTCTCAATGGCATGTTTGAGCAATGCTGCATTTTGCATCATGTGTGCACCAGGTGCCCTAACTGTATCTGGGGTTGCTTGAAGTCACACGTGCTGCTCTTCTCTTACTTTCAGTTGTGGGTTGGAGAGAGGATGCCTATAGCTACATCCACTGATCACGGACACAACCTCCAGACCGTGCAGCTGCTAATAAAGAAAAATCAGGTGAGTAGGTGCTGTTGGAGCTCCATACCTGTTACTTCTCCTTAGTGCTGACTGATTCAGGAGGGAAAGGTGTGGGGTACAACGATGGGTGCATCAGTGGTGATGTGCTATGGGGGCAGCGGCGCGGTCAGGGAGGGCACAGCCGTAGTTGGCCACACGGGCTGATGGCATGCATTTTGCTGCTTCTCTGCCTTTCTGTTCTGTTCGGTGCAGTGTCTCATCAGTCTGCTTTACTCCCATGTAGACCCTTCAGAAAGAAATCCAAGGACATCAGCCTCGTATCGATGACATTTTTGAGAGGAGTCAAAACATTATCACAGAGAGTAGCCCTAATGCTGAAGCGATTCAGCAGAGGCTTGCAGACTTGCAGCAGCTGTGGAACCTCCTCATTGAGGAGACAGAGAAACGCCACAAGCGCCTCGAGGAGTCTCACAGAGCACAGCAGTATTACTTCGATGCTGCCGAGGCTGAGGCCTGGATGAGTGAGCAGGAGCTCTACATGATGTCAGAAGAGAAAGCCAAGGTGAGTCACAGCAACGCTAGTTTGGTTTTAATTGCTTAGCTAGAGGGGGCAGGTGACTTAATTTAATATGTCACTAGTGTAATGGTAACATAAACAAATTTAATTCCCTTGTGAAATCTCAAGTGATCATCTCTTCCATCTGTTACGACATCTCGGATAGCGTGGAGGATAGGCCTTGCTGCGCGGAGTCAGTGAAGCACCCTCAGACTGCGGATGGCAGCTGTGTGCTGCCTTCGCCCTAAGGTCAGAGTTACGGATACAGTCCAGTTAGGTCAAATTTTCTGTCAGGTTTGAATCACTGGGAACAGCACAATGCAGCTGTCTGTGAAACAGGCCTGATGGTCACTCAGTGATGCCATCAGTCGTCAGCTTTTACTCCTGGTGAAGTGAAATTGGAACAGCATCAGGCCATACCAAAGAGCAGGTGAAACTCTCTTTTCAGGGAGGCGTTAGAGTGCTGTATCCTGTTACTTACATAAATACACTGCGTTCGTTGCCCTGATAAAATAGAACTCAGCTTTGTGTCAGTATAACGCATTCAACGGGTGTTCAGTCTTCAGCTGAAAAGGATTTGTTTTCTTTTATATTTCTAAGCAATGCAGATAAAAAGGAATATTAATGTATATAGTACATCACAAAAAATATTTTAATGAAGAGGCGTGTTGACAATAGCAGTTAACACTGGAAGTTGGGGGTTGTTTTCTTAATCGTAGCAACGCATAGAAAGTTTTGATTGGAATTTCTCTAGGCACATTGGTGGAGAATCCTTTGGCATGGGCTCCATAGGATTTCTTTTCTTTGACCCAGGCTGTGGTTGAAAAGCCTGACAAGTGGCATGCTGTCCTGGCTTTCCTCTGGGGTAAATTTTCCCCAGAAGCTGGGAGGGGACACAGCCAGGAGAGCTGACCCAAGCTGCCCGAAGGGATATCCCCTGCAGTTTGACATTGTGCTCAGTGTGTAAGGGGGGAGCTGGCTGGGGAGGAGGGGTTGCTGCTCAGGGGCAGGCTGGGCATCGGGGTCCAGGCGGTGAGCAAATTGCATTGTGTTTCACCTGCTTTGAATATTCTTTTATTAGTAATGTTGTTATTTCCCTCTTTCTTTGCTGCCCCAGTAAACTGTCCTTATCCCAACCCACTAGTTCTACCTTTTTCTCCGGATTCTCCTCCCCTTCCCACTGGGGGTGGCGGAGTAAGCGAGCAGCTGCGTGGTGCTCAGCTGTCAGCTGGGGTTGAAGCAACATGTGCCTGAAACAGTTCCATTTTTCTGAGCCCTGTACAGTCACCAGTGTTGTGTAAACACACCAAGAGCTGCCTGGAAGAGGAGATTTGAGGTGCTTGATGCACAGCTGGATGCAATTTTCTTCTGCATCCCAGAGGGGCTGCGGCATTCACTCTTTCACTTCAAAACTTGTTGTTTTGCTTTCTGTGGGCGCCATTTGCCGTGGACTCAGCTGTTAATATACCATTGTCAGAACAACTTCTCTTCAAGCTGTACTTGGGAGCAGTTCTTCATAGATCTTTCTGACTATTGCTTTCTGCTCACACACCAAGTTGAACTTGCCGTGTGGTGTCTTTCGCTGGAGCAGGGAAATTCACTGTCATTTTCTGTCACAATTACAGGATGAACAGAGTGCAGTGTCCATGCTGAAGAAACACCAGATTTTGGAACAAGCTGTAGAAGACTATGCGGAGACTGTGCACCAGCTTTCAAAGACCAGCAGAACTCTGGTGGCAGATAATCACCCAGAAAGGTATTAATTGTCATTTTTATTTGGACTATGTGTTGTTTTAGTAGTTCGGTCATTTCATTGAGTCGCTCTGACGCACAGAGACTACAGCAAAGGGTAAGTAGCTCAGGAGAGTGTACGGAGGAAGAGGAGTTCGGCCTCACTCTGTTCATGATGCATGTGGGACTACCCTGATTTGGTCTGAGACAGGGTGCTGAACAGGGTCGGTATGTGCAGCTGATGGTTTCTGGATAGTACCGATACCTTCGCTAAATGCCTGTTGTATCCTGTGCACAGGCTTGCAGTGTCCGGTCTGCCAGCTCTGCTGAACCTTATGGAGGTACAGCAATCCTGGGAGACGAGCATCCATATTCACTCTTCCAACCAACTTTTATGTCCAGCCCGTAGGGGCCCCGTCATTTATCCTTCTGTCTGTAGAGCAGTGCTCCCCAAGATCTGCCTCTTCTCTTTGAGATTCCAGCAGAATCAGGGACAGGAATCTGTTGCTTTAAACATGGGCACATTAACATCTTGGTTTGGGTAAATTTATCTCAACTTTCCTAGACGGCTTTCCTTGTGGGAGAATTCAGGAAGTTTAAGAACTGCTCTGCTGTGAGTGCTGCAGTTCAGCAAACAGAATTCTCCATTGGCTTTTACTGCAAGGCTGGTTGGACTCTGAGGCTGATGGATTTAACTGCTCTGCCTTCGCAGATAGGAAGGTGGGACTGGCTCAGGAAAGGCACTCTGCCTCTGGTGGAAGATTGTTATTTAACTCAAAAGCACTCTCTTGTGGTCGTGATAGTTTCTGATGAGAGCGGATTTCCTGGCTGAGCTGGCTGGATACTGGAAGAGCACAATCAACTTTACAAGGCAGAGGGAAGGCAATCTGACAGGGCTGTATGGCTCAGACAAAACATAGGCAAAAGTTACAGCAAGTAGAAATATTGATCGCTTTTGAAAATGCTGACCTTTAGGGAGTAAGAAACCCACGAGAACTTCCGAACTTCGAGGCAGAATTTCAATGAAAATGAAATGCTGTTTGCCTCAGCAGCTCAGATCCTGCCTGTAATTTTGGAAGAAGACTGGTGTGATCTGTGGTCAAACAAGTGGAGAGCTCAGTTCCCAGCGTCACGCTCTGAAGCCAGCGGGGTTATATGTACAAGGCAGAGAAGTTTTCCAGCTAGTGCAGTGAGCTGTGCCAGCAGGGGGTTGGTCCAGCACATCTGACTCAAATTCATGCATGCAGCAGACACGTGTGCTGTGGATTAAATACCCCAAAAGTGGTTTTATTCCTTGTAGATTCCCCTCCCACCCCCAATTTACATTATTTGTAAAGGATGATGAAGACTCAATGCTGTCTGGTTTTTTTTTCAGTGAGCGTATCAGCATGCGCCAGTCCAAAGTGGATAAACTGTATGCCGGCCTGAAGGATCTAGCTGAAGAGAGACGGGGCAAGCTGGATGAGAGACACAGGCTGTTCCAGCTTAACCGCGAGGTGGATGACCTGGAGCAATGGATTGCTGAGAGGGAGGTGGTGGCAGGATCCCACGAGCTGGGACAGGATTACGAACATGTAACGGTACGTTCTTTGGAGGTGGCTGCAGGGTGACCTTTCCTTTCTGGTTGCTGCACACAGTAGATGGTTAATAGAAATGGGGGGCAGGTTTGCTTGGTCTGCTCAGGTCAGTTTGCAATTACAGCACTGCATGAGTCGGCTTCTGTGTGTTTCAGATGCTGCAGGAGCGATTCCGAGAATTTGCCCGAGACACTGGAAACATCGGACAGGAGCGTGTCGATACTGTTAACCACATGGCGGACGAGCTCATCAACTCTGGACATTCAGATGCTGCGACAATTGCGGAGTGGAAGGACGGACTCAATGAGGCCTGGGCTGATCTCCTGGAGCTCATTGACACAAGAACACAAATTCTAGCAGCCTCTTACGAACTGCACAAATTTTACCACGATGCCAAGGAGATCTTAGGGCGTATTCAAGACAAACATAAGAAACTGCCTGAAGAGCTTGGTAGAGACCAAAACACAGTGGAAACACTACAGAGAATGCACACAACGTTTGAGCATGATATCCAGGCGCTCGGCACCCAGGTAGGTAGCAAGCGAACGACGCTGTCTGTGGGTATAGGAACCTGAGCTGCAGAGCTGTGCTGCTCTTGGCCCCCTCTGTGGCTGGCAGACAGAGTGCTGCCAGCTGCTTCCAAGTGTACTTCTGTGGGGATAACTTCACTTGCGTCATTTTCTTATCTGTCTTTCTGCTTCTCTGTCATTGCATTAGGTTAATTAGTTTATCTAAAGTAGAAATCCGTAAGTACGCAGATTTCTGAATACGTAGGTAATTGTTGAACATTATTCCATTTCCTGTCCTTGGTTGAAGAAGAAATCATAAAGGTGGCGAACTTCTGTACTGATTTAAAGTAAAGCAGAAAGCCATGATGTCTGCAGGCAGTCTCAGCCTGCTCCGTGGGTAGGAATAGAGAGTGGATGGACAGGCACGAGGGTAGCACGCTTTAGCTCCTCAGAGGACCTTTCTCTGGCTGCCTCAAGCAGCAGCACCAGCAGTACACCGTGTGGCTGATATGGCTGGAAAGTACCTTACGCTCAAATTAAAAAAGGTTCGTTTCACTTAGCGTACTGTCTCTTAAATAAATTTCTGAAAGACATTGAACAGACACTAAATCTGTAAAGAATTTTTAACGTACCAGAGGTGATATGAAATACGTGTTTCAGATTTTTCTGTCCTTAACATTGTCCATGGGTGTTAGGTTAATTGTGCTGGCACCCACCTCAGATTTGCCTGTTCCTTTTGCCACGTTCACCTTGGTGAACGCAAGATGCAGCTATCCTATCCCATGGAAGAATTGGTATTCCAAAGGATACTTGGAGGACAGGGGCAAATATGAAGGGATGTGTAAGCCTGGCTGCTTGGGTTTTTTATTAAACAAACAAAAACCCCACAACAAAAAGCCCCAACCAAACCCTGCTAGGCATTTTCTGGTTTTCCTTTCTGAGAGGCAGAGGAGGTCCGTAGACCTACAGAGATACCTTCTGACTTGGTTATGAATCTGGGCATTCTGGATTAAATATTGCTTGTTATGGTGCTTCCTGACAACAGTCTGAAGAGATTTAAAGTACGTAGTCAGGCTAAGAGTTTTAAAGGCAGCCAAACTTGCTCTAATTCCAAATCTTTTGAAGCCAAGGTATGTTAAATAGAAGGTGGCAACTATTCATACAGCACACAGGGGGTTCTAAACCAAAAAACAACGTTCAGTTGCCAGAATGAGGATTTTGGAAGAGAACAGGTTGCTTAAGAAATGGAGGAATTACAACTGACTGGATTTATCCCAATAGGTTGGAAAAGATGGCTTTTATGGCCAAGCTGCCTGCCAATTCTTCATTATGCTGCAATTTACATAGTTGTTTACAATAGAGTAAAGGGGATATAGCAACCAGTTGATTTTCCCAGTGTTTTACTTCCAGAAGCTGTAGATTTTATGCATAAAATGGGAGCCAGTCACAAAACACCAATCCCGGTCTCTCAAAAAGCTAATTATAATCAAGGCCTAAATGAAGGAATGCGTAATCATAGTGCAGAGCTCTGGTGAAAGCACTTAGGATAGCTTTGGGTGACACAGCTGGAGCACCAAGATGGATCATTATGACAGCAGAGTGATGATCTCTGTGCCTGTAGCTAGAATGCTGTTTAATTTGGTGTTCAAACTTTTTGAAAAAAAAACGAGAAAATTATTAGGAAAGAGCTAGTAGAATGACTCATGGCTCAAAATTACATGAAGCAGTGAAGAAATAGCATTTGATGTTGCAAGACAGTGTTTGAAAGGAAAGGACATTCCTAATAGTAGAAAGAACTTGGAATTTCCCGGTTTTCTTCAGTTTGAAGTCTTTACCTACACTTTTGAAAAGCCCTCTCTGTCATTAAAAGACAGTTTTCATCCTCTGTCAGAGGAGTGGTTTTGATACAGGAGCTCCTGAGTGGCATTGAAAATTTGATGATGAAAACAGTCCCCATTTGCCCTGACATTTAACAGCCACTTTGTATTGGCACCCAGCATTACGGGAGGTTTAGGCGATGGCAGATCTTAGTTATTTTGACCCAACAGTCCTCTCGCAGAAACATTCTCTGAGGTATATAATGACTTAATAACAACAAACCTTTTTGGTATTGACAGACTAATTATATTTGCAACGACCTTAGAAAGCCATTCAAATGATCAGTTAGCAGCTAAAATTTCCCCGTATTTGTGACTCAAAAGTATCCAAAGGCCGATGCATATTTCTCTTACAAAAACACACCAGGTGAGACAGCTGCAGGAGGATGCTGCACGCCTTCAGGCTGCTTATGCTGGAGACAAAGCTGATGACATCCAGAAGAGGGAGAACGAGGTCCTAGAAGCATGGAAGGCACTGCTGGATGCCTGCGAGGGCCGCAGGGTGAGACTGGTGGATACAGGAGACAAGTTCCGTTTCTTCAGCATGGTTCGTGATCTCATGCTTTGGATGGAAGACGTTATCCGACAGATAGAAGCCCAAGAAAAGCCAAGGTAATGTGAAGTATCTCTTCTCGGTTGGAGGAGAAGGCTGCAGGTCAGCTGAGGAGAAGCCTGAGCGTCACTGAGCCGGAAATTCAGAGACAGGCTCTCAGAGTAGGCTGGTGGCACAGCAGCTTGCCTTTGGGTAGTGCTGCCCAGCAGAGCCTGGGGGCTGCTGAAGAAATCGCAGTGTAGAATTGCGTTCCAAGAGATTACCCCATACGTTTGTTTATTTGATTTCCGATTCGGACCAGAACGGTGCCGTCCCTAAGGAAAGGCTGCTAGCAGTCTTGCTTCCTGAACTACAAAGGCAACCTAGGAATTCTTATTTTTATTGTACACTTTTGGGTTAGTTTACTTGTTTGAAAATGTAGCAGCTGTTAAATCTGAAATACATGTTTCTGAACCATGGATTGGTCATTTTAGGGATGTTTCATCTGTTGAACTGCTAATGAACAATCACCAGGGTATCAAAGCAGAAATCGATGCCCGAAACGACAGCTTTACTACCTGCATCGAGCTCGGCAAATCTCTTCTGGCCAGAAAACACTACGCGTCAGAGGAGGTACTGTGCTTACTGAATGTGTGACCCCCGCAGCGCAGCTGGCCTAGAGATTTTGTTTCAGCTGGAGAAACTTGCATTGTGCAATCTACAAATCAATAAGCTGCGTGTCCCTAATGACCATGCATTACTGCCGGGACTTGTTCCACTCACTCGCTGTTGTGAAATTAGTGTGTCATTGAACTCTGCGAATTCCCGTTGGGTGGCAGAGGTGGCACCTAAATTTAAAGTATCGTTTTCAGCCCAGGAAACGCAGGGAGGCAGTTGCATTCGGTTCTGCAGAGCGCACCTCTGGGATGGCGGTGATCGGGAAGGTGACTTCTCTGAGCAGGAGCACAGGCAACTGTGAGGTTTTGCTAGCCAGTGCTCAGCCCGGAATAACGCAGGGCGTACGCTGGCCCGTCAGTGGTGGTAGCGCAGGTAGCTGCAGGCTTTTTGTAACAGTCATGGGCAGCGCAATTTGCATTATTCGCTAGGAAAAGGGCAGAAGATAAAATGCATGGTTGCACGATTTAGATTTGTTTGTCGATTACACTATCAAATAATCTTGCTGCTGTAGTTTTAACAGATACTGTGTGCTTATGCAGATGTGATATTTTAATACAAATGTCATATTTATTTATACTTTGAAGAGAAAAACAGCTGTGTATTCACATTTAAGTCGCTTTCTGACAGTCTAGCACAGTGTATGCTGTCCGTAAATGCCAGTGCCTTTAGCTGGTGGTAACGACTTAGCGGTGTGGTGGGGTGAGCCTGGGGCCTGTGTAACAGTCCTGCGTTCTCCTCTTCAATCCAGATCAAGGAAAAGCTGCTGCAGCTGACGGAAAAGAGAAAAGAAATGATTGACAAATGGGAAGACAGATGGGAGTGGCTGAGACTGAGTAAGGACGTCCCTGGATTTCTTTTGGGCAGGGCTGTATCTAATTCTCTCTTCACTGTGTCTTTCTGAGTGCTGAAAAAACCTGCAGCTCCTTACTCCTCTATTAACAGTGCTTGAAAGAGTGTTTGTGCTGTAATAACTAAGATTCACACCTGTTAGTTGTAAAATAACTGAGAATTTGAAACCAAAAACCTGCACCAAAGGTCTGACTCTGTATGATCAGATTTGAAGCTAGGTGAAACAGATCTACCGTATTTTGCAGGTGTCACATTCCAACTGTGTTTCTATAAAGGATGCACTACTCAGGGAGAAGTAAAGCCCTGTGACCATACGCATGTAACGTGCCTGCGTTGTCTGAGAGGCTAGTGGGGGGGATGAGCAGTTTACTGACAGAAGGTGTACTTTTAAACACTGCAGGATTTTGCAAGTTTTAAGAGGTACAGTAGCATGGGCAATTGTCCCTCAGTTTGGGTGTTCGCACCGTATTGTTCATCAGAATTGCTTGATCTCTTTCACAAAAGCTGTGGAAGCTTTTTTTCAGCTGTGAAGACAACAGGAAGGAAGCCTGGAGCTGTAGCACTAGAGACAGAATCACAGAATTGTAGAGATTGGAAGGGACCTCAAAAGATCATCTAGTCCAACCCCCCCCGCCAAGGCAGGACCACCTAGAGCACATCACTCAGGAACACGTCCAGTCGGGTTTTGAATGTCTCCAGAGAAGGAGACTCCACAACCTCTCTGGGCAGCCTGAGATTAAAGTACAGAAATAGTGCCCGTGAAGGGAGCTGCAGTCTAGCTGCTCTGTGGACAAGGCAGTCTGAGGAAGAAAACCAGCAGATAACAGACTTGCTGCTCTGAAGTTAGTAGGTTACAGCAGATGAGAACAAAAGGGGAACTCTGAAATTGCAAAATGAAGTAGTCTGTGGAAGAAGTGAAGGTGGGCCTTCACTTGTATTTTTCCTCAAATCAAAACCAGCAGGAGAAATTTCTCTTAAATGATTAATTTCAGTGAGCTTAATTAAGGAAACTACTTAGTCAAGTACATTTACTTTTTTCCCAAGCTATTTTTAAGTAAATTCAGAAGATACCTGATGACTTCTGATGCTCTTTTTGACACTAACGTCGCTGGTATCTGTACACTCTCTGCTCAGTTTTGGAGGTACACCAGTTTTCAAGGGATGCAAGCGTGGCTGAGGCCTGGCTGCTGGGACAGGAGCCCTACCTATCCAGTCGTGAAATAGGTCAAAGTGTTGATGAAGTGGAAAAATTAATTAAGCGGCATGAAGCATTTGAAAAGTCCGCCGCTACTTGGGATGAGAGATTTGCAGCGCTGGAAAGACTGACCACGGTGAGTGCTGCAGGCGAGAATAATCTCTCTCGGCTGTTCCCCTTCATTTTGGTACCATCTGATTGTTCAGAATAACTCCTGGCATCACCAAGCTCATCTCCGTTGGTTGATCTGTTTGCTGATCAAGCTAGGCCAGTCCCCCAGGGCCTGGAGTTCCATGTTAAAGCCTCTCGGGTTCATTTCCTGCCAGGAAAGCTTAAGTGATAAATGACCTTAGTAGGCACCAAGGGCTGTCTCAGGCCCAGGAGTTATGACCCAGAAGCAAATTCAAGACCTGAGCGGTTTCTTCCAACCCTCTACCATACAGGTTGTACTGCTTAAAGGGAAGGGGGATTCTGAGTGAAGAAGACCCAGATCCAAATCCTTGAAATTGTTTTTGGTTAAAGGTGACAGCGTGAGGGGACAGTGGTGGGGAGGGGTTTGACAGACTGCTCCAGTACCAGGCTACATTGTACCCTAGAAAGACACAATAAGCAAAAAAACCCCAAAACAAACCCCAACAAACTCCATATTTTGAGCACAGCTGCAATGTCAGTAATTAACACTTGCAGAGCATGTTGCCATCTTGGAGAATAATTTTACTTTTGACACTAAAATTGAAGTAGCTTGATTTTTCACATGCACTGAGCGTCACAGCTGCAGACAAAATGCGTTGTAGTTTCTCAGCATCTTTAGAAATCAGGTTAACTTCAGGAATTCGACTGTGGAACCCCTTATTTCTATGTATGGCAAGCAGACAAGAGGATGTCATTTTTCAATATTTTAGTAGCTGGGGTTTGTTCTATAGAATGAATTAGAAAAGAAACACGGACAGTGGCCAGCTGCTGCCCAGGCAGTCTACTTGATGTTAAAGCTTCTGATACTTTTATTGACAAATTCAGTGCAACAAACTTTGCATTATTAATACTTTGAAAGACTGATGCCTTCAAATTCTATTCTAATAAACTTTAAATTCAGTAATGTTTCAGTAAAATGTACAGAGTTATTTTGAGTTTCTAGAAATGCCCCTGAAAAATGCATGGTGCTCTTACGTGGGTAAAATTGTTTTGTTTCTCAGTTGGAACTGCTGGAAGTACGTCGACAACAAGAGGAAGAGGAGAGGAAGAGACAGCCACCCACTCCAGAGCCAAGCCCAAAGGCTGCAGAGGATGCAGACTCCCAGCAGCAATGGTAAGCCCAGGGTGTCGGAAGCTGAGCTGCGTGCTTCACGCTGTTTCTTCAGGCACGGTTCTCAGGCTGGAGGTGCACGGCAAAGGGAGAGGCTGGAGGTTCCATCATTTTGTGGTGCCGCCCTCTTGAGAAGTCTTGCTGGATGTAGTTTATGGGGACTTTCCCAGATGTCTGAATTCACTGCTAAGTTGAACGTTCCAATTTTTCATTGTGACGCAGTGTTACAACTGGCCCTAAAGTAAAAATGCTGGTTTTACACCCCCTGTGTTACGAATTCAAATTTCTGAACAACCTTGACTTTCTTCTTTAAGGAGCATCAGTTACAGATAGGTTTCAAGCCATGTCCCTGGAACATCAATATTTATAAAGTAACTGATGTAATAGGGGTAGACTTATTTGTTAGGTAACTGTCAGGAAAGCCTGTTTTGATCCCACTTAACATTGGATTTGTTCGGTTGGGCCTGAGGATTTTAAGAACTCACTTGAATTTGAGGTGTGCAGTATTCAGCAGTCTGCTGAAGTCTCATTTTGGGTGACTTTCCAGAACTTAATGGAATTTCTTTTCTTTTTCCTCTCTCCCAACAGGGATGGGACAAAAGGAGAACAGGTTTCCCAAAATGGTTTGCCATCAGACCAGGAATCTCCACGGGTTAGTTACCGCTCTCAAACCTACCAAAACTACAAAAACTTTATTAGCAGACGGACAGCCAATGACCGATCGTGGTCTGGACTGTGACATACAGAATCATTTGCAGCAAAAGACACCGTTTTTCAGTATGGTTTACTGGTACTGGTTTAATCTTTTGGCTTCGGATTTCCCTGCTGCTTTTCTCTTCCTTCCCATCAGTTGACTTTTATTTAATTAGCAGCCCCTTGGAGATATATTTGCTTCACTTTAATCCTTGTTTATTTGAATCTCCCCACTGACACTCAGTTGCTTTAAGGTGACACATTTATTTCATGTTATTTACTGTGAGTTTTTCATGTTGCTAATAGTGTTAAGATTTTCCAGCTAAATCGTCCTTTATATGAGTAATTGAGATTTAATGAGATTACATCATAATGAAGAAGAGAACTAGAATCTGACAGGTATGACGCATCGAGTTATACTAACAGGTTTCAGCACGGCAACATTATTAAATCAGCTGCATTAGCAAGTGAATTATTTACAAGGCCAAAGATAAAACATGCAAGTGAGCTCGGCAGTAAAGGCTGGGAGGGAGGGGAGAGTTGTAACTACCAACAAATAAAAAGCCTTAAGGTTAGTTGTGTAACATTCCATGCAGAATGGACTCATTGACCGTAGATAAAAATAAACGTGAAATAAACCATGAAAACCTAGATTTATCTTGGTATTTAGTCCTCGTGAAGAGTTGTGATCTTGCTGAACAGTTGTTTTGGGGCCCCGTTTTGCCTCGGTCCTGTCCACTTTACAGTACAGCAGTTCCACTTGCTGACACTGGAGAGACAGCAGTATAAACGTGAGTAGGGTGCAGACCCTTATGGAGGGGTCATGGTGCTTTTCTCTAAAAACTAAATAAAATACATTGGTTTAAGATCCCAGCTCTTTATTTGATATAGATGCAGGTTGAATGGTCCATGTCTTACTCATTCCTTCTTGATAGGGGATGTCCCAGTGGAGTCAGGATGCATGCCAATAACCTTAATGTGCAGCCATAAAAATACCAGTAAATATGTATATATAGGTAAAGCAACACAGTAATTGAAAACTGGCTTCTCTCTCCGTTAGCTTCCTGTAAAGCCTACCTGCTTCAATTAGCGCTTTGAGTGGTGAGAAAAATGACTCTTCTCTTCCTTACGTTTTTGAACCTTGCCTTCTGAGGTCGCGTTGAGTGCAGGAAAGGCTCCTGGCAGGCTCCGGTCCATGGATGTCGGAGCTCTGACCAGGGCTGCAAAGGAAATGCAGGTCCCAGTCTGGGACTCCGGGGAGGAAGTGCCTTTCAGCGTGTTTGTCTGTCAAACAATGCATCCCAGTTACTTTTGGGTCTGCACACAGACTCTGTCAATGCTCTAGGATACTAAGGATTCCTTTTTCTTCCTTTAAATAAAGCCTTTCGGTTCATCTTTAACATTAAATGATTAAGTGGGCTGCCTGTTGTACATTCTAATGTTTATGAAGTTATATATCGTTGTGGCAAGGAACGCGAGGTAGCCTGCAAGCACATCCCAGATCATCTTCGCCTCTTTGGTTACAGCAGCCTTATACATCACCTGTTTGCTTCTTCTTTTGTTTTGTTTTTGGTTTATGACACATAATGCATTTCCATGTTAATCTTTGCCATCTGCACTTCAGTCTTTCATGGGAGCTTTTTAGCTCGGTTTGCTGAATCTTGTGTTGCAACACGTCAGAGGTACACAGCTGTATTTCCGATTGGAGGAGCGAAACACGCTCCTGTTGGTCTGGTTTTAGACTTGTGATGGCTAGCTGTGCAGCGTAGCTGAATTGTTCTGTATTGGCTGAGCTCATAAAGCGAGAAGGGTGATTGAAAGGATGTGCTTCAGTAATTGACTTTTGCTGTAACTTGTCTTTCCACTTCATGATGCATGTTTTGTTTTTTTTTCTTTTGTCAGGATAACAACATATAGCTTCTTAATGCTTTTTAAAATTCCATATAAAATTGTGCAGATGATCTGGTGACTACCTGTACCAGTGCTGGCTCTCAGTGCCTGTAAGAGTACGACAGTCCTCAGAGCAGTGTAGCTGTAGCTTCAGACTTCCACCATCTGGGAAACCTTCAGATGTGTTCTGGCTAAAAAGTAGTCTGTGAAAGTAGTTTGTATAGATACGCTTTTTTACTTGTATTAGCACACCTATACATATAAAAAAATCCACTTTTATGAAGAGAAATGAATTAAGTCATCGGTTAAAGTCATCCTTTTCAGCACTAGAAGTGTAAGATTTCACCTATTTATTGCAGCCTGTGGTACTGGCCTAAAACATTAAAATGGTGCATATGCCAGAGCAGTGTATAGGCTGTCATCGGTTTGCACCTGAAAAGGCAAATACGTCTCTATTATTTGAGCTGTGGCGCAGAGACCTAAGCTGATGAACCGAATGTAACGTTGCTTCAAGCACTGCGAAAATCAAAGGGATGTCTCCAGTCAATGTCACCAGCTGTCTTGTTGCATGTTGTAGTCCTGATTTAAGTATCTCAAGAGTATTCTTTGACCACTAAAGCACTTGCAACTAACCTCTCAGTCACGATTAAGAAAACTGTATCCATGTACGTGATAACTGTTTTGTTGTAACAGTACAGTTTGCTATTAATGTTTGTCCTCCGTTGCGTTGTCTCTGCATGCTCGATGCATGTTTCCATTAAAGTTTGTTTAGCTCCTGTTTTTTCTCTATTTTCATGACACGTTCTTCACGTAGCTGTTTATGATTCAGATTTATTTTGCTTGTTTTCTGTTAATTGTAGATAACACATGAAAAGGAAATAAAACCCGAAAGAGCATCAGACAAGCTTTTCATAGACCTTTTAAAATCAGTAGAATTTTCAGTGGAAGTTGCAGGTCTGATTGTGTGATTAAAGTTGGCGGTTACCTTTTACAACCACTGGGTTGCAGATTGCAGCACTGAATTACATGTTACTTCCCGTAAGAAAACGTTAAGCAGTTGTGCAGTGGCTGCTGGTTTGAAACTGGTCTGTTTTACTTCAGGTTAGTTGTTATGGGTACCCCAGAATCAGTAATATTTTCACGTCTTGCCAGTGTCGTGGCAGAAAACATGCTGCTTCCAGCATCAGTTTAGGTAACAGGTAGTTCTGGGTAGTTTACGTAAGTTGTCGGGGTAAGTCACAGTGGTCTGTGTAATTCCTTCTTTGCTGGTCACAAAGGCTTCATGTGTCTCCGACGGGATCCAGCCAGCTGAAAAGCAGAGTTTGAAGTCCTGTAGCTGTCACTGGTCAGGAAGATTGGCAAAGGGCTGTCCTTTCCCCTGCGCGGCGGTCAGCACTGGTGATGGTTGATTAATTGAGCTTTCAGTGGTGGTTCGTTTCCCTACCTGTGTTGTCACAGCTGTGCTGGCAGCGTTTGGTCATCCTCAGCCTCATTTATTTGTTTACCCTCTGCACCCTTTGATGCAGCATTTTTGGTAGGTTTTGAGATTTGGATACAAATAGTGAGGTTTGGTGGCTCAGTTTTATCCCAGGTGCGAAGAGGCAGTGTCAGCGAGTTTTGCTTGCACTGGGTAACAGCGCAGGGTAGGTGTTTGCTCTCACAAACTAGGCTGTAAGGCTACATGTCTTTAGGGACAGAGGAAAATAGATACGACTGCAGTGGAATGTGGGCTGTGATTCTTTCCCTGTTTCAGTGGTGTAGTGTCTGGAGACTTAGGTTGCTTAAAGGCAGTTAACCAATCCTTCCCATATTCATAGCAAGTTGACACTTAGATCTTCCTAGGTCAATATATGAGGTACAAAGGCGTGAGGTACAACAACGTGTACTTGGTAGGCATAAGAAGTTCTAGCAAATGGTGGCAAAATTTAGTTTGTTGCTTAATAATTTGGCTGCTTTTGAATTGTCCAGGCCATGTGCAGAAGTGGGAATGTCTAATTATCGTGCCATTCACAAATACCTGCTTGTCTGCATAAAAACAGTCCAGAATGTTTGTAATCTACTAGAGCATTAGCAGCACTAAGCTTCAGTAACTTGCTAATAATAATAATAATAATACACACTGGTTGTGTAACTTCTGAGCTGCTACCAATGGCTCTACATGTCAAAGTAATGGTACGAGAAAAAAAAAACTGGGACCAAGCTGCATTTCAAAAGCTTATAGCCATTAGGATTCCAATTTAAATGATTTTTGGATGAATGGCTCCTGAAGACGTCGACAGCTTGACCAGTCAGAGCTGCTGGAAACACGGCTGCTCTCTAGGCTATCTCGATCACAGTGCGACAGGCAACGCGATCAACAAAGCAAGTGATGGGCAAGGCCTTGGTTCTGTCTTTGTTTGGGGGTAAATAGCTGTGTGATGTTGTGTGACTGTGGTGGTTTTTCAGTTCCTTTAACACAAATCCAATCCACCTAATACTGAAAGTCTGAAAAAGACCTTGATGAATTGACACGTGACCTCCTTTCCCTTGTCTTTAAGATCCAATATCCTAACTGGGATGGTGGAGATGAAATGCATGGTGTAATCTCTCTAATTTCTGCATGTTTTGATTTTGTTGTGTCACTAGGGGAATGGGGAAAGTGGGAAAGGAGCTTTTACAGAAACAAATAAACAGAACAAATTTTTGTAAATGCTCCTGGGCAATGTTGCCCTCTTTTTCTGCTGGCTCATGGTTAATATCTTTTATAGACTTTTACTACCCCAGAAATGCCGTAAAATGTATTTAAGGTGGCTGATGTGTATAACTTCTACTGTTCCTCTAGGTTTGCAGAAAGTGTGATTGTTACTGTTCCAAACATTTGAGTACTTAGGAACAGAATTGAATGCTCTCATTTTAGGAATAACAATATATAAAAGAATACGAATTGACCAGCAGAGCAAAGCACAGTAAAATTCACACTGATGTTTAGCTGCTCTTATTTTCCCGTCTCTCTACCTATAAAATGGGTACTAATCCATTCATACCTTCTAATTTCCTTGGCCTTCTGTGTCTCCATGGAGTGTGAGAAAGATCTTACTGGCCTGTGTTATTCTCCAGGCAAAGTTTATACACAGCCACGTTGTGCAGGGAAACAGCTTAACTGCAAGATGTCTCCGTGTTGCCAGGCTTCTAGCTGAACTTTTTTTCCGCTGTTCGTAGGTGGCGGAAACTGCAGAAACAAACGAAATGGTCAATGGAGCTGCAGAGCAGAGGACAAGTTCGAAAGAGTCTAGTCCTGTTCCTTCACCAACGGCAGACCGCAAAGCCAAGAGCGCCGTTCAGGCCCAGACTGCTGCTACCCTACCAGCCAAAACACAGGAGATTCCTTCAGCTCAGATGGAGGGCTTCTTACATCGCAAGCATGAATGGGAGACACACAGCAAGAAAGCCTCGAGCAGGTAAAGCACTGGATGCTTGAGGCAGGTACTTGCATCTGAACTCACCAAGATGTAAGACAGTAAATGTTACGCCTGCTGCTGGTGTCTTCTCACAGCTCCTGAAGGCCTGTCAGGCTTATCTTCCTGCTGTAGGAACTGTGTGCGCACCGTTCAACAGCGTATTGGCTAGGTTGCAGTCTAGAGATACATGGTAGGAAACGCAGTGTTAGCCATATTTGGAAGGTGGAAAACTGAGGCATAAAGATACCATGACTTTCCCACTTCACATGATGAATTTGTGGCAGCAGTGGGATTTGATTCCACATCTCTCGAGTTGTATGTTACTACCAGAAAAGAAAAATGCGTAGGTGGGAGAATAGAAATGTCCATGTTCTTCTGACATTTTCAGTTTGCACATTAGCACTTTCCACCTACTCTGTAATCTGTTCAGGAGAGAAAAGTGGGTGAAGATGATTTTCAGTGCCTTAGTTGGTTCCATTCCTAAGGACCTGATCCTGTGGATCTCAAACAGGCAAAACTTGTGAGATTTCCGTCTGTGCTGGAAAGGCAGACTGGGTCCTTCTTAACCCAAGGGAACCCTTGAAACCAGATTTACGACTTGACTGACAAGGAAGGTGGTGAGCTACACCAGCATCTGAGGGCTTTAATAGGAGCCAAGGTACTGAGCAGAGCTGAGTGCAGAGCACAGATGAGTACAGTACTACCACAATTTTTTGTTCTGCTGAGTTCTTCACAGTGGAGAACTACTTTGAGGCAGTGACAGCCACCGATACTAGTATGTAGGGATTCTAACTTCTAGTAATCGTTGGTTTTTATAACTGCAGTAGGGAATGAGGCGAATGATGCCACTAAGAGTATTTTAACAGTTGAGTATTTTAACAGTTGAGGATTTCACGTGCAATCCGTTTGTTTGTAGCACAGTGACAATTCCTTCTGCAGTAAAGCGGACTCATTAAAAGGTCAAGCAGTTTCTTGCCCAAGTGTGCAAATTGCCTGGGCTGCCAAACAGCCCTCCCACTGCTGGGATGTGCTTATGTGCTACCAAAGCGCTCTGGAAACCACTATTCCATGTGGCCCAAAGTCAGTACTTCTCTCCTGAAGCCTTGCTTTTATGAGAGAATGCTGCGTTCACATCCTCAGACTGTCCTTATCTCCGTTATCTTATAGAAATGACTGTGTGTGGTTTCCCCAGTTCTGCGAGTAAAAGCATTAGTCTTATAAATACTTTTGTTGTTTTTTGTGTCTTGAAGATCATGGCATAACGTGTACTGCGTCATAAACAACCAAGAGATGGGCTTCTACAAGGATTCAAAAGCCGCTGCTTCTGGCATCCCCTACCACAATGAGATTCCTGTCAGCTTGAAAGAAGCAGTCTGTGAAATAGCGGTCGAATATAAAAAGAAAAAGCATGTGTTCAAGCTAAGGTAAACCTGCTACAGCATCTCGCTGTTAAGTTTGTGGTGGGCGTGTTCACCATGGGAGGATCCCCCCTAGGAACCGACCATGACTATTAACTGCAGTTCTGCTGTTCGGAGCAAGCTCTGCCCAACGCTGGCACACGGTATATTTATCAAAATAGCGAGCACAAAACGGTATCAAAATAATCTGTGCACTTTATTTACATCTGGGACAAGACTAGGCTCGTCTGCCTAAAGTTAGGAGCCTGCATTTAAAAATGCTGAGCTTGTTGGCTGCTCCCTCTGGAATGAATTGGAAAGAGCTGAATGTTCATGGTTCTGCTCTTTCCAAAATCAAGCCTCTTGTTTCATTTTTTCGGCATGAATCAGGAGATTGCTGAAGACATCTCTCACGTTTTCAGGTCCAAAGCATATAGTTACAGACCATTTCATTTTGAGGTACGTGAAGTACTTGCTGTTCAGAGGTTAAAAAAAGAAAAGGCTTTTCCTTCTGAAATTGTGGTTCCATTTTACTGATGAATCTTTTAGTGCAAACAGTGAACAAGCATTTTATTACTACACAGCTGCTAGGTGATTCTGTCAGAGACTCACTCTGTGAACTGATCCGTTTGTGTATTCCAAGATTATATTTATATATTTTTTAAAATTAATTTTATAATGATACAAGAATCCTCTAAAGATAATAGAATCCATATACAGGGAAATTTGCTTTATAGCAAATATTTAGGGAAATATATAGCAAGTATTTAGAGAAATTTACCTTTCTTGGAGACAGGCCTGTAGCTATGTGATTCCTCTTTAATACTATTTTAAAGACCTCTAATTTGGTGATGTAAGGATATGCTGCTCCAAACACAAAGTCAGGCAGAAAAATCAGTTGCTGTCCCTTTCACAGTACCCTGTCACTGGCAGAAGGGCTCTCGGGGAGTTGTGTGCAGAGTATTTCCTTCACTCATTCTCACGAGGGAGGGTGTCAGTCTGCCTCCCCAGGCTGAGAAGGGGCGTGCTGGGCGCCTGGGAGACTGAGGTCTCTGCCAAAAGGTCTAGCTGTGATCTTTGGAAAGTACACTGAAAATATTTTTCTTAGTATTTTTAAAGAAGAAAGCAAGGCAGAATTATATTATTCTTAGCATCTGTCTCTCTTCATTGTTATTTCACTGTTTAATACTTTGTTTCATAAAGAGATTTTTAAATGCCTTCTTTTTGTGGGGAAAGACCAGGAAGCGTGCTGCACAGCTCGCTGACCCTGCCTCCTGTTTCTTCAGATGTCTGATCTGATGCTATTCAGTCTGGTTTTTAATTAACACATATCTGCACATACATGGTTAAATGTATCCCAGTTGAACCATCTGAGTAAAATCAGCTAGGTTTCTGCAAAAGCCATCAAAACTCTAGGGGCTGCCTGTGATTTTTGTCTTGTTAAAGTATTGAGTCAGCTTTGATACTGTCTTTTGCAAAAGAGCAAAGATGTGCCCAGAAGATGAAGTGGTGAAACAGCAGCCGTCAGTGCTGAAGATCGCAAGCTCTGCAGTGCGTCCTGACGTAGTGCAACGGGTCCGCTACCATAGACATGTCTAGGGACCAGAACATACAGCGTGCCCAGCTGCCTCTGCGCGACAGCACGAGGTCCCAGACCGTCAGTTGTTGGGGCGTATTTGTGCCCGTACAGATGTTATGGCTGTCCCATATGTCTCAGTCTGCTGATGTACTGTAGCTAGACAAGCAGAAATGGAAGCGGCGTGACCTACCACTAAGCTAAATTTGTGATGGTTTTTTTCTTTACAGATTGACGGATGGCAACGAATACCTCTTCCAAGCCAAAGATGATGTAAGTTTGTTTTTCTTATTGTTTATTATTGATGTGATGATATCTGTGCTGTTGTACAGCAGGAAAAGAATAGTTGCTAAGAGCTCAGGGGTGCATTTTAATTTCCTGGTCTGCAGTCTTGCACGTATGCACACGTAATGTGTAGATTCAGAAGGTCCCGCTGGCACCGCCCGGGCAGCAGGGCTTTTCAGCTTCTAGTAGGCGTCTTCTGCAGGGGCCACTCCAGAGGAGTGCCAGATGATGAGTTAGCGCCGTGTTTCCTTTCACTTCCCGCTTGTATCCGTTCCCCTTCCACAACGTTGAGTGAGGTAGTGAGGGCGTGTGAGACGCGGATTGTAACGGCTTTCTGCCTGTTGGGGCTTCTTGAAGGAGGAGATGAACACGTGGATTCAGGCCATCACATCAGCTATCTCTTCCGATAAAATCGAAGTGTCCCCGACCACCCAGAGCACTCCAGCCTCCAGCCGTGCCCAGACCCTGCCTGCCAGCGTCACAATAACCAGCGAGTCCAGCCCTGGCAAGCGGGAGAAAGACAAGGAGAAAGACAAAGAGAAAAGATTCAGCCTTTTTGGTAAAAAGAAGTGAACTCCATCTCCACACACTGCACTTCTCTGACCGTTCCAGTGGAATTCCAGCATGCGAGCTCAGAACCAATACGTTACTCTCTGTGCCTCATGTTCCTCAATGTGATTGACATTTTTTTATTTATAGAGCGTTTTAAAATAAAAAGCCAACAAAAAAGAATCAAAAGTTACAAGTGTATGAGGTGCATTGGGCAGCTTCTGTAGGAGGGGGAGGACCAGGTTTTGGGGGTTTGTTTTTGTTTTTTTTTTAAAATGAAGTTAATGTAGATTAGATCTTAATATTTAAACTGTTCCTCAATTTTGTGAGGCTGTCTTGGAAAATAACCCACTCCTAGTGCTATTGGTATGCAAGGCAGCGGTGCTTTCGAATCTACTGTGCACATCAGAAACCAATGTACAAATTTTCAAAAAATGTTCACTTCCATTTAAGGTGGTTATGCTGAGTCTTGACTAGTAGAGCCTCCCATTACAATTCTAACATTTATTAAAATGATAGTGTATTATCTTTGCTGTAACAGAGTGCAGGTATGCATTAACTTACAGGCAAACCATTTATATCCTGGTTATCATTGGTTATTAACACGACCTGAAGCTTTTCTGCATCAAGTACGACAGGTGAGAATGTTGGTGTACAAGACGGATTAGCAGGCTGATACAGTTTTAAATAATCTGTAATTTCAAATTTTTTTTTTTTTGCTGAAATACATTATATTGTATGTTTCAGATAATTCTAGTACAAAGTATAATAAGACTAGATGTATAATAAACCCTTTAAAATCATCGGTAAGTGTAAAAGTGGAACTGAAGCATTTACTGGAAAAGTAATGTTACTCAAATGGTTACTTGCTTGTCAGCTGCAGCACTGTGTGTTATAATTTTGCTACATTACCTTGCTATTTGATACATAGTGTGCATTTCTCTGTCACTGTAACTATTGTAATGAAAAATTTTCATCTTACTGCACAATCAAAAATTACATTTAATAGGAATGAACTTTCAATGACTGGGCCTGTAGTCAAGAGTAGTACTGGAACTGGCTTTCAGTTGTATCGAACTGTACCTCTAGACTTTTACCCTATCTGTTAAATATATGCTATGTCATTAAATGCTTTTAAAACTAAATATGCTGGTTAAGTTTCTCATTTTGTTTCTGACGATGTTAAATCATAATTTTGAAAGAGAATCAACAATAAAGTTATTTTAAAATGTCACCTCTCCTGTGCACTGAAACGAATGCCTTCTAGTGTAACTCCGTTTGTGTGTGCAAAGGTTCGTACCGAAAGTTGTTTTCTCTCTTTCCACTTCTCTTTACTGTCCTTTACCCTTAACTCCTGCCTGCCCCCCAAATAAGTGCCAAAGAATAAAGAGGGAAGGAATTAAATCAATGTAATGTAAAATATTTTGTCAGAGATGTTTGTTGAGAGTAATAAATCCAGCAGAATCAAGGGAGGTAAGCGTAAGCTCGGGCAGTGGAGTGAGGTACCTCAGCGTCTGGTTGAGGTGAATATCCCTGTGCTGCTTTGCAGGAAAACATTCAGTAATCTTAATACTCCAATTTTCTACCTACCCTTTGCTCAAGTGCATAAGTCCTCATTAAATCAGGCAATAATTGAATTCTGTAATGTACTGAAGACTTGTCCTGCCCAGTTTAATTTCGCTGGGGGTTTTATGTCATTTTTTTCAACACACCTCTCTTCAGGTACAGCCACCGTTGCACTTCTGTGATGACACGCGTTCAATGCAGCTGCGGTGATTGCGGAGCTCGCGGTTTCCTTGACGCTGTCAGCATATGAGAGACTGGCATTTTCTGAGATTTTTCTTTAAGTTGGGTGCCATCTAGGGAAGCATCTATGAGGAATGGCTCCAAGAAGCCCTAAGAGGCATTAGAAAATCAATGAAATGCAAGGGACCTGGGTGTTAAATACCACTTGGGATGGAAAGCAGATAAACCGCAAACTAACGTGTTTCCAAGCGACAGTTTCCTGAACGCGTGACCAATACAGTGTCTTAATCCTTGTCTTGGAGACACGTGTTTTCTGGGGGTTTCTGTTGGTGAAGTCTTGGGTTATTAAACAGTCAAATATTCATGCACATGAGTTTTTACTCCTGTAATATGACATTGTTCCAGTCTAACTATTAGTAAAATGTAGGATAATGCCACTAGTCTTGTAAGTGTAAAATTTAATATGCTATAAAAAGCTGAGGTTTGACATCAGAAGAGAATAAGAAACATTCTTAGTTGATTAAAGTATGTACAAATGTTGATGCCTTACCATTTTGTCACTTAAGTTATTGCGATGAGTAATTTAACAGACTGATCCTGACTGCCTGTTGTGTGTAGTGTCTTGGTTGAACATGGCTTCAGAATTTTTTCTTGTTTTGTCTTGCCTCTTACTGCACATTGTTCCTGAAAACTACTTCAATAAACATCCTTTCTGCTTAGGAACTGTTTCAAGTTGCTGAGGAACAAGAGCGAATTCTAGTAAGCCTTGCCTGCTTCCCCCCTTGGAGCGTAAGGGTGCAGTTTCCCTGCAGAGAGAATTGGTGGGTCAGGAAGAGCCTCCTCGGACAAAGCCAGGTCAGAAAAGCCAGGTCAGCTGCTTTCAGGAGGGAGAAGGAAGGGGGGAGTCTCTCTTGGGTTATCTGAAGGAACTGCTGGGAAGGATCAGAGGAAGAGGAAGGACCGAGTATGGATGGTGGGAAAGGGACTGAGATGGGAGCAGGTTGTCGCTGCCCCCCGTGTTAATTGTTACGGGGTGGCACTGTTACTTCCTGAACTGCGCCGCTGCGCGTGGTGAGACCCCCGGCAGGAAACATGCTCCTTCTGGTTAGCACACTGAGGAGTGAGGATTTGTGGTACAGTTTACATTGCAGTTTCCTTTGTTGGTAGGTTGTGTAAGATAACCCATATTTAAGTTCTGTTTCCTCTGGAGATAGAGTGCAAAAGTAATACAGAAGTTGAAACCTAAAATTTCCAGAGAAAATCAGTAAGCCAGCCACTTGCCAGCTACGTTGCTGTCGTCGTTACGGTGAAGAGACATCATCCCCTAGTCAGGTCAGTCTGCCTTCCTTTTTTCCTCTTGGTGGGAGCCTCGTGTCGCATTCTAAGCTGAGAAGGTACCAGAGAGCTGCGCTGGAAGGGTCCTTTCCATATCCCAACAAACTGAATTCAGTATAACGAGGGAAAAAACCCAAACCTCATTAGCCGTAGGAATTCAGCATGTGTTAGGTGGGAGGGTTTTCTGTTAGGTTGATGCAAACGATGTTAATCCATCTGTTCTGCACAGAGAATATGTTCTGTTGCAGGGTTGTACTCTGTACGAGGAAGACTAATGGTGAAGTAACAGAAATGTACGATCAGTCTCTGTTTCTGTGAAACACTGTTTTAGATGGTTTTTCTCTTCACTGTGTTCTCTTTTTATGATTGAGTTCACGGAGAATAGACTTCAAATGTGGAGGGTCTTTATACTTTTGTAATAAATAACTTGCAGGTATGATGCAGGTTTGCTTTTTGTGTGGCTATTTTGGCTTTTTCTACCTTGACTAATCACAGGTGGCTGAATAAATACAGAAACTTAAATCGTAGTTGAGTTGGAACAAACATTAGTCCTTTTCATTTAAAAAAACACTCAGAAAATCGGGCTGTGCTAAGTGACTGACTCAAGAATTAAATTAGTGGAAAAAGCAGAATTCAGTGCTCTGGCACGACAGCTCTACCTGTGGGCTGAACAGTCGAGGCCAGGGCCCAACAACAGGAGGAACGAGAGCGCTCAGCCAGCTGACGTGGAAGAAGGATTCAACTTGTGTCCCTGGGTCCTGGCATCGGAAAGGTACGCTTTGAGGTCCAGCAGAACCAGGCTCAGGTAAGGAAGCACCGTGCTGTCGGCGCAGCAGAGACTCGTGTCGGGGTTCGGGCTGTCCCCACGGCTGCGCCTCTGCGGGGCCTGGCTGAGGGATCGGTATTCAGCGCTCGAGACACTAATCTGTTTTATTCCTTGCTGCCAACTAATTTATCTGCTGTTGTCAAGCTTTTTTCTCCAGCCCTGTGACAGCAGTGCAGTGACTGTTCCGGTTCTGGTAGATTGTTTTTTATTTCAAAGAGTTTTAAACAAGATTAAAGTACAAATGAGGCGAGGTATGAAACAACCCCACAATGCAGTACTGTAAATGCTACGGTACACGGGACGACTAGCGACAGTAAAGAGAAACATAGTGCAACACAGAGCAAATAAATGCCCCGAGCAGAGAGGTTAGGGGGTTTTGCTTCTAAGTCAGCTTGTACCCTCGGTGGTGGTGCCTTCTGACAGCAGCCTGGCGGGCCGAGGGGCCTCGTAACGTGTGCTAATGCAATGGAAGCAAATGCGGCCGCGTCGCGTGTGCCGTCACCTGATGACTCAGTCACCCGGGGAGTCGCTTCTGCAGGCCCACGTGGTCACATCTGCAGTGTGTCATAATGCAGCGTATGCAGCGCACGCCCGGAGCGCGGGGCGGCTGAGGGGGAGAGCCTCTGCTTTCCCATCATCACACCTGCGGGAGAGTCCCAGGACAGAGAAGCAGGAGACCTAAGATGGTCTACTTTGTGATAAAATACTAATTTATCCTGTGAAGTATGAAATGAAGGGGTTTGTGCCAAAGTGCACGTTTCAGAATGAATCCTCCCTTGCTGCTTAACCTCAGCGTCCTGGTTAGCCTGGTGATTGTGAACATCAAATCTACGATGCAGTTTAATTACATAGGTCATTCTGGGTTTGAATTATCATTCCCTTTGTTTATTAATGCATTTCACAGAGTAGTCTTTGGCTGTTAGATGAGGTGCTGTGGTTGTTCATTATGTTTGAATGGTAGGAATGACCTGGGCCTAACAGGAAATTTGTTACTAGTTTCTTATTAATACTGCGATTCGTTTGCTCCCGCACCTAGCTGAGAAAACATTTCCCTTGTTCACAGAGTTACCAGCATTATCCATGAGAGGTCACCCTATCCAGAGAGATGCCTCGCTGCCACAGACCCGCTGCCGCCCGAACAATCGAGTAGTAGTTGAGCATTCAAGAGAATTAAGGGCTTGGATGAAAGCTCTCTTAACTTGAAAAAGTCAGATTTTAAGAGAATTCTGTAAACTGCTGGCAAGATGTAGACGTGTTTCGGATGAAGCACCATAGGAGGGAAGCTGAGTGAAGTATGGCAGCAGGACGCTGAAAGACGAGGAACACCTCCGTCCTTGCTGTAACAGAGGAAGTGAGAGCAGTTCCTGTGGGAAGAGCAAGATCTCTGCAATAGTGGCAATAGTTTTAACTTTAACTCATTTCAGAAATGAGCTTGCTTTGCACTTGAGATGGAAAAGACTCAGTTTTTTTTTCTTTTCCTTTTTCCCCCTAACACCGTTTCTGACCAGATCCTAGCATTTCTTCAGTGCAAATCAGTATTTCCACCCCCAAGGGGTAAGCGCTTGGAGCCAATTCCCCTGTTATTGTTTTGTAGTTAAATTGTAAAATCACCAAGAGAGGCATCACTCAGGATTGGATTAATGTAATGCCAGGCAACAAACAGAACTAGATCACAGTTCCTGCTTCTGAGCCCTCCCCAAAGTTCTTAGAGATTATATATAATTAAAAAAATTATTTACAGCTCAAAGAAGAGGTACTGGGCTTAAAACACCAATTAATATACCCTGTCTGTGTCTCTGCTGTACATTAATCTGTAAAAATACGAGTTATGAATGGTGTTTTGTGTAGCAAAGATCTAGGACATAACACAGATGTTTTGGGGGGGGTGGGGTGGGGAATCTCTGTCCATTGTTAATCTCAGATCTTAGATATGTACAGAGTGGGCAGGGTATATCACAGAGGATTGGAGTTAAATCGAGATGTGGCGCTTTAAAACAAACAAGGAAACAACAACAAAAAACACAAAAAAAACCACAGAAAAACCCAACCCCAAACCCCTCAGTGAATGGTCCCTGCGGCACCGAGTGAGTGTGGTACCTCTCATTTGGGTACTACTCGTACAAGACGCTATATTAGTTTGGTTTTACATTTAAAACACAAGAAGCAAACATCATGGGATATATGGTCTAGGCTAGGCTGACAGGCTCCTTGCCACTGTGAGGAGGAACAAAAAAACCCAGTGGTGCTATTGCAGATTTGTATGTATTTTGCTCTTAAATATATTTGAAAGTGTTTTTTACAAGAGTTATGTTAAACTGGAAATATGCTCAGACTATTTTTTTTAATATAAATGCCCTTTTTTACAGCGGTTCACGCTCCGACTCGGTTTGTATTGCTGCCTCATATACATGATACTGAGGAGTCCAGAACTGCCTGCGTGGTTTTTACTGCTGCTAAGCTAAAATAAAGCTTGTGCTGTTAGGCCTCTGTCTGAAGAATTGCACTCGGTTAGATTCATGCCCACGCTGAAAGGAAAAGATGAAAGCATCAGTGATCTTCCCGTTGTACTGACAATGAACGGTAGGTCGCAGCGTCGAGGAGCAGTGTGGCGACGTGACAGCTCCCAATAGGAAAGTAGTAATGCTTTGGGGGGGCGGTAATTGGGGAAAAAAAATCCACAAAAAATTCGCTGTGAAAGGTAATTCAGTCACCAAAACAAATCAACAAAATCCTCAAGAGTACAGATTATGGGAAAATAAGTGAAACTGAACTTGTAGTTCCACAGATTTAGTTCTAAGGGGTTTTTCTTTAAGGCTTTTTTGGGCTGTTGTTCATAAGTAGTGTACTTTGTTGCTACAATAATGATTTATAGCATCCATTTTTCTGGTTTTAGTAAAACACTTGTAAAAAGAGGATATGCTGACGTCTTACTGAAGGATGGAATCAGCTTGACTGCTGTTGCTCACAGAAAGGTGCCAGCTCTACAACCAGAGACTGGAAATCAGTTTTTCTGTTTGTCCTTGTTGAGTAAGTGAGGACCCTATTTGTCACATCTATTATTTTTTAAAATGAGAATTTTATTATGTGAAAAAAAACCGCTTCGCGCTCCTGTCCTGAGGCTGCGTAAAGCGTATGAATGCACGGGAACGGGAGAGCTTATACCCAGTTCTCTTCCAGGAGAAACGGCTCCGAGCCGATGGCTGTGGCAGCTTCATCAGTGGGGCCCCCCCAGCCCGTTACGTGACCCGGCAAAGAGAGGTGAGCAGATTAAAAGTCAACAAAAGGCCGGCTGTATGTTTTTAGCAGTTTTTGGGTGATCGAAGGAAAGTGACGCTAAGGGAATGGTGTAAGTAATTACCCACATATACTGGGTGACTGACACTACCATAGCGTACCTAACGGACAGGGACAAAATACTGTATTTATGTCAAGACTCTGCCTAAAGTGCACATGTTATTTCCTAACTGCAATGTAGCTCAGCAGCTTGTCATTCAGAGATAATACATCGCCTTGTCATTAACGTCGTTGATCCCAGAAATCTTTGAGGACAAAATCTATCGGACAAAAACTTGTGCTTAATATTAAACCATTTGTTCTTAAGAAACATTGATTCGTTTATTCAGTGGCATCCCATGGTTCTTCCAAGAATCAATTTTCTAACAAGAAAATGTAAGGAAATGAAGTATCCTAAACCCTTAAGAGCCTCTTTGTGGTAAAAGTGTAAAACATTTTCATTGAACCTTCACCGCGCTGGGACAGAACAAGATGTGTGTTTCGGGGTGTGACCGCTCGCGTTTGCCAGGTTAGCGGCTGGAAAAACAGGCAGATGTGGTGAGAAGCTGCGCAGAGAGGGGGGGCTGGTGGTGGTGGGTCTCGTTTTCCTGAGTGGGAACTGTGGGAGCTGTGAAGGAGACAAGCGGAGAGGTGTATTTTGTTGTGTAAATTTGCAGGGCGAGCCAACAGTGTTTGAGGGAAGGACTTGGGTCAACGTGTATTTGACCCTTATCCCTCCTTTTTCGGACTGCTGATGGAAACCTGTGCCCGAGGTAACCCACGATGTGACTGTGAAAGGGGCAGCCCGCCC
>VWZZ01004044.1:626037-778046 GCA_013399095.1 Psophia crepitans | reverse complement strand
AGCGTCAGGCCGAGCACGGGAGGGCCCGGGGAGACGATACTCCCTCTGGAGACCGTTGCTCTGGGTGCGATGCCAGGTTTTGCTCTGGGGTTTGCTTCAAGCGTGGAGCGTGGTTCGCTGAGGGCAGGTTGCGGCGGCCGCGGGTGATGCCGCCCGTGTCCCGGGGAGCGCTGCCCGCGATGTGGGCGTTTGCGTAAGCCGGTGTCAGCACGCCGCTCTTCAGTTTGGGCAGGCAGCGAAGGTGAGGCACGTTGTGTGGGGAAAGGTAAAGGGGTTAGCCTTGTAGCGGGTGGTTCATTCTTCCCTTCCAGCTGGCACCGTGCTCTGTGAATGAGCCTTTGGTTCGGCGCCTCTGACTTTATCACGCTCTCCCCTGCGGTTGTGGCCGAGTTTCTGCAGGGCTGGGTTTGGTCTCGTGTTGAGCGGTACTACAGAGTGGCGGGTGTCTTACCGCAAACAACACACAGCAGCCACGCTCGGCTGATAACGGCAATACAAATCTTGCTTTGGAAAAAGCAGAAGAGAAGCAAGGAAATGTGTTTCTTGGGAATAGCGTTCCAAAGGATGACAGTACATAAACCAAAAACACAAGCTCCCCCGACTTCGTGGCAAATTGGAGCGGTTTGTGACTGAAAAATGTGGAACATAAATTTATTTTGATTACATAGTTGTAGACTCCAAAAGGGGGAAGTTTGGGGTTGCTGGGGGATAGGGATAGGTGGGGTCATATTTCCATATTTACGCTGGGCGTTGTACACAAATCCTCTCTTGTAACAGTATCTCGTATGAAAACTCAGAGCATTGGATCCTCCTGAAAAGGCTTAAAAAGACCCTAGACCACCCAGCACTGCCACAGCATGGATCCAAGCAANGTAGTCCCTTTGGATTTTAAATACACATGCATTCTGCAATTGAAAAACACGGGTTTTGTTTTTTCTCTCTTTCAGTTTTGACCCACAGACAGCTATCTTACATAGAAGAGCACCCAGTAAGCTTTTTTGCAGGAAGACAAGAAGGTGCAATACGGAAGATGCAGCAGGGAGCCTTTGGCAGGTGGTCGTGGCGGTGACGCACAGAAGTTACTTTGCCTTTGGAAAGAAAAAAGCCCTGTCTGCTGCTTATGTAGGTGTGTTTTTGTGAGCTCCCTTCTGCCCCAAGAAGTTGCCTGAGTCGTGCAGCGGCGGGGAAGCGGCAGCTGCTCGTCCTGGACAGCAGCAGCAGCAGCAGATTATGGTGGCAGCGCAGCGGTGAGAGCGGCGGCAGCAGCAGACCTGATCCGCGAATGTTATTTCCATTTAAGATCGTCGCTGGGAAGTGCCACCTGAAGCTTCGGCAGCTAGGCAGGGACTGCTAACGTTTTAAAAGGGAAAACCCTGCAGGGGGAAGGAGGGGCAGCGCTAGGTTTTGTGTGTGCTTGTGGGGAGAGGGGATTGGTTATCATGGCGGATCGGACAGCTCCTAGATGCCAGCTCCGTCTGGAGTGGGTTTACGGGTACAGGGGTCACCAGTGCCGCAACAACCTGTACTACACGGCAGGCAAGGAGGTGGTTTACTTCGTGGCTGGAGTCGGCGTGGTTTATAACACCAGAGAGCACAGCCAGAAATTCTTCCTCGGGCACAACGACGATATTATCAGGTAAGGGGGCTGACTTTGCTGGTGGTGGGGTGGGGTGGGGTTTCAAGGGAAGGGAGGAGAATGTAAGGCTGGCAGAATACCCCCTCCTGGCTTCTTGCAGCTCAGCTTCTACCTATCGTTTTAAGGCAGCACAGATTTGTTACCAGCAGTCTGGTTGAAAGCTGAGTCTCCAGCTACTGTTAATTACTATTATTTTTTTTGAGCAAAAGCTTCAAAAATGTTGCAATAATAAGAGAGAAGGTAAGTTTTTCTATTGCGCTGCACCAAAAGCAAAGCACTTCGTTTCAGTACGGCAATGCACTGGGAAGGTCTTAGTGCAACAGTGCTGCAAAATCGTGGATCCAGCACCTTAATCTTTCTGGAGCTGGGACCCTAGCTCACCGATTCTGATGTCTTATATAAGGCAGGTGTAGCTCTCCTTACGCTCAGCAAATCCCAGCACAAGAATGCCATAAATCTGGCATGCAGGTCAAACTAATTTTTTTTTAAATATTATCTGGAAAATTTCACTCAAAATCAAGTTTATCTGTTTGTGTTCCAGCCAAGAAATTGCAAGTGTGTGTGCAAGATGGCTACAGGAGCATGGGTCTTGCTCCTGCTCTAGCCAATATTTTTGTCTCTTTCTTTCAAATACTGCCTAAGAAGTGGGTTTAATTGATGTTGTTGTGTTACAGAAATATTAATTTTACTGCACCTTGCAAAATAACACAATAAAAATGTGGTTACAGAGTTCAAGGTAGTCTTTTAAAAGAATCTGGCTGAAATACAGAAATTTAGATCAGTAAAATAGAAAATGAATGTTGTCTCTACTACTTTATGACAGAAAACTGAGCCTAGAATATCCTTATAAAGGTTGTTGCATAGTAACGATGCTTCTCTGACCACAGCTAACTGCTGCCTTCCCTATTCACCTAATTCAGCATGAATGAAGCGTTTTCTTGGTGATATGAAACCAGAATAGTCCCAGGTGACTCATGGTGCGGTAGTACTGTGGAAACATCTGCTGAAGACAGGTTTGACACTCAGTAGCCAACTCACAGAGTCATCATATGGTTATTCTGCAGCCTTGTTTGCAGAAAAGCATCACTTTTCCCCGTGAGAGCCGTTGGCTGCTGTGTATCCTAGGAGCATTCTTCTCCTCCCCTTTATAATGCGTTAAAGCAGCAGCATTTCATGAAATATGGTGGATGTGCATGAGAGTTTGTTCTGTTTTCAAAGGTGGTATCAGTTCCAAAAGGCTGTTCAAATAGACCCTTGGCTGCTCAGATACTTCAGAGGAGAACGACTATTTTAGATGCATCTGCAGTATCATGAAATTAAAACTTTCCTTGTTTTATGGACATAAATTTTGATACTCAGTGGAAGTAATCTTTGTACAGAATTATATATTTCTGAGCTTATGCTTGAATTCTCATTAAATACTAGAAGTATAGTTTGTCAAACCAGAACTACGTATCTATATACATCCATATATTTATCCACTGGTTGAATGATGCTTTGTTTCTCTCTTTTTTTTTTTTTAAATATTCCATCAGCTGAGGAAAAATGTCTGAATTATTATACTAGACAAAACCTCCCTCCCCAAACCAATTGTACTGTACAAATTTGTACTTTTTATTTGAAGACCTCTCGTATTAGGAGACTGCTTTTGGCATTGTCACATGTAGACTGTACAGTGGGAATAGAAAAAATAGGAGTGTCTCGTATTTGTGCTTTGATGCTGCCTGTGCCTGTTCTTCTCTCTTTAAAGAAACCTAGGGACCACCTGTTCCCATTAGTAGTGTTTTGAGGGATTTGCTGGTGTCCAACTAATGCTTTGGAAAGAGGAGGCCTATTTCTGACCTGCAACAGGATCAGAATTCTGTAGGACAACTATAGTTTCAACAAAGGATGAAACATTTGGGTCCAGAAAGCATGAGCAGGACCCAAATAACCATTAATTTCAGCTTTTAGTGGCCACTAAAAGTCTCTGTCACGTGGGGTTTAAGGAAGTAGGGAATCTTCAAAATGCCACTAGAGTATTTGGTTGTTTGCTCCTGGTAACGGTTGCCTCCTTTGCTATTGATGCTTATTGATGTAATATCCCATCACCGAAAATACTCTGAAGTAGGTAACCTGTGTGGTCACTGATATGCCTAATAAATGCAGGAATTTAAATTCTCACATTTTAGGCTTCACAGCTATCATCCAGTTGGGATGACATGGGTGAACGTACTTATCCCTTTTGTTTGTTTGTTTTGTTGGTATTTACGTGCCCAAGACTAGCTTCTAAGCAGCAGTGTGTACATTTGAAGTCCAACAGGTTGTAATTTCTAAAGAGATTTGAAACACGATTTAAAAAAATAAAACTTGCAAGTTTTGGAAAATACTGCAAAATCATTAAGACTGGAAGACTTCGAAGTGGGAAGATCATCTGCTTCCTAGGATTGCCGTTAGCTCCTTCTGTGTTGAAAGGTTTCAATGAATCCTATTTTGTGAAAAAAAATAAGGATGAACCCATGATTCAGAGGGTTGAGAACCTGTGTATTAGCTTGAAGTGTTTATTAAAATGGTGAAAATGGATATTTGTCCTCGGTGAAAAGGTCAGGTGTTTAAAAGTGTATGGTTTAATGCGTTTTCACAAGTTTAATAGTCATGCCTCTTGCTTTGTGTCAAGATAATGCAGTTGGACATAATTTAGTTTGGGCTAATGTAGACCTGATTCTATTGGATCAATGGAGAAATACTGTTTTCTTCCAAGATTCATATTTGAAAATTAAGTTCTGTTTGCATAAGGAACTAACATCCTGCACTCAGCTAATAAGGTAGATGTTCAGACTATGAACAAGTGAGCTCTGAAGCATTCTGTTTTGTGCTGTGCTTCCAAGCTCTTCCTCCTTTTAACTTCATGGTGAGCTGAGGTCCTGAACTACCTGATCTGACTTTGAAGTGAGCCCTGCTTTGTCGAAGGGTTGGGCTGGGTGTCCTCCAGAGCGCTCCTCCTGAAGTACTCTGTGGTTCCTTTGTTACTTCTGCTAGTAAAATACAGTTGTTCTTGCATGTTATATAGTTGAGGAATAGTTAATACTATTGATTAACAAGTACAGTCATTATAAAAGAGGATCAACAAACACATGGTTGAAATGAGTAGCATTGGTTCTGGTCTCTGAAGATTGCTGAGGCATTTTGTTTGGAGACTAAAAAGAGCTGTCATTTATGAAGTTTACTTTACAGTCGAAGAGTATGAAATGCACCCTTTTCTTGTTCCTCCCTCTTTTTAAAAAAAAATGAAAGCTTTGATTGTTGGTTGCAGCTTAGCAGCTCAGGGGTGGTGAAGCGCAGAATACTCCTCCTTTCTCTGAGCTGTCAGTCCTACGGTTTTCCCTCAGGTTTGTGTTACAGGCCACAAAGCAATCCTGAGGTTTCTTGCGTGGTAGCTCTAAGTTGGGCTGGTCTTGAAAAGTGATCTCGCTGAAGCATCACAGCAAATATGTAAGAGCTATGTAAAAACACAGCTATTCCATCATTTTAATGCAGAAAGTGTAGCGTAGACATATCCTTACACATCAAACTTGTTTTCATTGAGTTCACTCATTTGTGCTTTGCAGGATTCGGTTTCAGAAGCTGTAATATTAACATATGGGGATTGTTTTCCTTCCTGAGTAATTTAAAAGTGGGTTTTTGCAGCAGCTCATTGTAATGGCTGTAAGTTAATGTGTTAATGAGAATCTTGCAATTCATGCAGCGTCACTGCCTTCAATGAAATTCATACAAGTGTAGGATTTATGTTTAGTATAACACTTGCAAGACTGGATCATTAGTTTTGACAGTAATTGAACACTTTCAAAAGAACAGGAGTTTTTCTTTTATATTGTGCATTACTTGTGTAATGGCAAACAATTAGACCACTCCTCTTTTCTCTCTCAAGGAAATGGTGAATGGGGGGCAGTTCTTTCCTATATTTTTTTCTGCAACTTATGCACGTGAAAGCCAAATAGCTTGCCACACAATACAGCAAAAATAAAAATATAACCAGTTGAGATACTTTTCATTATAATTTAGAATGCAATTGATTTCAGTTATTTTTACAGAATTCATCTGTAAACAGAGGTTCCTAACTTTGAGAATTTTTTCCGATGGTGTGGTAATAAAGCTGTTATGTCTCCCTGTTCTTGTATTTCCAAGAATTTCTGTAGTATTAAAGAATTTTTATGACTATGTTAAAACTTGTGGAGAGAACACCTTTGACAGCACGTTGAAGACTTCACCTGCAGTTTTTATATCCCAGTTTCCTGTGGTATCTGGTATGTTGTAGTATTACCATTTAGAAAAGCACATTCTGCACTGCAGTTGCCCACAAGCAAGACATTCGTGAGGCAGAGTGCCACGAGAAACTGCTCCCTTTCTCAGGTGTCTCTGCAGCGTTTGCTGCCCAGGCATGGTACCTGGGAAGCCAGCCTGTTATCTGCGGATACCAAAGCATGTTGTTTATGTAAGGCTGCTTACAATGTAATAGCAGTGTCGGATTTATCAGAATATTGCTGTAAGTACACTGGTGTGTGTGTTCCACTGTGCTGACAGATTGAGATTAACAACGTGGATGTGCCAGTGGTGATGTGATTTACTGGGCTGCGAGAGCAACTAGAGGCCCGATTTGTTCTTGAGAATGATCCTTTCAGAAGACAGGGTGCGTACTGGAACACGACCGCACGTTTTCTTGTCTGTCTGCAGCTGGCCAAAAAGAAATAGGATGCTTGAAGCAATGTCAAGTGTTGTTGACTATAGTAAATGTAATTTTGGAATAAGTAAATTGATGGCAGAGTTATGCAAATCAAACCACCAGAGTTAAAATATATAAATTGTACTTTAATATTTTTATTTAAAATTATATATTATAATAATACTTCTGTTTGTAGGGTGGTGCTTATTTGAAGGTATCTGAAATACTTTGTTTAGTTGCCACAATTTGGATGGTAAGTGGCAGCGCCTGTTTGCTATAGAATGATGTTCAAGTTACTGTAGTTATTTCTTATCGTATATGCGTGGAAGGCTGTACTGTCTGTAGCTTGTGCTAAACTTTAGCTTTAGTCACAGAAGGGGTGAGTGCAGGACTGCTGAAATGTTCTGACCCAAAAGATAGCAAAGTAGCAATGAAGCTGTCTGAGATTTTCAACAGAAATTCCAGACCTGTTTCTTATGCAAATGCTATGCAAATTCCTATGCAAAGCCATTAAAACTTGAAAGACATGACTTTGGAACAGCTAGGGTGAAGCAGAATCTGAGATCTATGTATACAAATGTGCTTTGGGACCTGTTTTGAGACAGTAGGTTGTTAAAGAACTTTCATATGAAAGAAATTAATCCCCCATAAAAACTCAGCTAATAAGCTTATTGCTTCTTTTGCTTTCAGTTAAAAAAAAAAAACAGGGGAAAATGCCATTTATTTCGCCAAGTTCTGGTGGCCAGTCTTATTGTTCTGCTTGATTGCTGTGCTGCATTTAGATTTTAAGTCCTTACTGGGGCATGAGCTGCTATAAATATTTGTTTCTTAAATATCCATACTAATGCATTAGACATGCTGGAGTATATAGTTACAGTATCTTACTGAACATGGTTTTAAAAATACATGGATCAGATGAAAGTGTAGAGAAACTGAGTAGGCATTTGCAGCAATATGTCTATGAGAATGGCTGTCATTTAACTGCAGTATTTACACAGACTGGTCCGTATATATCCCAGTGATATGTCAGATGTGGTAGTAGAAGAATAAGTAAGATTTAGTGCTTGTCCAGTCACAGCTCTCTTGCTTGTTTGGACAAGTGGAAAGATGTTTATTATTAAAAATCACAAGTAGAGTTTTGAGCATTTAAATAATCAGATTGATTTAACTCATTTTCAACATGGAAAAGAAATAAATATGTCGAACAAAACAGAAAGTGCTTGCATTCCTCTGTAGACAATGGTTGGGTCTTTATTATGTTTTTATCTTTTCACAGCTGAAAAAAAGGCAAGTGTTTAAATCTGTATCAGCTAGTATATTACGTTTTTTATTGGATTTGTGTGAAGCAACTCAGAACTGAGTATCCAGCTTATTAAAAATCAAGGGTTTAGTATGCATTGGTTTTATATTGGAATTTTGCAGATAGGGATTTCCTTGTCACATCATTTTACCTTTTTCCCCCCACTGCTTACAGTATCTAAAATATTAAAAAAAAAAAGCTTTTCTTTTTTTTTATTTTTGGTTACATTTGCTCTGCATTAACTTTCTGCAACTCTTTTACTTGTTTCATTTTATTTCGGTTTGACTTAAGATGACTAGGAATCATCAGGTAGCAGTGTGTAATCACTGTTTAACAGGATGAAAACTCATAGAAATTGCTTTGATATTAGTAACTTTAATTTCAAATTATCTTTTTAGTTAGAAGGATGGAGAGAGAACTTAGCGGACACTTTCCTCTTACCATTTTGTACTATAAAACTTCCTGCAAAAGTACACAAATGAATTTTTACAAAAGTTTAAAAACTGCATCTTGTAGAACAGAAGAGATCAACCTCCATGAGCTATTATTCCTATCTTTCTTACAGACTAAAAGGATGTCAGTAAGAGTAAAATGCCCTCTTCTTTCCCCACTTAAAGACTCTTCTTCAGAATAGCAGCTTGTTTTTCATGAGATAACTGACTGTTCTTGGGGTAGAAATGCAGTTTTTGTCTACCAGACATGTTGATTTAAATTCTTCTTTAGAGGTGATATTCATAAAAGGCATGGAATGAGACCTCCAAAGCTGTAGGTGTAGTCCTGAACTTCAGGCCAAGTGTAGACCGTGTGTTTATGTCTGTCCTGAAAACTGACCCGAAGAACCAGCCCAAGAGATCTCTAAAGGAAACACCATTCAGCCCTGCAGTCTTCAGGGACAGCGATGTTGGATGCATCCGGGGAAGGACATCACAGTGCTTTTGTCTGGGATCGCTGGTGTGGCAGGGAAAGGGTTGTATGCGTTCTGCAAATGTACTGGAAGTAAAAGGCGCTCGTTTAATTTTCACATCATTTCTACCTTACATTCTGAACAAAGCAGTGCAAGTTGTTAAGGGCAACTCTAATAACGATGTATTACTCAAACGAAACAAAGAGATACTGCTATTTGTGTGACTTTGCATAGTGGTGATGTTCTGGGTTGTACCTTTGCTTTTGCAACCTCTTGAGCTTTTTGCACTTACCAGACAAGACTAACAGCATGGTGAATCAGTCAGAAATGGGCTTCCTGATTCCAACTTTCCATAAGCGTGTTGTGTTGCTCTGCTCATTCAGATTTCAGAATTATTGCTGAGGTGCTTTGCGTGTACTAGTGTGGTTTTAACATAAAATTAATCCAGTTTCTTTAAACAGTCTAACAGTATGATGAACTTCGGTACACTATATCTTATTGATATAATTTCTGCTGATGTTGGCGTTCAAGTTTGTTCTTTCTTTTGTGACTGATGGATTGGAATGCACGGAAACTATGATAATAAAAATAGAACATGAAATAAACTATACTACAAGAGAGATATAGCAACCCCTTTATTTTGGTTGCCTAACACTCCTTGTTACAAAAGATTTTACTGAATTTTTATTGGGAATGCTGGTTCAGGGAATGTGCTAGATGTATCTGCTTGCATATAGCCGTCTGGAAGAAATAGAAGTGGATTGTGCGCTAAAGTATAACACAGACATGACATCTATTGTGCTGGAAAGGTTGCTTACCTGAAAGCTTGCTCAGAGTCTTCCTGCATGTTTTTAGAAGATTAGGATTATTGAACATGCACTCAGGATATGAAAATTTTTGTTCTTTGAGACTTGAAAAGATTGTGGGTGTTTAATGTTGTTAAATAATAGTGTTAAAGAAATATCACTGTTGTTTTTTTTCTTTTTCTTTTATGTATGGCACTTTTTCTGTTACATTTCTCATGCTTCTTCATTTAGTGAATTGTTTTCTCTACCACCTGTCAGGCTATTCAGAATTTAATTAAGACTGAGGGGACACATGACTTCTTTTGGATATGGGACTCTTGCATATAGAATTTTGTATATAAATTACATCACAGATGTAACCCTACAGCAGCCATGGTACCATAAGCTAAAGAAACAGCAGTATCAGTAAATGATGAGCAGTAAACCACATTATAACTGCCTGAAACGACATGCTGCCAGGCAGTTACATAATTGCATGAAACTTCAGTCTCCGCCACAGTACTGAAATGAAAATACAGCAAAAAGGTCTCTTCAGAGACCTGCGCTCTCAGATTTCACAGAGAGCAGAAGTCCAGGTTCAGAATCTCTGAATAGTTTGCTAACAAATCAAGAGAAAAAGAAAAAGAATAATAGGCAAGAGAATGAGTCATAGTGCTTACATAAAAACACAGAAAGTCATAATTCCCTGTTTATTTTGTAACTCCTGATATTAGTCTCACCCCAAAAAAAAAAAAAAAGGTGGAAAAGGCATTCTTTGGATAACTGTAGTCTGTCAGACACAGCATTTCATGGCTTCTGGCAGTGTAATAACTTTACAGCACCTGCTGTGTTGTATTTGTGTCTGTGACTGGCTGCACATCCAGTAGAACACAGGTAGAACTAATAATTATGTGGATAATTAGTAGCTGTAGACAGCATAAAGAGATAGATGTGGTTTGAATAGTAGGAGGGAGTCCTATATTATGAGGGGGCCTAGTGTTGGCAGTTCTACTGAAGAAAAAGTAAGCTGAAGTGGTTTGGGGAATATGATTTCAAAATACGTGATCAGTCTTTCACCAGAACATGAAGACTAATGAACACTTCCAATGACACTCTGGTTCCTCAGAAATTTAATTCTGAAAGTGTTATCTACTGTTCCTTCTGTAAAATATTGATTTAATTACATGGCTTTACTTTTTATTTGAAACTTACTGTATCTACATTTTACAAAAAATAATTTTTAAGCAACTATAAAGTGGTCCTGTCAACATTGCTTGATTCAAGAGAAGTTAATATCAACTCAGATTGTGCATGTAACCTGTGAACAGTGTGTCAAGGATTTACATAGTTTCTTCCAGTTCTCCAGCTTAGGTGCTACTTGAGAAATTAAAGTCAGGAGCCTAAGTTTGTTCAACTGTCGAAGGACAACTGTTCCCAGGCTTACAATTCAAACCTCTACCAAGTCTGTTGCCTGAAACAACCTTACACAGAGGTACTGAACGATTTCTCTTCATACGTTTTTTCCAACTATCCATTTTGTAGCCAGCATAGAAGTTATCTGATTCAGACAACATGCTACGTTTCCAAACTCCGTCTTCATTTTTTGCTATTTCTCTTATCTTTCTGTAGAGTTACCACAGAGATAATTTGCTTTTCAGCTATCATGATGGCTCTGTGGGCATTACCTTATGTGCTAACATATGAATTGATCTGTTAACACAGATGGATCATTTTTCAAGTTTGGAAGTAAATTAATCTTCGATGTCTAAAATTTCTAGAAAACACTTGAATTTCCAGGGCTTATTTGTATGCTATGATGAGAACTAGGAGGCAGAAATTTAACTGTAACATGCTAACACAATAAATCTAAAATCTTTACACTTTCCCAAAATCTTTGCAGTTTACTAATGTAACTCTGCTGAAACTTTTTATACAAGTTTTGTGATTCAGTGGACATTGAACCTAGCTTTGAATTGCATGATTTTAATATTGATGATGAAGCTCTTCTCTTTTAAATCATCAGCCTGGAATGTCATTCAAATTAGACTGTGTCAGTGTTGAACATAAAAGTGGCAATCCTAGGAATCCTGGTGTATGGAAAGACTTCTGTTCTAACTGTCTATATGTTATATAGCTCTTCACGTGTTTGCTAGCAATGATGCACTGACTCTATCTGCATGTGACCTCCGCTGTTCTTGGAGTAGAATGGTTAGACTGAGTTCAAAACAAGTGAAAAAGACTTCAAGTCGTATTAATTGGCATACTAGGTTTTGGGTGAGAAAGAGATTCACTTTCCAAAATCTGGTGAATTCAAGAGTGAGACTAGTCGTGAGAAAATCTTAAGATCTGCTTAGAAGATGGGTGACAGCTATTTATTTTTGTAAATGCCTATCTTAAGAATATTTTAAATCTGGTTAGATAGTATTTTTCTCTGAGAGTTGGTATAACGTGAGATAAAATATGATTTTTCTGTAAGAGAGCTGAGAGCGCAATGTCCATTTACCTGAGCAAGGAATATTTTGGCACTTGTGTCTACATCAGGATAATTTTACAATTATAGTTCAGTTAATTATTAGACCTGATGATAGATCATAAGATAATTTAAATTAGGAATAAGCATGGTATTTTGTTTTCCAGCAGAGGACAGCTTAAATCAGGTATGAATACACTGCTGTTAAATAAGACAGCTCTTTAGAATCCACTGTTTCATGTTGTATGAAATAGTTATTTGATGGAATTATTCTGAATGTGCTCTGTACGCAGTGTATTGCATTTCACGTTTTCCCTGTGGTATCATCTATTTTTCATTTTGAATTTACGGGACTCCCTACTGCCTAGAGGTAAATGTTCTTTTACCTTGTCATTTAGTTTGGTATGAATTACTTTGTACATGATGACAGTTAAGTGCATTGCACAAGTTTTCTTCTGTGCCTTCCTCCCTATCGGATATAACTATTTAATCATCCTAACCCCCTCAAAACTGAGCGTTTTCTGCGGCTGTCACAGGTTAGTACCAGTTGAGCTATGGTTTCTCTGCACTGATCCACATAAGTCTTTTGTCAGGATGGTGTTCTGGTTTTGGTATAGTTTTTAATATATACATACACAAATATATATCGTCTGTGTATATAAAATTATTATATAATTATGTAGAATTATGTAACATAAATATATGAAGTATAATAGATAAATATTTGGCTTTCAAATGAATTGTTGACTAAATGTTTTACATCAATGTCCAATATTAAAAAAAGCCGCACACCTCTATTCCGTGTTACAGCATGCAGTCAGTCTGCTTTGGATTTATGGACGATTGAGCTGACCACAGCCACAGTCTGTGCAGTTATGAGTTATCTCTAGATAAACAGCAATGTGTCTCTACCAGAAAGATGTCCGTTCATACAACAACAAGTTTGGGAACAAGCCTCCCTTCAGCTTTCTCCATAATTTTTCAGATTAATAGTAGTAGAATTCTTGACAATGAAATTATAGTGATTATACTGATTACTGGATTACTCCTTTAACTTCTGGACACTTTCTCTTCTGTCCTGGTGGTAGTAAACAATGATGCTGACCCTTCATACTATTTATGAATGTACTGGACTTAAACCCCAAATTGCTAAGCAGTTGGAACTCAATGCTCAATATCAGCAAATCTGAGATTTTTCTGAGTTGTGACAGAATTTAGGCTCCCAGGAAATGTTACCAGTAAAAAAATAAGCTCTTGGATTGTGACAGGAGGGGGTTTGGCACTGGTGTGTGATATATATATATTTTTTTTCTTAAAAAAGTGATAGTCACTAAAAAAAAGTGATAGTCACAACCATGATTTGTTCTTTGTGGTTTGGTCCACTGGCTTTATAAAAACATGTCCAAATCTAGTTTATTGGTACTAGTATATTATTATTGGTAATAGTATATTACCAATAAATCACAAACACAAGAGCTTCACTATATTTCAACATAAACTTAAGACACAAGCATAAGACATTACATTCTGCTCAGGAGACCATGGGGATTTCTAGCTCCCATTTCTTTCTGAAGACAGATCATGGCATTTCACATGTCATTTCCAGTTATCTTCTGTACTGATTATTCCTGTGGGAATGTTAGCATACTCTTTCTAACATGTTCTGTTTCAGTTGTTCCTCTGGCTCCCTTGAGTCAGTTAGCTACAACTAGTTTCCCATTACCTTTGGCACCCACCAAGCCAAATGCAATAGCTTTGATGGAATTGAAATTAAAGGGTGTTTGTCTCTTTCCTGTTTTTTCCTTGGATTGCTCACTGATTTGGGACTTACCAGGCTCAGTTGTTCATGCAATATGCCAGCATGTTTTACCTATCTTATTTTGAAAATGCTAGCCTATGTCTTTGATCAGCTGTTCAAGAAGCCAGTAAGAAATCCCTGAGGTATTTAGTTCATAGAAAAAAATGGCAGCGTATCATGGGTTTTGAACATCATTTTGTTGATCGGTATTTAATCTATATTTTTCTTAATTAGAATCTTCATTTATGTTTTAAAGTATACTTCTTTTGATTTAATAATTTTTCCTTTTCTCTCACATTTATTATACTTCTTACATTGTTGTAAAAAGAAAGCTCAGCTGACCCAGTGAATAAAAACGCGTGCTTCTGGCTAGCCTTTCGGGACATGACTTCATAGTTATCAATCAAACTCCCACGCAGCTGCAACAATCTGCTTTGACTGGTGACCCCATAGTCACCTCCCTAAAGGCTAGCTAAAGGTCTCTCCTCTCTAACTCGGAGACATTTTTGACTAAAATGTGGAAACTTCCCTTGCTGTCTTATTTTCTCTTAATTCTGTTCAGCTTGCATCTTTTTGTTGTTGTTGTTGTTGTTCTATTTTCACTCTTCTGTGTTAATCTAGATGTTATAGTTGTTTCCAGTGAACATAAGATGATACCCCTTGGGTAAAACAATAATTTGTTAATGAGTCTGCCTTGTTTCACCACATCTGTGAGGGTTAGATGCAGATGTACACAGCTAAGAGTATTTATTTCTCTAAAACGAGGTTCAGGTGATTGTAACCTTTCCACAGGAGGAGTACTGTTGGGTCAAGGGACAGCTCACTTCTTTTCTTCCAAATAAAACAGTGAAGGCATTCTCTAGCCTTGAGAATGAATAGCGTAGTACAACTTGCATCCGCACACTTGCCTGGTTTGCTTACTCAAAAGATGGTGACAGCATCCAGGGCATAGGAAATGTCCATGCCATGTCTTGTCTTCCAAACCTTGTGCAGGCGTTGTCTGGGAAAGCACTAAATGCCATGAGCCAAAACTGCTATTTGAATAGCACAGATGATAGTGGGTCAGTGTTGATTCCATGTTCTGGCAGTGGTATAGACATATCTGGTATAGACATAGTGCTGGTATAGACATATCTGTTAACATAGTTTATGCTGAGGGCTTGACAATTAAATACCCAACTCTAAATAACAAAAGCCAATCAGGAAATCACTAACAAACAGGTCTGAGAATTTGAAGACCCTCTCTTGTTGGAATGCTGGGGTGATAGCAGATTCACATCAGGCCACAGTACTAGAGTTCCTGGAGTATGACAAGCCAAGATGGATACAGGACTGACAACCAGCCACTCCAAAAGTTGGTTGCTTGTAGAAGCTCTTAGGCTCATGCTATGCATGTCAATAGTTTCAGATTTGTAGACGTAGGTAAAATAAAGCCCATCAGAATGTAATAATTTACTTTTCTCTGCTGTCATACAAACTTAATAAAAATAAGTGTCTCTGAAAATAATTTCCTTTGAAAGTTGTTTGCATACAGTGCTATTATGCGCATTTCCAGGAAAGATGGCTTTCCTTAGAAGTGTTGCAGAAACTATTGGCATTAACCTCTCCCCCACTACAGTGGCTGAACTGGTCTGTCCAAACTACCTAAACTAGTATAAAACCCAAAGCAATAATGGAACATCTTCCCTATTTGTCAATATTTTTATCTTCTATACATGTCCATAGTCTCTTGCAGTTTCAGTGTATGTTGCTTGTATTCAGTTGTGTGTCAGAAACATGTGAAATGTTTACCTTGTTCATCAATAGAAGTGTTTCTCCTGAAGAAGGGACATTGTTTCTTTTGAGCATTGTTTCCAAAATACCTAACTGAAACATAAGAGCGATCATCTTTATATGTAACACGCTATTTCCATCTGGCTGAGAGGAACTGTAACACAAACGTGTGTATTATCTGTAAAGAGACTAAATGCAAACATAAAAAGTATTCTTTTCCTAATCTTACCGCATAGATATGAAGGTGGTTTTAAAATGAGGAATCATTGGGAAAATGTATGGCAATCTTCAGGGTGGTTTATTTTTTTGTTTAACACTGTTGAACTGCACTTGAAGGGGTATTTGTTCCTAATGCATATAAAATAACTGAAGATACAGGTGTATTCTGTGGTGGCCAAGAAACCAACTAGGGGTGACATCCTGTTGGACCTCTGCTTACAAAGAAGAACTGGTCAGGGATGTTAAGGTCAGGAGCAGACTTGGCTGCAGCGACCATGAGGTGGTGGAATTCAGGATCCTGAGAGGTAGCAGCAAGGCAATTAGACAGGATCACACAGCCGGGTTCAGGAGAGCAGAATTTGGCCTTTTTAGTGGTCTACTTGGCAGAATCCCATCTATTAGCATTTGATACATGTTGCTGTCACTAGTCTGTTATATGCTTTTAATTTCATTCATCTTAGTTTCCAATCTTTCTTAAATCTGTAGCACCTACTTGCTGTAATGTTCATAGGCCATTGTGTATAGTTTAAAAAAAAAATTAAAACAAAGGTCTAGTGAGCCATATTTTTAGCCAAGTAAGATAACATGAATATTATTAAACTTAAATGCAATCATTTCAGTCATTTCCCAATTAAATAAAAAAAAACACAAAACAGATATGATTATCCAATGCCATGTAAAAAACCCAGTTTGTTTTGGTTTTTTAAGGTGTGTTCCAATCAGGTTATGAAGTCCATTTCCAATGTAGAAATGCAAACATTTCTATATATATTATGATTTCTTTATATGGTCATAAAAGACAAAGTATATAATTTTACTATTTTAAGTCATGCATATGGAATAATGCTTTTGCTTTCATTTTTTTTTTAATTCTGAGATGATTACAGATCTTTTTTTACTTGTTCCAATTGCCTGCATAATCCAAAAATAAAAGCAAATTTATGCAAAATGCGTTGCACAAATTAACATATATTAAAATTCTAGTTGTTTCTCAACTAGTTTGATATTTTTTGCAAGAGAGAAGAAGAAGAATGTGGATTATGTGTCACACATCAGTTGGATGTATCAATCTTTTGCTTTCAAAATTGCATGCGTAATCAGACAATATTGATGGCTGTATTGTTGGCCAAGCTGCAGATGCATTAGTACTGCAGACTATAATGTTCCTGCAGATATTTTAAGCTAGTTAGCTTAGGTACCACCAGCATGGAACTCTGAAAGGGCAAACTTGTCCTTAGTTTTATTATTCTTTCTATGGCAGATCTGGGAATTCCTCCAATGTACCGTTACTTAAAATGTCTGCTTCCCATTTTAGATATTTGCATATACTGAGAGCACAACAAGAATATAAATACCCAAATCTGCTCAGAATCTGTTTTGCAACACAAAATTTTAAAAGCTGTACCCTGAGGATGCTACATGTTTGGTGTATCTCACAGACCTTGTATATGGAATAATTTGAAGTAGGTGGATTTATTGTATTCAAATCTTAAAGTACATTTTCATATGCACTTAAAACATTATAGTTGTATAATCAATTATTGAGAAATCACCATTTTCATTTATTTCACTTCTAGTAGTTTCATTTGCTATCATGTGCTTCTGTTCTGAAGGTAATGAAGAAAGAAATCTGAATATAGTTCTAGTCTTGCAGCCACATCCTGGAACATACTAAGACAACTTTGTTGTATGCCCTTTTCCTCTCTGGAATTTCACATTTATGAATGCAGTGCCAAATGATATGTGAGGCTTGCTTCTTGCGATGCACTGGGCACTCTCATCCTGTTCTTTGGCTCATGCTGGTGAAGCATGACTGTCCACATCACATACGAATTTACAGTGTTTTAACTGTCATTAAGGTAGACAGCGTGAGCCTCTTTGAACTTTCTTCTCTGTCGTTTCTATTGCTTTAGCAATACTAATTTATGATGCCTCCCTTTGTCAGATAGAGACATTTGGGAGAAGTAGATTCTGCTGTCATCTGCAGCAGAGCAGCTGGTGAAGCTCTGGGGCAGAGCAGAGACAAGGGATGTATGATGTACCTGCATCTTGTCTTTTATACGGTACGCAGGATACATACATGGGCTTTCTTAGATACAGACTGTGTACTAGCATGCATGTGCAAACTCTTTTTGTTATATATACAATATTATGCACATCTGTATAGTCTTAATACACTTTCAAACAGTTGTCACAAAGATTAAAGGAAGTCCATGTATTCTTCCTAAATATCATTAAAATACGATGTTGATATTAACTTCTGATTTTTGGAATTACAATACCAAAAATAAGATTTTATATCGTAGAAGTCTAAGAAGTAATTTGATTTTCTAGTCCTGGTAAACTACAATTTCTCATCAGAGAGCACTGCTCACACCCACATTAGCCCGAAAAAATACATCTTTAGAGGTTATCCAGTCTTCTGTGAGATTTTAAAAGGCAAAAGCAAAGAAAGATTTTACACTGGCTTGTGTAATTAGTATTTCATTTACATTCGAAGCTGCTTCTTTCTTTTACTTGGTTAGACAGCACATTGGTGAAATCATGTGATCGACTTCCTAATGGACATTCTAACTCCTCAGGCAGTCGGGCTTTGTATGACCACTGCACTAGGGCGAACTTGATAAAGCCATTTACTTTTTTTCTCTGTGGTTTCCTTTTGCTTTTTTTTTTCCCCTCTCTTTTTTTTTCTTTCTAAGGAAAAAATAAAAACTACTTACATAACATGGCAGTAAATGACTTAAAGGAAATATTCGGTATCACAGGAAAACAGCAAGGGTTAAAAAAGAAATTTAAAGTGGAACAATTGAAACATTTTTGTGTGACTATACAAAGTTTATTTGAATATTGAGCAACACAGAATTATTCTAACACAAAAATGGTCAATGAACCAAGAAAGACATAGAAAACTGAAACAACCTTTTCTCGATCATAATTTCTATATACAGTTAAGTTCTTAAAATGAATTTCTGTCTTTCAGCAGGTTTAGGTGAAAGAAACTTATTTTGTTTAGATAGTTTTGAGGTTTTACGGCTCTATGGCAAAGGGTAGTACTTTCATACTCTTTTAGTGATTTCTGTAAAGATAAACTCAACAATATTTGTATGTGTTGAGTGAAGGACGATTTTTAAGGGCTTTCAAAATGTTTATCTAGTCCTTACAGTATTTTTAGTAGTTTTAATAGGAAATGTAGGTGTGTCTGTGAAATATGTCAGTGTTAGGTTGGGTTTTGTTAGCCCGTATCCTAAAATATAACTGTTACAAAAACTTGGCAGGGTTTCACTCTTAAATGAACTTGGGAAAATGACAGTTTATGGAAATACTTTGAGTTACGGTTCTCAAATTGACAAAGGCCGCGGGTTATATGGCCTAGATGTAGTCACCATTTACCTACAGTTTGTGAAGAAATTATTTCGATTTCCTTTCACAGATACATTTGGTATCTGCCCTTGTATGTAGTGGATATATTTATATGTACTGCCCTGAGGAAGAAAGGTGCTTCCTTTATTATCCCAATGAAGAGGGAGGCACTAAGGTAACTGTATGTATGTTTTGTTATCTATTACATAGCCTTTTACAGTCTTTAACCTTCACAATGCCTCTATCTGACTTGAATTTTAGCTTTTTGTGATAAAAACCAGCTCTGTCCTGTAAGGATTTTCTGTTGTCTAACACCAATTAAGCACAGGTTTCTCTCAGATGAGTCTTTCACCTCTACTTACCCTGCTGCACTTTAGAAGACAGAAGTCAAAAGTTGCAAATAGCAACGGGTAATTAAAATGCCTGCAGCTGGATTTGCCAGGGTTGGCAATTTGTTACAAACGTGGATCAGCTGGAAGAGGGAGGGGAAAGTGCTTCTGGGTTAGGTGCAGAATTCAGTTCTTAACTGGACTCACAGAAGCTGCTCAGGAGACTTGGTAAGCAATTATTATGCTTATTTATGCTTTTCCAAACAGAAGAAACCAAACCCTACACCTTAAAATATTTTCCAGTTTCATCTGATAAAAAAACCTTGAAAAATAATTCCTCAAACCTTTCAGTATTTTTTTCCGTTACACGATAGATCTTTCTCTCCCTAGTGGTTCAAATTTAGCATGGTTAACTTGTAGTCAAAAGCAACGTTCTACTTAGTTTCAAAGCAACAGGAGCTGAAATAGTGGCAATGACTGGCAAAGCCTGTGGTGAAAAGGAGAGGAGGCTGAAACATAAGCAGTGGAAAATTCTGATCCCCATGAATTTCTAAGTGTGTTTCTTCGGTGTTTTACTGCTTCCCCCTCTGGATTTTATGTGCAGAGCATTGGTGTGTTACTAGTGAACCAATTTGTTGGTTTTACCGTGGTACTGAATAAGGTCATCCTCAGAAGTATAGCAGAGTGTGGTGCAAACAAGGCTTTGGTTTTAATCCTTAACTATTTTCTATTTTGGTTTTAAAAAATATTGATACTTAGTTGTCTTTTGTTTAATAATAGGCTATAGAAGGGTGACGTGCCTTTTGTACAAGGCAGCTAGAATAGGCTCTGGGAAACTAAGTTCTGTTACGTAGGAAATCTGGCATCTAAGTCTAATGCTGGATGGACTCTAGGAGCATCTTATTGCGTAATTGGTAACTGAAATACAGAATCTTTGTATCATCTGTCCCATACAAAAGAGACATTTGATACTTATAATCTTCAGGTTTAGATATATCAGACAATATAAAGCAAGCTAACAACTGTCACATTTTAGTAAATAAAAACAGTCTTGAAAAATAAAATTTTGTGGATTATTGTATAGAACCTTTTTTGGTTTTAGTGCTAGAAGAGGGGGAAATGGATTTATAATATGTATTTATTAAAAGCAATCTTTGAGTTTTTTAGGAATAGTGTTTCTGTTTGTGTTCTACACAACTACTAGTGGAACAGAACTTCAGAAGCCTGGCAAGAGTGCTCATAAAACTGGTATTCATGACATTGCCACTGATGTACTGTAACTAGAAATTTAGAGGGTAGACCTATTTTAATATTAAATATGGTTTCTGTGTGCTTTTCAATGTAATCGTTGTTGTTTACTTCAGCACCCCAAACAAGGAGCAGGATTTCCAGTCAATCACACTAGAATTGCATTCCTGTTTCTGCTATTTTTCAGCCTGTAAAACAGAGCAGAAACGGAGAATGCGGGCTTCCAACTGACTACCGCAAAATGGCATTGACAGTTCTGTCCTCTTTACAGTCCTTACGGAGCAAGGTGTCTCAGTTTAGGCAAAGGAGAAATACAACTCAGAATTACAACAGAGCATAGCTGACCTCAGACAATTAACCATGCTGACTTAGAAATTTGACAAAATTTTATTGCTGCCTAACAGAAGTCCTAAAACTAGACCATACATGTAGCTAGTGCTTCCCTGTGTTACGTGTCTTCTACTACAGCATGGTCAACAAGGATTCAGTGATTTTTGCAGCAGTTGGCTAATGTAGGTACTTCCAATTCCTATGTCTGTGCAAGATTCTGCCGTTTATATACCTGGAGGTCTGTTAGCTTATGGAGATCTAACTGGCTGCAGAATATGGACTGCTGTTGTTCACAAAGTAGAAAAGAAGTAAACTTAAATCTAATCTCTTTTCCACCACAGGAAAATTCTTTTATCTCCCTCAGTGTGATCTGCTGATCATCCAATACATAACACCATGTATTCGAAAAGTAACAAGACTGCTGATCTTGGTTTGGCATTTCTCTGAGATAACAAGAAATGTTAGCTGGCAGTGTTCAAAGGAGAGAAAAGCGTTCTTAGTAGAGCTGATAACTCCCCGTAATCTAGGGCATCTAAGCATTAATGTTTTTCTCCAGCCACATTTAGTATTGCTACATTTATCATTTCTTTAGACCTCATGCAAAAAAAAAAAAAGTAATCATCTGACTGATCAAATGCAGCTTGGCTTGCATTCATTTGATGTATTATTGAATCAAGCTCTTACTCTTCCCTGCTTCTTTCCATTAAAGCTCTTAAGCTCAGATTGTTGTATGCCAGGATTACCATGAGAAGAATGCCTGAGTAGGATGCAGCTGTAACATGATGCATTAATCGCACTTGAAGTAAAAACAGTTTCCCTAGGCTTAAAATCCTTAGTTCTGCTAATCAGCTGAAGGCAAACCTGTGCAAACAGTATTATTACCCCAGTGTGAATTTTTTAACAAGAGCCTATGAGTTTTGTCAGATCATACAACGTGTCATAGATGTGAATAAATCCAGGGATTTTAAACAGTATGAGGTGAAATCTCTTAACTTTTCTGGATCACTCCCACTTTAATTTTTAGTTTATGACAGTGGCTGGGGTTTTATCCTTGTTCTCTGCAATATTTCCTGTTTCTCCTTGACTGTTCTCTGGGCTTTTTGTTTTTTCTTATCATGTCTTCTATATTGTATTAATTTTGTAGCTGCTGCTTGACTTTTCTTGTCTGTCCTGTTTCCAAGAATTCCCATTTCCTCTCTCAAGTGTTTGTGCAAATGTTTTGACTTGAATTGTGTCTTGAGTGATCTGCACAGTTACATATATATACATATATTCACTGATGACTGTTGGCTATACAAAAAGTAGAGCAGATCCAGGAAATCCCAAAGCAGTTAATTACTGAATCAGCCTTGGGAAAGAATACCTTCAGCTGTGCTGTCAAGCATAGGACACATCTGCAGCAAGACTAGTACAACTTGATTGACATCATCATGCTGTGGGCAATTAATTAGTGCACAGATATTTGGTTTTCATTGTGACCACCAGTTTTAGAGCTGTTGGCTTAATCTTTGCCTGAATTATGATCACATGTCTGCATTTGGGAGAAAAGGCACAGCTACATTCAGTCTGCTTTTAGTTGTTTCAGCCCAAGAATGCGGTGACATCATATGAAATAAAGAGTTTGATTACTAGCAGCAATGCACAGTTCCTGTCATCTGTTTTGACTGCGCTTTGAATCTGGTATTTCAATAGAGTCAGGCTGAAATAGGGTGAACGCAGGAAGTAAAGGAGGCTACAACATGTGACAATGGCCATGGTTTCTTAACTTAGAGATTTTATCTGATGTATAAATTGTGTTTTCAATCAGAGTGTTCAGACTGGCCTTAAAATTTCTTATACCAGATGACCATGAAAGATAAGCTAGTTTCTGCTGAGCAATACTAAATTTACAGCAGTGTATTAGTTTCCCATAAATTCAAAAATCATTGAGTTAACCTGGTATCGTTTATGTTGCTGTTTTCATCTCAATACCATAGACTATCTACTTGGTGTTATGCTATGCATTTTATTTCAAAACATTTTACATTGTTCATCGAACTATTGTAAACATAGCATAGAATAGGATAGTGAGCAAACATCATGCTGAACTAAATGTAGCTCTTTCCTGCTTTTAGGCTCCAATCCTAGTATGTTTTTTACAACTGATTGATTCAGCTCCATCTTACTGATTTTGTCAAATCACAATGCTTAAATCAAGAGGTGCCATGTGTATCTGTCCTGGGTATTTATGTACATGTCTTTTGGCCAAAGCCTTTACAGTCTCGTTATCTTTCTTTTTTTTCTTTTTTCTTTTTTTTTTTTTTAACTTGTTGCTGTGATTTTCAGGCTTATGTATAATTTTCAAGCAGGGCAAAGAATGAGGCCACTCAGCAAGAGGTTATCCATAATCCTTCAGGTATCTGGAAAGCCTATTCCCTCTCCTTTCTAATTTATAGCTTTGGTACCTTCCTGCTCTGTTTCTACATAAAAAACCCCACTCTGTACCAGAAAAAGTACTATAACTGTTTTGACTAAACCCCACACATCAATGCAACTTTATCCAGCTCATGTTTAGCAGCATATCCGTACTTTCTCAGCATGAGCCAAGACCCTCTTTGCAGTGTATCTTCCTTGAAAAAAATAGTCATGTCACACTACATATGAAAAGTTCTAGAAATTTCATAATTGTGTCATTTTTGGGGTTATTTTCAGATATTGCAGCATGCTGCTATTATCGTAATGATAATCCAAATATAATTAGACTCAGATGGAAATTCTGTGCATACATGTGAAAGCTGAAGGGGAAAACTGATATATGGTAGTTTAATTCCAGAATTACACAGTAGGGTCTGTTTGGTGTAGTGCAGCTAGTAAGAAATACTGCATATGTTTCCCTGATCACTTGTTGCTCAAAAACCACAATTCATGAGGACACCAACTTTAGTTTATACTTAACTTTCAATGTCATTAAATGGGCTTTGGATAAAATCTCCTAGGACTTCTTGTCACTGTCAGAACCTCGGAGTTGCAAAATATCCATGAGATATATATGAAATAAATATGCATGAGAGAACTAAGTCATTAGAGAACTGCATGACCTTTGTGTTACTGCAGCCGTGTGTGATGAGGAGCCACAGTGCTGTAGGACTTTGCTGCAGTGCCATCCTCTCTTATTAAATCTGCCAAAATTTTCTCTGTGTACAGATGCATGTGAGTGTAAAGTAGAGTTGGCCTTAATTAAAGTGCAGAACATTTTTGCTCAAAACATTACATTTTAAGAGGTTTTTTCTCTTGCTTCTTTTCCCTTCTGTTATTAGGGAAATTTTAATCACTTGATCAAAAGCAATTTAGCCTGATTGTGTGACCCCTCTGTAGCCCCACAGTACAGCCACAAATTCCATATTCTGCTAAGTTCTGCCAGCATTCTACCCTGCCATGACTTCTGGCAAACTGTCAGAAACAAAACCCTTGTCAAAATGCCCATTGTTTTCCCAGGACACTTTACTTTTACTTTAGCATAACAACAGCTATTAATGTGTGGCTTCAAAGACCTTTATTAAGCCCAGCTGAGCTGCACATCCACTACATAAATGATTAAAGTTGGAGTCGGTTTGTGGCCAAGACCAGTTGTGAATGCCAAGCCTAACACAGTGATTTTCAATCACAGTCTGCATTGACTTCATTCAGAATGTAGGTGTTTACTTCCTCTGACAACCAGATGGTAGCTGTCTGAGGCAGGCCACCAAATTCAGAAACTGCTGCTGAGAAAGTTAGCCTGCAATGACTTGTTCTAGGTAGGAAGCCAGTGCAGAATGATGAATAAATGCTAGAACCTCTATCACTCTTCTTCCCACACGTGGAATGCAGAAGGGGAAGGTGAGCAGTAGAATAGTTAGTAAGAACTTAGACCTAAAAAATACCTTATTTGCCACATGGTCCTAAAAACCTATTCTACACATATGTGCTGTTCTGTGCTGTGAATAAGCAAGATATTACCATATAAAAATCAAGCCAGTAAATTAAAATTTTGTCATTGCTCTTACCCAGTGGTGTTTTCATCAACATTTATGTTCTTATTTTTTCAGGACAAATATGTTCTGTACTTGAGTTGTTTGCAACAAGTGGGTAGCAATATTTTGTATATTTAAAAGTATAATTACAACCGTATGTTCACTTGTGTGAAAAGTAATTCACTTGTATGAACGCATGCGTTAATTGTATCATAGATGCATATATATGCACACGCACAGCGTCTGTGTGTATCAGAGCTACCAGACCTCTGTGTCTCTGTTCTCCCAGTGAGTGTTGTTTCATATGCCTGCAATGCACTCCCATACCCTCCGTCACCTGTGCTGTGGTAGATGCCAAAGAAAATTGGTTGTCCTGGTGTGTGATCTGCCTGCCAGCTCTTTACCACTCGTGAGGGTCACGGGCTTGCTCTGGAGGAGCAAAAGGTTGGGAGCTGTGTGTGTGTATGAGTAGCAATCTCCTTCATTTTCAAGAGATTGATTTTCCTCAGATGACAGTAGTGGTGTTTGTGTTTCGGAAGTAATCTAGAATAAGCATCTCGGATTCCTGCGGTTTCCTTCCTAAAATTCCTCTCCATTTTTACAGCATGATCTAGTGGGGTTTGTGCAGGTTGCTTTGTTCTTTCCTCTCTCCTGTTCCCCTTTTTTTTCCCTAGGTCCCCTTTCCTTCCTGTTTTTCCCTTGCTCCTGCAGGTCCCCACATTTGCTTCTACTTAACTGCTGGTCTTTATTCCATTGCCCTCCTTTTAATCAAGCTTGGTTATGTTTTTTGTTGTGTTCAGAAATAGGGATCAGGCTGCGTCTTGCCTTACTTTGCTGATAGTGTCACTGTATAGTGAGTTAGTCCTTCCTTTTGACCCACAACTGAGGAAAGAAACTAATTTTGTTCTGTGAAATGAGGAATTCCTGAAAGACTGTTTGCATTCTTCACTGACATGGGAAGACAGCTCTCTCCTTAGCACTGCATGAGCCATAAAATATAGCTGAAAAGATCCCTGGTCTTCAGACAAGCCTGCTGGCCTGTCAGGATCTTGAAAGTGTCACTTCTTCCCGTACTGAGAACTAACAGTGCAGAGCAGAAGGAGGCAACCAAGAAGAAAATACCTACTGGCACGTAATGGCCTATTTCAGGGCAGGCTTGGAGCTTCTTAATATTTTTTCTTCAGAGATATTTTTTGCTACAGAGAAAAAGACTTAAGAAAAAACATAGCTGTGTTATTTATCTGTCCATCATTCAAGCATAGCACAGTCAGTGCCCTGAGTACATCGCAACAAGTTTGACCTAATTTCTGAGGAAAGACCCACTGTGTTCTCTGTTCTGCTAAACTGTAGGATTTGTAGCAGATTTTGAGCAAGAAAGCATAAATTCTTTCATTATTTCTGAAGAGAATTAATCATATACAGAAAGTATCTGCATTGCTATGGAATTTGATTTTGAATTTGCCGCACATTTCTGCCCAAGTCTTCATTATCATTGTATAGTATTATGTTGCATAAAACTACATAATTCTGTAAAGGTTTGTCTAAACGAGAAAGTGATTCCAAATTTAAAATGGAATGGATTTGTAATAGAGAATAATTTATCAGTGTCTAATTGTCTAGAGTTATTTTAGAATAGCATCAAATTTGCTCGCTACTTTAAGGCACAAACCAGCCCTAGCACTGAGAATGAATCGCACTGTCGAGGAGTGGATGACAAGTCCATCTAATGCAGTGATTTTCAATCACAGTCTGCACTGACTTCATTCACAGCTGTAGGTGTTTACTTCCTCTTTCAAAAAGCAGTTCTTGTTTGTCAGGTGGGATGTTCGGGAAACTAGTTTTTGTTTATATGAAAAATGTACTTGCTTGATTCCTGTTAATCAAAGAATAGGTAATAAGATGGTCATAAAAAGATCCAATTTATTACGCCATTCATAAATAGAAAACATACCTTGAAAAATTATACACTCAAGGCTATAAAAGCAAATGTTCAGCCTTTGACTGCTGCAGTGAGAAAGTGTTTTGACTACCTGATAAATAGGATAGTGCAGCGCTATATTTAAAAGTGAGTTTTAAACTTCTATCTCTTACCCGATACACCCATTTCAAGATCTCAACAAACCTGTCAATTCTGTATGTATGTATTAAAGATAACAGGAGTCGCTTTCTTTTTGCAGCATCAAGGAGCAATTATCTAATGCAAGTAAACTGCTGTGAGCCAAAATGCATTTTTACTTGGTTTACTTTAAACTTTCTTGATGTGTTTCAGAATCTGTAATCACAGAAACGTCTATTTGGAAGGGGCCTCTCCAGATCATCCAGTCCAACTTTCTTTTGAGAGCACAGCCTTAGATTAGGTTATCCAGGGTCCTGTCAAGCTGGGCAAGTCTTGAATCATTTCCAGCGAGGGGCACTCTACCACTTCTCTAGGCAACCTATCCCAGTCTTTAATTCTTGTGGTGAAGAATGTTTTTCTTGTCTCCAGACAGAATTTCCCTTGAAGCAATTTGTCTCTCTTGCCTTTTGTCCTCTCACTATGCATCCTTGTGGAAAGAGTACCTCCACCTTCTCTATAACTGCTTTTAATGTTCGGGAAGAATGTCATTAAACCTACCCTGAGCCTACTCGTCTCTCCTTGAGACTTCTCTTTCTCAGCCATCATCAGTTCCCTTAACTCTATTTTGTTCTTCCCAGTCATCCATTCTTTCTAGCATCTGTAATTCTCTGGTTCCTTGACTATGTGCTTTATGAAGAAAAAATTGGTTTATCCACAGTTTGGAAATAATTTAAGTAGAGAAATTACAATTTAATATTTAATTCAATGAAGCAATTTACTATTCGATTCAACTACTTGAAGTAGTTTGCATTCCATATCTAAATTTTTCTCTGTAGTTCCATCTCAGTTTAGAACTTGAGATCAGTGTTATATGTATATAAGTGTATGGAACATGTTACAGAAAATAAAAAAAACCCACAATATAGATAAGGAAACAAATACTTTCAGTCCCTTGAAATTCTAATGTGGTTATAAAAGAGAAAGAAAATCTTGAAACAGGGTATTATTGCAATAGAAATTGCGGAGGTAGTAAGAGTTTACCATCTGGCAAGGCCCCCAGACCAGATGGATCCACTAATGACTTTTATAAAGCATTTCAGCAGACCCTGCTGAACACATGACTGGCATCTTTAATTGTCCTAAATTAACAGGGTTCCAGCCTTGGATGCTAGGATCAGAATTGTTGATCTTGGAAGGGAAGGAAAAGGAAATGTTCCCTGAAATCTCTTCTTCCTAATAGATCTTTTTATTAATAAGGTGTAATGTTAAAATATTACCTGAAGTAATATTAAAGTTCTTCTTAAATGGATTGCTTGCTTTAAAAAACGTGCCTATTGATGCACTTTTATTACAGATGGTTTTTGCGAACACATCAGAGTGCTTTTAGGATTCCCTGTTAGCTTTATGCACACACAAAATCATTCAGCTGCCCAGAGGAGCAGACTGCCAGGAATCCTCTTGCTTGCTTTGCCTTCCCTGCAATTCCAGTGCATTTGATCCCTGCCTCTTACCCTATGTGTGCATCTGCTCCTGGTACTGTTCCCACAGAGAGAAGATCAAGACGTGGGGAAGTGACTGCCACTACCAGCAAGCAGGACCAGCAGCAATTGCTGCTACTTCTATCCTTTCTGTTTCCACCCAAATTCTATCAAGAGAGCATCCCACAAACCTGGACTAGTGTAATTTGTGCAGTGCACTTAAGGGAAAAACACAGGAATTATGTGAATTACATTTAAGAGAAATGCTCATGATTTTAAGGTATAAGTCTGATTTTGTTTCCCCAGTTCACTTATTTTTATTATTGTTATTACTGGCTACATACACTGATAAGAGTGTACGAGGTCTGGTGGATGAGCAGAGCAAGGGACTATGGGCTTAGGGAGGTACAGTTGCGTGGTAGGCCGCCTGGGAGTGAAGCTGTTGGTGGCTTGCTCGGAAATGTGAAGTCTTCAGTGGCCGGCCATTCGCTGTAGTTGAACAGCTCTGACCTGCGCTAATGTATCTCAGCGAGGTACCTGCAGACCTGTTGCCAGTGACTGGCAGAGGACTGCTTGCAGCAGAAAGACTTTTGTGTTTTGAGGTGTTCTTCCTGTTGGAAGGAACAGGCAGTAATTCCACAATAATATTTTTCTATACCATAAGTTGCTGTTGTTAGAATGCCTAATCTGTTCTAATAATATTTTAATATCGCACTGATTATCACAGTATTTCAGTATTTTCCAGTGACGCAAATAGTGATGCGGTATCATTATAAATGCTGTAGATATAGGATAGGATGTTTGCTTAGAAAGGTTCAATAAATGCAGTTCAAAACGTAAGCAATGAAGCTTATACTCATTTTGAAAGGCAGGGGTGGATGCAGAACCTGTGCCAGCAAGAAATCTTACAGTCCAAAGGCAGGAAGTGACTGATACAGCAGCTACATTGTGCATACAATTTTTGTACTTTAAAACACAACTAACATGTAAATCATATACAGGTGCTAAACAGTCATCAAGATTTGTTCTTGAAATTGGACTTAATTTCCTTACTATGTAACCCACAGTTTTGTCTGCCAAAAATAAACGCTTGGTTATCTAACAGCCAGACTGAACGTAGGCAGTTATAGTGCATTGTAAAGGCTGGCAGCAGGAGATGAATGTCCTTAGCGGTTCTGAAAAATCAGACTACTTATCTAGGTGCCAAAAATTGATATTAGTTCCTAATTTTAGTTCCCCCACTAGTTGACTTCATGCATCAAAAGTGATAAATTACAGGTATGTTCACTACAGACATATTTATGTAGTAGGAAATGTGTTCTTGTTCTTAACTTTCTATCTAGGAATGGAAATACAAAATGTAAAATAGGAAGTTCTGGTATGTGAAAACTGAACTGTACAGAACAGTGGTAGATGTAATTAAGCTGCAGTTCTGTTCTAGCAGGGAGATAGATTAGCCCAATTAATCTTTTCTGTCTGGTTCCTCTCCTTGAAGAAAAGCGTTCTAACTTAATTATAGATATCACAGCTTAAGTGTGATGGAGTCACCCTTTATTCCCCTTACAGGTTTAGAAGTGAGATGAACTGGTTGACATGCAGTATAATGTAGAATCCAAACCCATGAAGGAAAGGAGGAATGAGCAAGTGCAGGAGCAGATAGAACAGTTTTACTGGGCGTTGTACTAAAATTGTTCTTTAACATGAAAAAAATGAGTATGTATATTTGTGATTTTTTTTTATGAATTCTTATAATTAGTATTGTCTGTTTCGGGGATAGAAGAAATATTCAGCTTTCCTAAGCCATCTGTTGAATGTCAGTTTATTAATAGGATATTTTTCCTTATTCCATCTGTAGCTCAAATACTCAGACATTGTTCAATTTTTTTTCCTGGATCACGGTGTAAAACTGTCTTTGTATGCATATTACCTTAGGGAGGGTTTTTTTCATTGTTAACATCCCCAAGCTAGATTTTCAAACTAGATCCTCTGGGTTTTGTCACAGAGAATACCTCAAGGGTTGAAGGGTAGCTTGACAATAGCTCAGAATAATTGCAAAGAGCAGCTTCTGGTACTGTGTCACTACTGATAGCCTGCATTCCTCCTGTTAATGTGGGGTGAAGTTTGCTAAATGGTGGCCTTTTGTCTTGTGTTACAATGGAAATCCGTTATGTGGGATGAGGAAAATGGAAAATTATTTTTTTTTAAAATGATGCTACTGCTTCGTTCCAGAAAATGTTTGACATCTAAAAGACATGCTCCCACCATAACAAAATGAAAGTAAATATTAGTGTTCACAGTTAGGCAGAGGTGAGGGAGAAGGATACCGTGGGCTGCCTGCTGGAGACTTTCATGTCTGAAGGCTTGTGAACAGAAGTATGGTTTGATTCTGCTAATAGAGTCCACATCATGATGCAGCTTGCAGTGACATATGTCTGTACAAGTGCTACAGAGAATAAAAAAGTTGAGTGTTTAATATGTTTAATAAACATATACGAAAGAGTTGGTCAAAGGAAGTCTTCTGAATAATAGTGGAGTTAATCACTGAAAACCAGGAAGCAGTTTTTGAAATCCTTTCTTGGATTTAAGTAATTAAGAAATTAAGCTTGATGTGACAGTTTTTCTGCAAAGTACTGCTTCTAATTGGCTGTTACAGAAATTGGGGTATATTGTACTTAATAAAGGTACAATAAATTTCACCTCTCCTTGGGCAGCAGTAACTAAAAGTAGATATTAAAATACTTATGTTACTGTTCTTCAAATATAGGAGAAACAATTTATTTCTCTGTCTCTTCTGAGATCACTATCTTTAACCATATAAAGATGAGATAATTTATTGCATGTTTTTTTCATAGTGAAAAATATCTATTGTTCAGCCACTGGTCCATATTTTAGAATATTTGAGCTGATGCGTAAAAGAGGAATAAAGTGTAGAAAATCATCCACTGACTTTATAAAGCTATGAAAGACTAAGATAAGCCTGGGTGTTCATTCAGCTTATCAATCAAAAGTATTCAAAACACAACCAAAGCTGGTTGTGTTTTTCTTAAATTTTCTAGTTAAAATATTACAACATAATAAATTGTATTCTGCACTAACAGCGATGGTCTCAGTAAAACATTATTTTAAGTAAATAATGGGATAGGCTGAGCTCTGAAGACAGTTGATATGATCATTCCAATAAATCAAAAGGAGCTGAAGTTTTTGATAACTAAAAAAAGGTAGCTTTTTTTTAAATTTAATTTTTACATTTGTACCATGTTACTGATTCAGAAAGTGTATTATAACTTCAACTGTGTTCTGTTTCAGCCTTGCAGTTCACCCGGATAAAACTTTAGTAGCTACGGGACAGGTTGGGAAGGACCCTTACATTTGCATCTGGGATTCCTACCGTGTACAGACCGTGTCTGTTCTTAAGGACGCACATACACATGGAGTCGCCTGCTTAGCTTTTGATTCAGATGGCCAGGTTTGTATCTTTTTTCTCTGTGCTTTGAATTTAGTTTGATTTCTTACTCTGGAAGATATGCACCTTGAAGTATTTTATGTTTCGGTAGCTATATGGCTGCAGTACTGAAACTCCTATTACAATTAACTTTTTAATGCAAGGACTGCAAATACAGCTCTTTCAAAGACATTTTTGAGACGAAAATCACAACCTAGCATTCAAGTCAAGTGGAAGCATTGGGTGTTGGGCAAATATCCATAGAAGAAATGGCTCTCTGTGGCTCAAATGTAGTAACTTGCCCACATAGTCGTCACCTACTGTTCAAAGAGATCATTTCCTGGCAAAGTCCTCACAATTCTGCAGCTCCTTTGGCAGAGGAACTCCAGTCATCTCACTGCTAGGAGGGTCTCATTGGCTGGGGTGCACGGTCAGTTTAATTGAATAGTGGGGTAAGGACACAGAGTGTGTGGCTTTGTACAATGTCATTAGATTATATGATCACGTGGTATTTTGATGCAAAAGTTAAACTATAAGTAAATGGTGGGCCATTAACAGCTAAACACATTGATTTTTATTTTTGCCCTGGAGGTGAGCTATTAAAAGCATTCAGTTATGAATGAAGTAGGAGGAAAACAGATCTACGATTCACATAAACCAGAGAAATATTTCATGTTCAAAGTTCTATAAGTACCTGTCTGTGCAATTTTGTGATTATTGATGTCCAAATGAGTTTTCTGGTGTAACACTGTGGTCATACTTTATAGCTGGATGCGAAAATATTTTTAAGAATCCTTAGATTAGCTGATACCTGGATTCTTGCACAGATCCTTACTGGTTTTTGTATTTGCTTGTGCTCCTCAGAATTGCATCCCAGCAGGACAGAACTGCCTTTAGATGATTTTTTAAAATCATGTACTAGATTGTTAGCTGTCTCTTGAGAAGGGCTTTATTAGCATGTGTCTAGCTACTCTTCCATTGACCACACAGTGCTTTTATTACCATTTCTGAGATCAGAACTGGCCATACAGTACATAAAATGTATTCTCACTTGAAACAAAATAACCTGTTATTGTGCGTCATCTTGTGTATATTCAGTTTAAAGATTAGTCTGAAATGAAGGGTATCAACATGAACAATTGCCTTTAATATGTCTAAAAAGCATTGGGCAACTTGAGTGACTAAACAGCACAATGGATTATACTTCCCCATTAGAAAATGGAACTAGTTTTCTATTTTAAGCCTGGTTTTCAACTGTCTTCCTCCAGTTTTCTTAAAGTAAAGCCATTTCCTCTGAAATCTCCTGTGCCAATTCTAATTAAAGAAAAAGGTGTTCCTGGGAATTCAGGAATAAAAAAATCAGATGAGAAAACCCTCAAATCAACAGAACAAAATTTGTAAAGCTATTATAATTCTAAGATATTGTTCATTCAGAAATACCTGTTCTTTTTTTTTTTTTTCACCCTCATTTTTAACTTCATTAGACTGGTGGGTCAAGTTTTTTAAAAAACCTATGTAAGCTCTTAATGGGAATAAAGACTCGCCAAAGAGCACAGTCAGTATGAGTTAAAGGTGGAAGCTCTTCTGAAAATCCTGCTGGGTGCCTTGCTGTAATTAAACATTGAATTTACTGCGGTGTTGACCTTGCAGAACAGTAACGTTGTGTTTCTGGAAGTTCTGGAGAAGTTGCAGTTTATTCTGGAAATAAAAATTTGCACAGAACGCTTTTAAATCTGGAGAAAGACCAATACTGGAAAACATAAATATGGATAATTTATCGGCTTTTCGCTGCTCTTTCTGGCTTTGCAGAAGAAGCTGCTGTGCTGAGCCAAAATTAAAGGGCATGGTAGAAAGACTTTGAGTATTTGGAATTCAGAGCAGGTAGCAGTTCCAGTTTATTTAGTCAGCACACCCAAGGGACTGGCATCTTGTGATAGGACAAAACAGCCTTGGCATACATTGCTTGCACCTTTCGTTCTAATGCATGCCTTTCATTTCTTTATACTGAATGTCTATTAGTATCCAAGAAAGATTTGTATTTTAACCCCAAAACACAAATAAATTCAACAGTCATGTAAGATACAGATGCAGTAAGAAACGTATGGTTTTCTCTGCTAATTCTGTCAGCTGTCCAGTTTCTAAATAAAAGTAGACCGAGGAAAAGCCCAGATAATTCTGCTTCTCTACCTGAGCTGGATCCCTATAAAGTCAGCTAGGCTTCCTCCCACTCCGCTGTGCACAGCTTCTGGTTCCAAGGCTAGCTGCTGTGTAGAGCAGTGCACAGCTCCAGCATGTGGATTTAGCGTGGGTCTCAAAACAGTGACACTGCATCTATATTTTGGCCAAGTTAATTAGTTCTTCTTGTACCAGAAACTCTGGGGTGTCTGTTTCAGGCATTCAAATAAGTTAGTTCTGAAATATTACTCCCTGCTGGACTTCAGCTGACACTGCACAGACAGCTTAGTTGTCTCTGCAGCAGTTCCCTGGCACTATTTATCACAAACTGGGTGATGGAGACTAAACAGGATTTGTTATCTTTTGTAATATATGAAGAAGATCAATATGCAGCTTAAATCAGGGGATAGCTTATATACTTTGATTTATGTACCTTCAGTAGAGCTTTAAATTTGGAGACCTATATTTTGAGTAAATTTCATGTTTTCTACATTATCTGTAATTAATACTGTATTTTAAAAGTACTGATGGGAGCTGAATATCTTGCAGAACTGTTGCTATTTAGAAGTACATATTTTAGTTTGGACTTTTTCTATGTGACCAGGAGATGCCATTTGATGGTAAGAAAGCTGCGCTTTGTTCAAATGTTTAATGAAGAGCTGTCAGTTTGCCTGTAATTAATAATGTCTTTTGTTGAGGCAGGAATTAACTGCAGTTTCTCCTAAAAAGTACTAACATCCACCCTCACAAAATTGCCTGCAAGGCTGGTGTCTTTTATATTGAAATATCTCACCAATATGATAGTTCCATTTCTGTTCTGAGTTATTTTAGAAGAACCCTTTTTCTATGCTTTCTAAAAATAATTCTTTAAAAAAAAAATGGAGTGAGGGCACTGCCATAATACATACGTACATTTCTAAAGTTGGCATTAGGTAGCAGTAGGCTTCTTTAGCCAGATCTTCTAAATCTGTGTAGATTTTAAAATAATTGTTTAATTATGTGCATAAACTACTTGGCAGATATTTTCTTCTGGTAGTTCTGTGAATTCTCCGAACAGAATTCTGTCAAATTCTGTCAAATTCCCTTCCAGAAGGAGGACTAAAAGTCCAAGTGTTTCAACCAAAAAGGAAATTCAGCATTTATCACTTTTCTGCCAGCAGGAGACCTTCCTCAGTAGACCTATGTCAAAGCAAACATATTTCTTAATTTCCCATAGGACTTTCACTGTCCATCTTCCCCACTAATGGTAATTTCCTGACTGGGAGGTACAGTTCAGGTCTGATGTTGTTCACATCACGAATCTAAAAGCTACTGTAAGTACTGCCATGGTTTCCATGGTGAAGAGAAGAGTATAAAAGGGGTGAGAAAAAGTGAAGGTTCCATGAAAAATGTCTTGGGTTTTGATCAGTACATCTGAATCCCTGGGTAGGTGTAGATTACTCAAGAGCAAATAAAACTTATTTTTGCTACAATAATAGTCCTGTCTCAAAATAAGTATTTTTATGATGGTAACTGGAAGGAGCGTGTTCATTCTTTCCCGTATTTGATATTTTTCTTCATTACTGTATGTCTGATAATCAAGCATGTTGTCCTAGGTTAAATGCAGAGATTCAGTACACACCTGAGAGAGAACCTCAAATTTTTTCTGTCACATTTAGCAATGGGGTAATGGGTTAAAACTAAAAGAGGGTCAGAGCCTGCAGCTTCAGGCCGTTCGCCCTTGTCCTGTCCCTCCCTGCCCTGTAACCAGTCTGTAAACAGCTGTAACCAGTTTTCCTGTTGCCCCTTCAGGGACTGGAAGGTGCTCAAAGGTCTCCCTGGAGCCTTCTCTTCTCCAGGCTGAACAGCCCCAACTCTCAGCCTGTCCTCATCGGAGAGGTGCTCCGGCCTTCTGAGCACCGATAGCCTGACATAGAAAAGATTAGACATTTCAGTGCTTTCTCCAGTCAGTAAAAGCGAAGTGTGAATATCTTGATGGTGCCTTTAGCAAGGTAATTCAGACACAAATCACGTGTGGGAAAATCCATTTGTACACATAATAATCTGGACTACAGTAAATGGATTTGAGAGGTGATTTTCTGTTAACTGGTTTACTATTGTTTTTCCTTAGCGTTTAGCTTCAGTGGGACTGGATGCCAAAAACACAGTATGTATTTGGGACTGGAAGAGAGGAAAACTACTGGCAACAGCTACAGGCCATTCAGACAGGGTAATTGTATGAAGGGTTTACTGAATTTTGTCTGGGAGTTACAAAAGTGTTTTTTAAAATGTTGTTTATATTAGGTTAATGCAAAGATAATTTTGATCTTCTACCTGGCTTTTAAAATGCTGAGCAAAGTGTTTATTTCCTCTCATTGTGCCAGACATAGTGCAAAGCACTGTGTTAAGACATGAAGCACAAGATGGATTCTTGAGCTGACTGTCTAGGAAGCCTAGGGAGGAAATGCTTTGTAATTATGCACTGATTAGGATGATTTATAGCTCTTTATATAAGACGTGAAATGCTAGCTCAGTGGACAAAGAGAATGTTCTTTCTGAATACGTCAAAAAGACATTTTATCCTGAGGGAAAGTTGAATTAGCTCCCTTTTATTTTTGCTTAAGACCAGTTACCTGTAGGAGAAAGATAATTAGGATAAATATTCCTTTTATATCTATTAACTTCAGGTAGAGGATCATAATAACATCAATAAATATATGAACTGAACAGTTCTAAGTTTAGAATGTTATTCAGGATTAGGAAACATTCAAAGAGGTTTAGCATAAGCAAAATACCTCCCCAACGTATATAAGCACAAGGATGCATACATTAAAATAAATTATAGACACATTCTGGCAACTTTTATCTATATTATGATATTATAACATGTTAGAATGTTATAATTTTGAGGTATTATAATGTTCTGCTACACATGATGGAGTATTTATATATGCAAAGCAGCAGACTAAACCCTTCCTTACAATCTGTGTGTACATACAGTCTGTCTGCATAGATGTGTTTTCTGAATAAATCTGGTACTTCATTCTTACTTACAGTGTTCCCAACACAAGAGAATCTTAGTCCTTATTTGAATCTCTCTTTCAGAACTGATTCACTTTCCAGTAACGTCAGTGGAAGTTTTGCTACTGACCTCAGTAGGTACAAGATCAGGTTCTGAATTAGCAGAAGACTCCAGGACAGGCAAGGAGTGCTAAAATCTTAGGCTCAGTTGGCTTTCACAACCAGAAAAAGGAGATTTGGCACTGAAGAGGGAGTGGAAAGGATGCATACTTAATTAGGTCACAAATTCTAATGATTTAGTGTGCAGGAGTTGTAAAACATGAAGGTGAAATACCTTGTGTGTTCTAACACCACTTAAAATAGTGCTTGAACTACTGTAAATCCTGATGTTTATAGAGAAGATAAACATTTTGCAGGAAGGCAGTGCTTCCTTGTGTGTAAAATGAATAATGGGTAAGCTTAAGATAATATGTTCCTCTAAGCTGACTGAAATTTGCTTGTGATTTATACTTAACAGCCGAAGAGCTAAAAGCAGCACATAGCCCCGTTGTCTTTCTCTATAGACATGCTTTTCCTGAGGTAACTAACGATTGTGGTAACCTTGTTTGTTCACAAGCACGGACATTGAACAGCTGAATGCTGAGGTGAAAAGTTTAAAAGTAACATGTTGTTGAAAATCTGGGCCAAAATACAAACTTTTTGTTTCCAAACTTCATACAATATTTTCCATTTGGCCTAATCCCGTAGTCATAGAATGCAGTGTCAGTTTGTTCTGCTAAGACATATAGGATCTGATACTTCATTTTTTCATGCATGCTATTATAAATGTAAATGTAACATTAATCAAAATGAAGAGTTCAATTTTAACTCTGTAGATTAGGTCAGATGAATGATACTCACCCATTTTGTCACCAAGATCTTTTGGTAATCAGGATGAATTAGATACTCTACCTTTTACCTAAAATAATGAATAAAGATAAATGGACCAATAATTCTCCCCTAAACTTGAGCAGCGTTAGCTTACACCATAATTCCCATTTTATTTGAGACAGTAAATATTGTTTATTCAGTAGTGTCTTGGATCTGGAATAGTTTGGTAGTGTGAAGGCAGGAATGAGGTGTGCTGACAGAACTATGTGAGGTAGCCCGCGTGTTTGCCTTAATCTTTGTTTACAGTATGTTCCAAATTTACCTAAATAGTGTTCTTTCATTTTTTTAGTAGTATGCTGTAACAAAAATGATGCCTAAAAATTGGTAAGGGTGAACTGAGCCTAGATGCAGTTACTGTATGATTTAAAATACCAGGTTACTGTGTTTTTTAACAGATATTTGATATTTCCTGGGATCAATATCAACCAAATAGAATCGTCAGCTGTGGAGTAAAACATATAAAGGTAAATAGCTTTTATTGTTTACTTGTTTAAAAGTAAATAAATGTCACAAAAGCAAGTTATCATTTTATATGATGAAAGCTTTAAATATAAGACAATTTGTATTTCTATTTCTTTATTGTGTGAACAGTTTCACACAACTTTTTGTTTGAAGCCAATTTAGACATTCAGCAGTGTCTGAGGTGCAGATCCGCTTAACAAGCAAGGTGGGAGGATCATTTAGTGTAATTTTCCTCGTTGTATACTTGTAATTTTTGGATTCTCTGCCCTCTCCATTTCACCTAAATTGTCTCAAAATTGTCTCAAGCCTTAGTGATTTCTCTCATCAAGCATCAGAAAGGGTCACTGAACAGGTATAGGAGGAACGAAATTAACAGTATGAATTGAATGGAGTGCTGTTTGGCCTATCATGCTACCAGCATTTGTAGGAGTACCACAGAGAAGGTATGCAAGTCCTACAGTGATGAACATATGAAAACTCTAGTGCCTCGCTATTTGCTCCCTCTAAGTCAGCTTTTCTGGAGCTGATTTAAATAGGGACCCACATATATGCTATAAGTGCAGGCAAAAACATTCTCGTGCCTATGAAAAGCTGAAAAGAGATCCTTCTGTTTGCCAATATTCCCTGCAGCTTTCTATTTTTCTCCTGTCTCATCAAAAGCATTCCGAACAGATGGCAATTATTTCACATGACTGGGATGGGAAGAGCTTTAACTAGAAGTTTAGGAAACCAGTTAATATCTCTAGTTCTGGTTACCGAGAAGCTTGTGCCCTTAAAACCACCATTGCTTTCAAACTGTGGGTGGTTTTGGCAGCAGTGATACCATCTGTTGTATTCTGCAAGCTGTTTTCCAAAACCTGTCTTTGTTTGGCACCTGTGTTCTGTTTAAAATGGCCATAATTACCCTGAACGTGCATAATAGCTAGCAAAGTAAATACATATAGATAGAGGCATGCCAAAAAAAAAAAAAAAGAAAAAAAAAAAAAAGGTGTGAAGTGGAAATGATTAGATGTTCCCCTCCAGTGATACTCAAACAGCAGGCTGTATACTTGCCTTTCGTTATAAGGCTGTGTCAATGTGATAATTACTTTAACTTGCAACGAAGGAAAAGAACAGCTCTAAAGTAATTGTATCACTCTGAGAATTGGGACTAATACTTGGGAATAGTGCCATTTACTCCTTTAGCATTTCAGTTCTATTGGCCCATTTAGCTGAGCAGATATTAGAAACTGTGGTAAAGCCTAGGAGCTAAGGAACCTCAGACTGAGCTCAGGATCCTCCCTCCACCCATTTCCTAACACTGCTACCTGCTCTCTTGCCCTTCTACAGCTAACCAGAAGTGAGGAGAGTGTATGTTTTATTCACAGAATGAAACCCCTGGGGGAAGTATTCCCACTGCCTTCTCATAAATTGGCTTATGTTAAGAGGCAACGGGAAAATTTAATTTAATTAGAAATAGAGAAGGATCTGAAAAAAATCCTTGATCCAAGGATTTTGTGAAATTCAGCTTTATAGAAATTTTATAAGTGTAAGTGGAAAGAGAAAGGTCTAAAAATTTGGCTTATAGCCATGCAAAGATGTAGACATATGATGTGGGAATGAGATAGATGCTGTGCATCTGTCAGACACTTCAGCATTCCTATCCAGTCTCTGAAGGTGTCTCTCCAGTGTGCCATGCACCGCCGAAGACCTGAGCTGGCAAGTCCGTTCAGGACTGTGCCACACCACATAGGCTTACTGTTCTGTTTCTGCACGTGTCCAGAACATCCCAGTGCTGGCAGGCTTGGATACTTCAGCACTTCTCTTACACATCTCATTGAAATTCTCTTGATGCTACCTTCCCTGGAAGGTCTGAGCCTCGAGGGGAAGCCGAGTGCACTAACTGGCCTCTCTGCTTGATAAAATTATGGTTTTAAAAAAAAAAAAAGGCACTCTGATTAAAAAAAAAAAATAGTACATTTGTAGCGCACCACTAAAGACACCCTTCTAAGACAAACTGCGTTCTCTTCACTCTTTTCACTTCCCCAGTCAGTCTTACATTCCTTTTTGCAGGATGTTAGTGTGTCTATGCAGAAGTCAAGAAAGTCACCCTTCCACACTTAGGAGAACCTATTACTCTCCTACTCAGAGAGAGTTGGTTCACGTACAATCATTTGCAATCTCCATCCAACACATGGTTTCTCAGTAAATGCAACTATATTTGAGGGCAAATCTCTTTTAGTGCAATGAAAAGGGCATGTAAGTTAAGATCAAGCATTTTATTACTTCAGAGCTGTAGCTGTATCTTAAGTTTTGCAGACAAGGAAAATGGGATTTTCCCAGCTTTAAAAAGTGTTCATTCACACTGAGAGATATCACCCAGCGAAACACGACACAAGACAGTGAGATGATGAGAAGGAGTAGTTTAGCAATAGTGAATCAGAATTGTGCCTCACTGCCTCAAACAGTTTGATCGTTGTGTTTTGGTTTTAGACTTACTGCATTTGCCTGGGGGTTTCCTTGATAAGTGGGCAGCTTTTGGAGTAATGGGCATTCTGATAGGATTAGAGGACCTGTTTAAATGTCTGTCCAGACACTGTTCTGTAAGGATGTATGTCTGTGAAGTTTGCACGCTAATATGGAAAAAACAAATTCTACCGAAATTTTTCCTAATATGTTATTTACATTTCACAGTTTTGGACATTGTGTGGAAATGCACTGACTGCAAAGAGAGGAATATTTGGTAAAACAGGAGACCTCCAAACTATCCTTTGTTTAGCATGTGCAAAAGAAGATATCACATACTCTGGGGCTTTAAATGGAGACATCTACGTCTGGAAAGGGCTAAACTTAGTCCGCACAATTCAAGGAGCACATAGTGTAAGTTGTGTTTCTAGTGTCGATTTCTGAAATGAACTGTTCATTGCATTGAAAACTTCTTGAAGGCTTAGCTGCAAAGATGATGTTCTGTTTCAGGTCAGAAGAATGTCTAAGCCTGTTCATCAGTTAAGAACATATATGTAATCTTATAGTTTGTTTACATGTTGTCAACAGATGCTAGCTGCTGAACTGATACTGACAGAACTGCTGATAGTGATAGCATTGATTTAACAAAGCAGACTAAATCTAAAGAGAAGTTCCGAAATCTAAAGTTTCACAGATTGAGTAGTTTCAGTGATGAACAATTTGCTTAAAAATATTTGGTAACCAAATGATCTTATTTAAAATAGAAACTTACCGCTGACATTTCCAACACTGAAGACTGACTCTTCATAAAAGCTTCAGTGTGGAGTAAACCTGTTTAATCTGTGAATTGCACTCTGACCACATTCCAAAGACTGTTTACTCCAATTGGCTTCATAACACCTCCCCTTATTTGGAGCACTTGTAATTACAGAGAGAAAGGAATATATAGGATCGTGTTAGATTTCTAACCACTCTAATGTGAGAATTCTCTGTTGCTGAAGCAAAGGCACAGTAGGATTTTCATGTCTTGTTTCAAAAGTGTTTGAGAACTACACCTGTTTTGAATCTGATTGTGGCTAATGACATTCTAGCAGGGCTTTTTGAACAAAGGGCAATGAGTATTTTCCTTAGACAAGTGATAGGAAATCTAAGTTTTCACTATAGTTTTCTTTTAGAACCTTTCTAGAAAGAGCAGTGCAAACTTAACATTTTTTTTTCTGACCTCCCAAAATTAGTTATGTTGACAGTGCCTCAAGATTCATAGTAGCTCTTCAAATCAGATCTAAGTGTTCAGGAGAGTAATTGTTCCTTATAGAAGTAATCCCTAATTTGTGAAAATGGGCAGACTGAAGTCAGTGGGGCATCTTACCTGCAGAACTACCGTGGAATTGCCAAGTTGTGGTTATGTGAAACTGCAATGACGTGGGAATATCTTTGGCAGACAATAAGCCCCTGTAGTATATTTGCATAATTTTGTTTGCAGAATTGTATTTAGATTCATTAGAATGATTAAATACAATCTCTTTCTGTATAATGTGTTCTGTTTCACCCTTATAAATTATGGGAGACTCACCATGGCTAATATGCATTCTCTTGCTCAATTTCTAATCTCTCTGTAATTAATTATTAGAAATATTAATTTATTAAGACATTGAACATGACCACTTTGAAAACTGAGGTTTTCTCTTCATTGTATTAAATTCAATGCAGTTCAACTTGTCTCTTAACTGAGAGGTTTCCTCATAAAATAGTGAATCAGCAGGCATTCCATGAGCTATTCCAATGTAGTACAGTCACCAATAATGAGGCATTTTCAAAAATGAAGAAGAAATTCAAACTGTAATAGCGACTTGTCTTTCAACGAAGAGAATGAATTGACACTCTTTCAGTTCCTGTCAGATTCCAAATGATGTCTGAACTGAATTCATGAAAGAATGTCTCAATCATCTCCGCACCTGTAAGAATATTTGTATTGCTTGTTTGCTTGTTTTTGTTTATTCCGGGTAAATATTTATTTTAAGTGTTCCATTATTTATCAATAGTCCTTGTCATAATATAAACAAAACCAAATTTAAAGTTCTGCAAATAGGCTATTTCACTGCTGTTTGTACAAAAGCTTCTAGATAAATCACTAAAGTGGGAGCACTTGAAATAAAAGCATCCCCCTGGGTTTGCTGGTTTGCTTTCTGGATCGACAACGTTTTGCTGCCTAGCAGGTTCTAGCCTTTAACAAGAGTCTGTTCAAAAACATTTGCTTTGTGTGTTTAAATTGATTGTGAAGAATTTTAAAACTTGTTATACTATTGCTTAACAGGCTGGAATTTTTAGTATGTATGCTTGTGAGGAAGGTTTTGCCACTGGAGGGAGAGATGGTTGCATTCGGTTATGGGACACTGATTTCAAACCCATTACTAAAATTGATCTCAGGGAGACTGAACAAGGATACAAAGGTAATGAGCTATTACTTTAATGGTTTTTCACACATCTAGATAATGGATTATGACACAATTTAATTTGAAGCATAAATGTGTCTGCATACTGCTGGGTTTTTTACGTAATGACTGTATGTACTATTGAGATCTGTACACCCTTTTTGCTCTGACAGCGATGTAGCCTGAAGAGTTTTCCACGTTCCGTAGTATAAACAGAGGGATGCTTATAGTTGCTTCTTCCCACCATGCAAATACAAGAAGATAAGTAAAACTAATTAAACACAAAAAGATAGGAGAATGAAGTTAGACAATCTTTAATTAATTAATTGCAATTCATTTAATTAATTGAGATTTCTGGAACCTGATATTCAAAGATGCTGAGCATCTGAGCACTCCATTAGATTCATTTGGAATGGTAGCACTTGGCATATTTAATAGAGAGAATGCTATTAAATTATTGACTGTCATATTTGTTGAATCTAATCATGCTTCTTATGAGCTTAGTCATCACTTTATTTTATGATTAGACTCTCCAAGCACTTATAATCTCCATAGATCATCACGCACAGTTTATCAAGATCTTACTGGGCATTCTACACATCCATTTGGATTGAGAGCATAGCAATCTACTGGTTTGAAGTAGGCTTTACATGTTTTTGGCAGCCAACTTTGTAATGGTTAATTTCCCCTGCTTCTTAGCTTGCGTTTAGCTAGTTTTCTTATTGAAATCACCATTGGAACAGACAAGAGGCCACTAAGAAGGATAAAATTTTCTTTCCTAGTAACAAGCTTGTTGAGTTTATTTTTCACCTTAAACCAGATCAGCTGATGATTTCAGTACTTGTAAAATGCATAGGTTTGCAATATCTAGGCTCATCCAACAAGCTAACTGCCAACAGCCTTAGATGAACATTGCTCCACCAGTTTGCCTTACTGTAGTGTAAACTCATGGAATTTAGCCCTCAAAAAAGTTGTCAAATGCACCCAACCCATAGTCCCTGTGCTGTGAAGTTCTGACTTTATGTAGTCTTTTGTCAGAATCATGACGTTTAACATTTATTTCTAGAAAAACAATAACAGTACCTTATGACCATTTACAGCAGTTTTGATCAATTTAGAAATACTTTATAAAAATTATTGAGAAATAAGTCCGCGCATGTAGGTGAGACGGATCATTCTGGCAAATACTAGTCTTGCAAGCACTCTTGTCCTAATAAAAGCCAGAACAACGTATATTAAGGGTGACACAGAGAAAGCTGTGTTCTTATTTGGCAAAAGTAGTAAAAATTTCCTTTGCAGAAAGTGAATTGAGTTGCCATTTAGACTTGTATAGAAATGATAACAGATTTTTGAGAACTGATAAATTAATTGATTTCTAAAAACTAAAACTAGAACACTACCCAAATCTTGACTTCAAGGCATTTAAATCCTTCAGGTTTATGTTTGTCAAAATAAAAACATTGCCTGCTTTAATAGCAAGAAACTGACCTAAGCAAGTCTTAGTCCAAGATGGTGTGTACACGAGCGTAATCATTAAGTGAAAAGACGTCATGGTGTATCTGAAAAGTGTGGTGGGACTGCTGATCTGACTACAACTATAAAAAATTAGGCTTTTGGACATGACGGCAGGTCATAAAATCCAAGCGTGCACTTATACCTTGTCACCATCACGTTTAAGATTTTTATCTTTTTCCTGTTTCGGGGTGTTTTCTCTCTGTGGTCTTTCAATGTGATACTACTCTCGCCTGCGACATTTCACTTATGCCTCTGTCCTTTTCTGCTGTTTCTGTCTGATATGTCATCCTCTGATGACCACTTCCATTTAGTGCTTGCTCTTAACAGGCTGTGGGAATCGTGTTTCATTTTCAGTTACGTCAGTGGCACTGATTAGTCAAAGCACATACGTAACTTCAAGCAGTGGTGGGAGCCTTAGCTGCTTACCCATGACTGTCTGTCCCACCTTCCAATTACTTTTTTTCCAAAACAGTGTGCAAAGGTATCAGCTTTCAAACTTAAAACTTCTTTCTAGGTGCCAGGAAGACTTTTCCTCATATACTCATTCATCAGTCATCTCGTCCTGAAGAGTACCACAGGGTTTTTAAATAAGACGCATCACCAGTAACAAATTGATCATAGGCTTAGCTTTTATATTTAAATATACATGTATATTAGTAAAAAAATCTGATAATAGATAATCTTTCTTTATGCACTATGTCACAGAAAACATTACCTTTCCCACATCAAAAGAGATACTTTATTCTAAGAGTTAACAATGCTCATTTTCCACTTAGCATCTGAACTTCATTCCTTGTGTGGCCTTTGGTGTGTATCAAGATGATGTAAGTCATAATTTCCGTATAAATTCAGCTAAGTCACAAAATGACATTTTCAAAATTAAAAGGTACTGGAAATGGATAAGACACTAAATGAAGATTAATTTGCACTTCTCAAGAGATGACACAAAATTCCAACAATGTCTTTTATGTGCATTTAATTAATTAATTGCATTGTGTATTTGGTTCCAAAGATGTTAAAATGATGACATGGTTGACCTTGACTATGTAACAAATGGATTTTTTTATTAATTCACGTCTCACAGCACTTAGACCCATTATCCAAACTTTAATTTTCATAGTGGAACAGAAAACACAAACGCTGCAGGCAGTCAACTAGAGAATGCTGTCGAATTGCTCAGCCTTCCAGGAGGGTATTTTTAAGCTTGTGGTTAGTAAAATTCTAGCAGCAAAGTTAGGATCAGATTTGTGGAATAAGATCAAGCTCTCTAAAAGTTATGCAAAGCAAGATTCTGTTGGTTTGAGATTTGGGGTTTTGGTTTTTTGAATAATCAGTTGGGGCTAAAGTTGAGAGGTGTGATAACATGGCACAAACCATTTAAATTCACCATTAAAATTTTGTAAAAAGAAATAAAACCAGCTTCAGTCACAGGAACCTTGCCTAATATAAAATTAAGATCTTTAAATCATGTGAAATTGAATTGTTTGTTTTAAAGCAAATTCCCAAGGTGTATGCAAAGTATAAGGTCTTGATCCCTTGAGAAACTGACAGCAGCAAGGTTAGATACTCAGCGTTCTCCCAGGATCGAGCCTTCTCTTTTTCTGTCAAATGGAGATAATTTAACAGAATTCGTTTACAGTTTAATCAGCTGTGATGTATTATAAGACTTCAGTGTTAAAGCATAACAGTTGTTATAAATTAGCTCTTGAAGTCTTAATGATCTTCACTGTACTATCACTTTGTCTCATCACTGCTATTAATCTAAGATTATTCTCTCCCCTGTCAGGTTTGTCCATCCGAAGTGTCTGTTGGAAAGCGGACAGACTTTTAGCAGGAACACAGGACAGTGAAATATTTGAGGTCCTAGTGAGAGAGAGAGATAAACCCATGCTGATTATGCAGGGTCATTGTGAAGGGGAGCTCTGGGCCCTGGCAGTCCATCCAAAGAAGCCTTTAGCAGTCACAGGCAGTGATGACCGATCTGTACGGTAAGGCTAGATCTTACTTATTTTTTATCTATTCATTCACATACACCTTAATTTGTAATTTATTTATTTTCTGGCCTTCTGTTGATGCTGCATTACGACAACCTTTTTTCCGTGTTTTTCTTAGCAGCTTTGCTTTTTCTCTTCAGCCCTCATATTTGGACTCCACACATCATGTAAAAGTGATCAGAATTTGCATTCAAAACATGCTGAATTTATGTACTGTGCTTTACGTACCAATTCCTTCCTATTCTGAACAGCAGGTGTAGGTATCTCAATGGAGAATGGCCACCTTGTACTTCTCACTTGTACGCTGCCTGTTGTGACTAATTATTTACTTGTGATTAAAGAGGCTGAGATTTTTCTGACCACCAATGGGGACTGGAGAGATTTTTGGGAAACTTGACTTTGGCGTGGCACTCTCCTGAGTCTTTCCTCAAACGGTGGTTCTGCCCTTGCCCTGAAGCCCTACCCCTGCAGAGCAGCACATACAGTGGGGTTCATGACACCTTGGTTTCCCAAGCTCTGATTCCTCTAATGTCCTCCTTGGTCATTTCTTCTGACCCTACTATGCTAATTCTTAACCCCTCCATCAGGTTTGTCTCCAACCCTATGCCAGATGGATGATGACTGCTTTTCATCTTATATAGATCATTTGGTTGCATATTTTCAAATCAAGCCCAGGCAGTTACCAAACAGTTTTTCAGTTTTTATGGACTACTAGTCAACTTATATCAGAAACATACATGTGGATTCTACCATTTGGCCCTGTTTCAATGGGAAAAATCAATCTCCTACCATATATACAGTTTCTAATTTATGCTCCTTCAGATTCCACATTATGATTCACGACTGCCTTGAAGCTTACTGATCAGTTGGAATTTCTTTTTCCCTTTTCTTTCTATCTTTTTACTTGTGCTAGTTTCCTATTCCTACCATCCCTCATCTCTTTCTAACTATATTTAAAATGCGAAATCTTAAACTAACAGAGCTGCCAGTTGTTCACTACAGTCACATTATCTCCCTGTTTCCTACACATCAATATTATTTCTTTCAGTTTATGAAACACATGGTTAGTCCCTTGTGCTAAGGTTTGTCTGCACAGTTTTATAGACAGGCACAAACTCAGATGGCCTGGCATTCTGGTAGGATGCAAGCCAGTTCTGAAACAAGAGCTGCAAAGCTGGGATTAGCATTGTACTGCCCTCAAGCTAATAAGCCACGCTAAGACTTTGGAGTTATTATCTTGGACTCATCTCTTGGTTAGTATGGTAACTCGGCTCTGGCTTGGAGCTGGATAATGTACTGCTGACTCAAAGTGTGCTTGAACAAACTTGTGCCCATCTATGAAAGACTGTGCAAGCATGCTCTTTGTGTACATAAAGCTTTAATTAATGGTGCTCTCATGATTAGTATAATTGTTGTAGTTGTTATATTACTGATGCCTTTGAACATTGCTATTCTACAAGATGTGCATTTGTTAACATTACACGTATTTTACTGCACTACATCACACCTCCATTTAGCTGTTTAGGCACTAAAGAACGTGGGATTTGAGTTTCAGTTCAGACAGGTCTATTTTTTTATATACTAATGCTTCATGTGAGGAGTTCCAGGGAAATATGTAATTATTTTCAGTAAGATAAAAAAGGACACAAAAGGATGTGTCCCTGCCCATGGCAGGGGGTTTGGAACTAGGTGATCTTTGAGGTCCCTTCCAACCCAAAACATTCTATGATTCTATGATTTTCTTCCAATTTTTTTCAATGATAAAATTGCATTGACAGGAATGTTTCTATATTGCTGTTTACTTCATTACAAAACAAATATTCTTTGTATTTGATTATCACATTATTTTGAAGAGAGTGGCTCTATAATATGAATCTAAATTGTTTTACAAGTAAAATTTAGTGGGCCAGATCATATTCTCATGTCTAAGTGAGATGTCTAAATGAAAATGACCTCTGTAGAGTTAAGGGGAATTTCTCTAGATTTTCTCTAGCACAGCTGAGAGAAGGCTCTAGCCAAATACAGGGTTCCTATTTTTTAAATTTCAAAAGCATATCAACCAGAAAAGCTGCCTGCTTCCTGTCTCTTACAACAGGAACAGGAAAAAGGTGTCATTCCCCTCTGAATGCTGAGAGGCATGCAGAATTATTTGTTACACTTGTTCAGCCGACCCAACACACGCCTTTTTGTAATGTAATGTAGAGGTAGAATGTCTAGCTGCAGGACCACAAGCTGCTGTTCTGGCAGGACATCTCCGCTACATTGTCTGTCATCTAGAATGATCTCTTTCTGTATTTCTGCATTTATAAGATTGATTAGAAACCTGGTTTTATATGAATCCATTTGAACATTTATATCTCTGATTTATTTTTTTATGTGGGGCATTGTTCTGCCAATGAACGACACAAACCAGCAGCGAAGAATCTGTTTGTCAGCTGTGGCTTTTTCTGCAAATGAAGTGGTTGCTAGTCAGCCTCTCGGGAGGCTGTAATCAGTATGTGCTCCAAAAAATAAACTCACCTGTTAGGTATATGACAGAAAAGACTGGAATATTGACTCATAAATAATGTTTCATGAGCCTACTTGGCCTATTTTGAAACTCAGTCATTTAAACACATGCATAGAAAAGTTGTCAAAGAATGGTAAAACCATGCCTTTGTCTTATTTGAAAATACGTACACTTTTAATACAGAAATAGTTTATGTATTTATATATAAAATATATATATTTAAAAAAAGATACCCTTTCTATTTTCATAAGCAAAGCCAGGCTTTTATTTTGTCAGTTGTGTATACAAATGCCTGTAGGTTTGCAAAATGTTGGGGTTTGGCTTTTTTTTTTTTCCCCGTTACAAAATTAGAAAGCTCATATTTGGAATTACCCTTCCACTAATTTGAAAAGTTTTTAATAAGAAAATTTTATGAATCAGCTTGCACTTCCATGTATTTTACTTTTACTTATAACGCATTGGAAAAAGTGATCTGTGCGGAAGCAACGTTTGGGAGGCAAATTTTATCCTGGCATTTCCTTTGAAATCTTTCCAAATCCTTTTGGGTTCATTCCTTATTGTATTGGGCTCATAGTTTCTCCCTAGCAAGGCTGCTAAGAATCTTGCATCTGATCCTACTTCTGTTTTGTCTTTGAAACCAGTTTTAGCATCTCACATCCATTTTTTTCCACCAGGAAACCATACTTGCTGTTTTTTCAGTGAAGGCTTTTCAAGTTCTTTCTCATCCTTGAATTCTCCCAGCCTAAGAGGAAACCAGCATCGTTCAGGGTTGTTGATTCTGGACTGATCCTAATAACATTAACCTGACAAGGCCCAAAGGGTTTCTGATCGAGAAGAAATGCTCAGGTCAGAGTACCAATGCAGGCAGTCAAATTCTATAATCCTTTGACTAAATTTAGCAAACTCTATCTTTATTTTTTTTCTCATGTTACTCTTACTTCAGGGCTGTATCTAAATGTCACTGCTGGGGTGGTCAGAAACTTCCTTCTTTTCAGGCTATATTCATGTTCTGTTTATGCTGTTTGTTCTAGTGCCTGCATGGTCCTTCAACATAACTTTTTCTCCTTCTTTGACGTTTATCCTACTGATGTATTTTTGGAAGCAGTACTATCCCTTCCCAGCCTTTGTTTCACTAAGGTATAAAAGTTAAACTCTTTTGGTCTTCTTTAATGTGATACAGTCTTCATTCTCTTAATCATCCTAATAATCCTTCACTGCATCTGTTCCTGTTTTTATTCCAGTTTCTTGAGGTAACTTGTAAAGAACATGCCAGATGAGGTCACTATGTGTTGTGTGCTGTTGTTTTTGTATACCTCCTGGAAGAGCACCCAGGATATATTTTAGGATCAAATTTCCTTTTTCCTGTCTGCAACTCAGTCATGGATCATAGTCATTCTATAATTGAAAAATAATGTCAGATCTTACTCGTTTTTGCTGGTTCCATCTGTGTTTCAAGCTTACAGCACAGTGTTAGACATAAGGCTCAGAAAGTATGAGCTTTGGTTAAATTCCATTCCATGTCTGTTTGTTTCACCATCAAGGAACCTCTGCTTCTTCCAATGAGAAATCCACCTCTGGGTTCACAGTGCCTCCCAGCCTGCTGTCCATAGCAAATCTCATTAGCATTCTCATCTTTCGTGCCAGTGTCTTTAGTGAAAATATTAAATGTTACTATTCCAAAGCCTGTACCTAGAAATCCCAGTAGTACCTTCCGTCCAGCCTAATTGTTTCCTTCGGTAAAGCTTGCTATAAAACTTCATCCAGTATCATGTTACAGTTCTTGTACAAATTGTTGCTTTCTTGAGTTTAGCTAATAATCACACATGCTACTAATCAAATATTTTACTGAATATTTTGTAAATCTTTTAAAATGCATTAGATTTATGACTCTGTCCTCAGAACAAAGGTAGTTGGGTATTGCTGACTTAATTTTTCTAGCCCAAGAGGTCTTTTTGCATTTTCTTCCATACTTTAAATTATTCTTTCCTTTAATTTTTTTCTAAATCTTGCATACTAATGAGATCTGATTAACCACCTTGTAGTGATCTGGGAAACTCCCTCCATTGCTTCTTAAAAATATGGGTATATTATTTGCTTTTCTCCATCTTACAGCACAATTTATTGATTGATTCTTTTTATTTAAAGTGATGTAAACGAGCGAATCAGCATGAAGTTTTGTCTACTGGTTAATTCAGGGTTATGACCAGAAAAATTTCCCCAGAGTTGGAATGTTTATGCTCTCACTTTTGGTGAAACTGTCAGTCTGACCTGCATTGACCCTCTCTGTCTAGAGAAACTTTGTTTTTTTAAATTATCCATCTAGGGGAATTCTACTATAGCAGATAAGTGAAGTCTGGAGATATCATCAAATGATTCTATAATTTAGCTTCACCTTGTTTTCTCTACTGCTGTCACAGATATGTATTCAGGTCTGAGGGGCCATCCCTGCTAGAACTGGGAACAGTAAAGACTCCTTTACTTTGAAAGAAATTTGAAAATGGAACTTCACTTGAAGGTGTCTGAAAGCTTCATTTGATATTATCTGCCAAGACATTTGGTGTCACTGTCAGAAAATTCTGTGCCTGTATATTGATTCAGGCAGTCATTTTACACCCTCTTTCTCTTCTTCTAGATAAGCAGTTTTGAGTTTTTAAAAACTACATTTCTGTGAATCTGTAAACTCATGTCAGTGAAATTTTCTCTGTTCCATGGTTGGGAAGTAACTCAATACATTATAAAATCTTAATATAAGGTGTGCATGCAAATAGACCTTTACCAATTGAGTTAGACTTTGTGTTTTTCCTCTTGATGATATTGAAATAATGTGCAGTCAAGAAAAATCTGCTATTGCTTTCAATGTCCTTTGATGCAGATTATGGAGTCTTGCTGACCATGCCTTGATTGCTCGCTGTAATATGGAAGAAGCAGTGCGGAGTGTGTCTTTCAGTCCTGATGGATCACAGTTAGCGCTTGGAATGAAGGATGGCTCCTTCATTGTTCTTCGAGTACGGTGAGAAAATCTTACGTTAGTTTCTCATGTTCGTAGTTGTTTTTTTCACAAGTAGCTCAAGATCATATTATTAAGTCTTTTATTCCTATAAAAAATAAAAATCACTGAGTGTTTTATCAGAAACTGAGTAAAAATTGAGCGTATGCCTCCGTAACATCCCTTGGTGTTTTAAAAGGTGGTAGTTTGGAAGTGAGGAGTGATGCTTTATTTAATTCAAAATACTAGCTCTTAGTAATAAAGTTGATAGCATTTAAGATTTTCAAGCTTGGTTTTTTTTCTGTATTTATTCTGAAATTATACTGATATTTAGTGAAAAGAAATGTGCACAATAGAGGTAACAGTTTTGAGAGGCATCTCCTTGATTCATTTCCTGCCATATACAAGAATGGTTACTGTGCGAAGTATCAGTGATTGAAAGAGGGTTTTAAGCATTTGTAAGACATATGTGAGTTCTACTTTTTGTATTAGATGACAAGCGGTTTTTTGCATGAATGCATTGTATGCAGTAAGCATTTTCTGTGTGGAATACTGTTACAGAAGACATACAAAAGCAGGTGAAACATAAAATTGACCATAGAGTGAAACAACAAAGAAAATAGCATGATTTTAAAACACATAAGCTATTTTCAAGAGTTTACCACTTCCTTAATGTTACCCCATACGTTTGGTAAGCATATATTTAACATACTTTGAACTACTCGCTGATAGGAGGGAAAAGCCTGTAATCAGTGGAAGATCTGTGAAAACCCCTGTAATGTACTGCTTTAATGACTTTAAAGAAACTTAAGTGTTCTGTTCATATTCATTTAAAACCCTTTTCAAAGACCAGTATTTTTCTAAGAAGTTAATCTTCTTTGTCTCACAGTAATCTTGTCTTTGCTAATTTGCCTGATACCTCATGTTATTCGTGCTTCAGCTGGCTGAGACTGATAATGATAAACCCAGCATTACTCCTGACAGAGTGGCACCAGCGTTGTGTAAGGCCCTGAATGCAATTGCTTCTCCATCTGTTCCTTTTCTGTGACAGGTCTTCTGACAGGGTAACAAACCTCCCACCCCTGGTCCAGGAAATCTGGATGATGGCAATGTTTTTGTTGGCGTTTTTCTGATTCACTTGGTGACATGAATCTTTTCTCTCCTTTTTCTTGGCCATAAAGGATCTGGATCTATGGAATAATGCAGAGAATTAGCTGCTCTTCTCAGTAGCAACATTTACCACTATGGACTACTTATATTACCAGTTTTCAGTAATAAGGCAGAGCTAAGAATATTGTTTTTTCCAAAACGCTTTTTGAGGGGAAAAAAATGACTACGAGTAAATATGAATTTTCCCAACAAAATTTTTACTGTTATTGACATTTTGGGGTTTCAACATTTTAACAAAATAATTCTGCTACAATTTAAAAGATCCTGATCATGTGTAATGTTAACCTTTCCATTTATATCAGCATGTCCCAGAAATCTGTCTTCAGTTACAGATGATTCTCCTTTCAGGACTCTGCTTTTAACAGTACTATGTGTCAGCATTTTTAAGATTAATTAACAAAATTTATTGGTTTTTAAATAAATGTGAGTGTTCTCATAAATTTGATGCTACTAGTGGTAATTAATTAAAACAGACATCAGGAAAAAGTATTTAAAATGCTTAAAATGGAGAATAACAGAAGCATGACATCTGCAGAAGACTCTTCCTCACAAAATTTCCTTACAGCCCAAAGGTATAATCTGGTATGGATTGTCTTTGTAAATACAGCATTAATGGCACTGAGACTTGCCTCATTGCTCAGTCAACTCAGGGGAAGATTTTATTATTTTTTTTTTTAATTTAGTTTCGATGCTTTCCTCATAGGCAAAGACTTTGGGGAAACCCACTTGCAAAAATTGGGTCTGCATTCACTAGTATTGCAGATTTTGGTTCCTTGATTGGATAGGAAAGTGGGTTATATCAAATGTAACCTGGATAGGGGAGAATTGAATATTTTTTTGAAAACTAGACTATATAGCTGTCTTGATACTTTCCAAAGGCACATGCAAGGTGTTGTCACTTCTGGTTTTCCACTGGTGGATGGTGGTGGTGCTGGAACCCCAAAGCCCCAAAAGCCCCAGACTAACAGGTCATGACATGTGGGATTAATTGTATCTAACTTTACCAGTCTAATTGTTAGCCTCTAATCTGAACTGCTTGCCTGCCTCCCCAAAAAAGTCGATGTGGAGAAGCGGGTATCTCCCAAAGGCTGTTTCAGCATGATCTTGTGAGTGACAGATATTGCTCTTCAGATGGAGCTATTTTTTCATCGTCTATGTTAAAATAAAATTAAGTCTGGTCTAGTTTAAACTAGACAGGTAACTATTTTACAGCAAAACATAAGTGAATAGAACAAAGAGCATCATTGACAGGTAAAGTTGTTTCTAACTTATGCTTTAAAAGTATGCTTATAATCAATGAAAGCAATAGGAACTTCTCAAAAATTAAAAAAGGAAATTTTTTTTTGTTAAATCTGCCTTTTGTTGTACAAATTATTCAGTGCATCTATCTTCATATTTGTCTTAAATCTTTGGATTGCATGTTGACAAACTTACTGTTCACATTTTCACTATTGGTTCTTGCAGAGACATGACAGAGGTAGTTCATATTAAAGACCGAAAAGAAGTAATCCATGAAATGAAATTTTCACCAGATGGCTCTTACCTTGCTGTGGGTTCTAACGATGGCCCAGTGGATATCTATGCGGTTGCTCAGCGATATAAAAAAATAGGAGAATGCAACAAATCTTCTAGTTTTATAACTCATATTGACTGGTCTGTGGATAGTAAATTCTTGCAAACCAATGATGGTGCAGGAGAGAGACTGTTCTACAAGATGCCATGTAAGTTTACAAGTGGCTTATGTTATGAACAAGTAAACTTCAGTGTTGACTTGAAGAGAAAAGCAAAAATGTTATATAAATTGTACATTTGTGATTAGAGTTTCTTGACTGGAACGTACATAAATGTCTAACATTTTTCCACTTTTGTATGTTTTTAGCATGTTTATGTAGAGCCACATTACAACTTGTAAGATCTGTAATGTCATCAAATACCACAAATGCGAGACTGTACTAATTTAAAGTAAAATTGTGAATCTTTATCCCTTATTGTGGTTAAAAGACTAATCCCAGGAAGAATACACAGAAAAATGCAATGAAAAGAAATGGAGTTTACTGAAAAACAAATTATTAAACAGACTCTTCACTTGCATATTTTCAGCTGGGAAGCATCTAACTAGCAAAGATGAGATCAAAGGAATTCACTGGGCCTCATGGACCTGTGTGATAGGATCTGAAGTGAATGGAATTTGGCCAAAATATACAAACATTACAGATGTCAACTCTGTGGATGGAAATTACAACAGCTCAGTGCTTGTGACTGGGGATGATTTTGGGCTAGTTAAATTATTCAGATTTCCATGCCTAAAGAAAGGTAAGATAGTACTTTGTATTTCTGAAGAATGCAATATTTATTTTGATACCGTATCAGTCTATTTTCTGATGGTTGCTTTTGATTCTTGTGTATCATTCAAATCTGTGTGTGCACAATTCATATTAGTATTAATGGACATAGAGAGAGGGTTAAAGTCTCACCTTTATCTAGTGATTTCCTGCAATGTATATGTCCTTGTTTTTAGAACTGTTCAGAATGTAAAGTCTTGCTGGATTAGTTTCTGAAAATGTAGTATCAGAATAAGCACATGTTAAACTATACATCACACCAAAATTATATCAACACCAGAAGCACTACTATAATTTGTCTAAATTTATGCCAGTAACAACTTCAGAAACTTCCGCAGGGTTTCACTGCCTGTTAGTGTGTGAGTGTGGCTCTGAGCAAACCATTGGCTTCACAGCTGTAGCAGGCTTTTAACACAGATTGTTTCCTCAGGAGTTATGCTGTATCATACACAAAGCAAGCAAAACTAAATTAAACACTTTGGCTTTCTGTGACCTTCAGAGTTTAATTTGATATCATATCAGTATATTTTCTGATAGTGAATTTGAATTTATGCTTTTAGTACTATACATGTGTATCATTCACAGTAGCAGTAATGGCCACAAAGGTAAAAATTAAACCCTATGTGTTCCTGGTGCTTCCTGCAAAGATTGAAGTGCATTTTGGAAAACTGAAGTGAACATACCATTCGTATTATTTTATGCCATTTATTTTATATTTACTGTTAGTATCTGAACATCAAGAGAGATTTAAGTATTTTTTTGTTTTCATAAGAGTGTTGAGAAAAGCCTAACTTTATTAGCTATAATGTTAATTTTTTTTTTCTTCTTACACACTAACAGTTCTCTTTTTCTTTTTTAGGAGCTAAATTTCGAAAGTACGTTGGCCATTCAGCACATGTAACCAATGTCCGCTGGTCCCATGATTTTCAATGGGTTTTAAGTACAGGAGGTGCTGATCACTCTGTTTTTCAGTGGCGATTTATTCCAGAAGGGGTAACAAACGGTGTCCTTGAAACATCTCCACAAGGTAAAAATGATCTCTTCTTAATTAGTTATTAAATAAAATCCACAGAGAATGCAGCACTGTTGGAAACGCTTTTATTGGATTAACAGAAAATATTTTTATTTTAATTCCCTGTAATTACATATACTCATGTTTGGGACATTTTACTTTTCATAGACAACCATTTGTTTCAGGCAAGGTACATTAAAACCTCTTGTGCAGTCTGCTACATTGTATGTTTAGGAATCCATGAGGAGTATTTGTCAAAGCATGTGAAAACAGACATTTAGAGGGAGATTACTAGATCAAATTAAATTTTCAAAATTAGCCTTCTAACTTGCATTCAGATGTCTGACTACATATGTTGAGCTGTTTAATTTTCTTTGCAATGCAAATTAACATATATCTGTGATAGCTGTACTTTAGAATTTTTTCTTGCTACATCCATGATACATACAATATTGTACAAAAGCCATATGAACGGCATAGTGGCAACTGCTGAAAATTGGACTCCCTTCAGCAAAAGGGCAAAAGTTAACTCCGTACCTGCACAATTTGGGAAAATACCTGTGTTACAGAAAATCTTTTTAAACACAGTGAAAGTTTTATTTACCATTTCTGCATGTTTTCACTCCCAAGCCTAATAAAAAAACCGTATTCTCTCACATGGTGGAAATGTACCAGTATCTACTCGGTTATTCTCCTTCCCCCTGCCACCCTCCTGCTCCAGGCATTGAAACAGGAGAAATAGAAACAAAACCTGACACATTGTCAGCCCACATGATTTTTACAAGCTGCTTAAGCTTCCTAAGTTGTTGAATACTGCTTTGCATGCAGTCTAAATTATATAAAAACATCACATACTATTTTTTGTGATTAGATGTGTTATATATTGATTTTTAATTACTTTTTTTTTAAATGCAGAGGGTGGTGTTGATTCCTACAGTGAGGAATCAGATTCAGATTTATCCGATGTGCCAGAGTTAGATTCTGACATTGAGCAGGAAGCTCAAATCAACTATGATCGCCAGGTGAGTGAAAATGAATGTACTGTGCCAATTACCTGACAATTTATTGTGACTATTTGCTGAAGACAGGCAAAATAAGTTTGCAGCTAATTCATCAGACTGCTCTAGGAAGAATATTTTGACTGTATTCAACTGGTTATGCAACCAATATACATAAAACCAGAGTTTAACTTTAGCTGGAGATAAGAATTTAAAAGGGTTTGGAGAAAAAGCATTGGTGTATATACCATTATATCTTAGAATAAAGAATATATCTTTAAAAGCACAAATTGAAACATGAGAGCTTATTGCGATCCCCATTCTCATGATAGGTGTTAGAGAAGACTTTTCAGTTCTATCAAATTTAAAATCCCAGTTTCTAGAATACAGCTCATGGAGTTTTTGTATGACTGCATATTCAAAGCAGAATATTCTTAATGAGTATGAAGCCTGTATAATACATTTATTTGTGATAGATTCTTTTTTACTGCCAAGGATAATAATGTCCAAGAATTAAAATTGCCCTAGTTTATGGGAACCCAGTAAAACTGGTCTCTAGTAATCACTTAGTACACTTACCTTTTTTCCTATTTTCAGTACAACTATGTTCTGAGATAAATTAAGATAGATTGCTTCCATGCAAGAATAAAACAAATCAAATAAGTATTCTTTGCTGCATCGATTTTTTTTTTTTTAGGAATGGTAGCCTGCCATCCTACTCTTCAACCTCATCTTTCAGTTTAGATTTATGCTTTATCACTGCGGGCTTGCCTGGTAATCAGGACTGCTGCCTGAACTTGGTTAGTCACCAAATCTGTGCTCACATCACTCAGACACTGTGGGACCGCACCCTTCCCTGTGAGGGCACTGTCTTGGCTGGCCTTGCCATCACACTCCGCTCTTGCCTCCTCTTCTTTTACAAAGTGGTTTCACCTTGCTGATCTCTCACGTGAGGTTTCACCCAACCTGCGTCCTAACAATTTACACCCACACTCCTCTATTAGAAAGCATTATTCAAGTCACAGTTACATGAGGTTTGGAAAATGCCATAATAAAACATAACTTTGCCCTTTTTAGGTGCATGGATTATGATTACACATTTCTGCAGGACTTCTACTTCATTTGCTGTATAGGATACTTAGTTCTTACCTAAGAAGAAACTGTCCAATCCTTTCTCGTTAATCAGGCTGTTCCATGGCATTCTTTACTGCACATTGCTCGAACATGTCACTGGAGACAGTTATTTTCCTTGTGTTCTTTCCATTCTTCTCATGATACTGAGTGCTTTGCAAACACTGATCTCTGATGGGAACGGTGCTGTTATCCTTGTTTTGAAGGAAAGGAAACATTAACATCAAATTCTGCTATCTATCTACTGCCTTTGATTTCTATTTAAAAATACCTGAGACCTGATTTCAGGAGCCGTTGTCTTTGTGAATAGAAAATTACTTGTCACCTTGTCCTGTTACCTTATCAGTTGCGATGGTGAAAGGTCAGAACTTCCTGAGATCGGAACTGAGATCTTGTACTAAGTGTGAAAAATACACAATCAGCTCTTGGGTCAAGTTGGTCTGAGTGATTTAATGGCTGACATAGAGCTGCTTTTTAGAATGTGGAAGGATCACCTCTAATGTTCCATGCTTTAGCCAAGGACCGTCCTTTGTCTTTTCACCTCAGTTTCTAGATTCTGCAATAAATTACATAGGTCCTTCTGACAACAGCTTATTTTACCTCTTTATTACAGAGATCAATCATGCTTGCCAAATTTTGTCCCTCCCCTCTCTTCTACTCCAAGTCTCACTGGAGTGCTTGTCCCATCCTCCCTTCCTCTCCGCCTGATTTTCCATCTATATTCAAATCAGACAGCATCCTCCTCCATGCTGTCTATGTGTCAAAAAGGATGTCTGGGTTTAAAAGTGAAAAAATAGTTGTAGGCAGTTAAACAGCAATATTCCAGGCAGGTTAGTGCATGAAAAAGCAAGAAGCAGTTTAAAATAGAATTTTATACAGGAAGTGTGAGACAACCCCAAGCAAGAGCTGCACTTTACATTGTTAAAGGAAATAATTTACAGAAGCACATGGGAGCAAAATCATTAATCTTATTTTGAGAATTGGGTTTGGGTTTTGGGTTTTTTTAACATTATAGGTGAAGCAGTCTAAAGGATTCTAGATTTTAAGATACATTAGAAAATGATTATTCTATATTCTGTTTCATTGCTAGAGTAAATGGATGAGAAGACTCAGGATAAAGTACAGTATGTACGAGTTGCAGACACAATATGTTAGGGCCGTCTGTGCCCACTGTTTCAAAAGCTCAGCTTGTTATATGAACACCTTTCTTGTAAAAATCCAGTATTCCATCTTTGAAGTCAGGTAGATTTCTGTGGGAATGGCAATTTTGTTGTCCTTTTGCAAAATCCAAGAAATTCAGGCATAGAAAACAAACAATAGAACTGTATTTCGGCATTACAATGCCTTTTGTTTGGTGCCACAGCTTTGAAAATGCTTCAAACATCTTTAGCAGCTCCAGAGTTCTGAAAGACTGAAATATATAGTATTTTGTGTCTTTAGTGTATTTACAGAGCTGTAATTCTGCTTTGGGATTCTGGACACACTGGCAAATCACTCAAGTGTTGATGGTTACTGTATGTTTCACCATAATCCCTAGACGGAATGAATTTTTTATGGTCAGCTTTGAGTATGGACACTGAAGCACACACGAATTTAAAAGACTCTTAAAGAGATCCAGTCAATATTTAAATTCCTTTTCACTAAGTGACCCTGGAATCTTCTGGAAAAAATACACTCTGCTGCTGCTACTCCAGACTAATGTTCTGGGCCACTCACATGTCAGGGGACTTCATTGACTGGAAAACAGCTATTAGTATCTGAAGTTCTGTAGGGAGCAATAGTGACTTACTCTGTGTTCTAACTACTGAACATCACAGTAACATATATTAATATTTAAAGTCACTTTTATTCATATGTACAAATATTTAGAAAACTGGAGATGTACAATTAACTTTAACAATTATTCTTCAGGTTTACAAAGAAGACCTACCTCAGCTGAAACAGCAAAGTAAAGAGAAAAACCATTCTGTGCCCTTCCTTAAAAGAGAGCGAGCACCTGAGGACAGTTTAAAGTTGCAGTTTATACATGGGTAGAGTAACATCAGATAATACTTGTTTTTTCTGCTTTTTAAAGCACCTTAGCAATGTTAATCAATTCGTGTCAGAGCATTTAGCAAAGCATTTTTCAGTGTTTACCCACAATTTGTTTGTTGTTATTACTGTGGGTAATTTTTGGAATATCAGGCGGATTTTCTTTTTTCAGTTGTATTTGTAAAGGAACAAGAGCAGGTCATAATACTGTAGCCGTATAATAAATAACACATCAATGTTGCATTTCAATATGACATTTTAAAGCAGCTGTTAACTACACCTTATGTTTCCTGGAGCAAAGATTATCCATTGATTGTGGTAGCTGTGATTTGTAGAAATGCCTGACAGAGGGCTGCTTGAACCCAAGACCCTGTAAAACTTATTTGGACACAATTATATGTGAACCATATATTCTTTTCATGAAATGCATACTACTTTAGGAGTTAGGTGCAAAGAAAACCTTAAGAAGATTAATGAATGCCCGCACGGAGTGGGAATATTCTCTCTCTGCCTGTGTGCTGTGATATTTTTGAGCCAAAGCTGCCACTGCAGATGTACTTTATTCCAGTTAATACACGAATTATTTGCACAATGTTTCACACAAAGTACCAGTATAGTTTTGAAACAGAATGTAATTTGTTTTGTATTTCCTTCAGTTACAGAGGCTATGACTGTCGAAATAACTTGTTCTACACACAAACTGGAGAAGTAGTGTATCATATTGCTGCTGTAGCTGTTGTATACAATAGGCAACAACACGCTCAAAGGCTGTATCTTGGTCATGATGATGACATCCTCAGCCTAAGCATTCACCCAGTGAAAGACTATGTTGCTACTGGACAGGTGGGTATTTAGAAGCAATGATCTTGGCAAAGCATGGAAATAAATTCCCTTCACAATATATAATTAGGAAAAATGTGGTTCTCTTTGTCCATACAGTATAGTGTTTCCTCCTAAATATAGGACACATACAGTGTTTCCTCCTAAATATGGGTAAGCTGCATATTGTTTCCTATATCCCTGCCAAACTGCTGGGGGGTACTGGACTGGAAACTGTTTGAGGTGATTATTAAATCATTCCTGTATAACAGAAAAACTGCCAATCCTATGCTGTGGCCCTGCAAAAAAATCTTGGGTTCACTTTGAACCCCTGCTTTCATCTATAAAGTGCAGGAGCTCTGTTTTATCTACATCCTAGGAGGTTTGGAGGTTTCATTAGTCAGTCTCAGTATTTTTGTACTATAATAGCATTCAAAAGCCTTACTTGGATAAAGGCTGTTTTCTGTTGGACACTCGACTGGTATCTGGTAGTGAATACAATATATTCAATATATTCATGTACATGTGTTTATCATGATAAATGGTATCATTACTATGATACTGATTGCTGATGTTTTAGAGAATATGTACTAATATTTCTCTAAATGTGAAAACAGATCTTGAAAATATAAAACAAGGTGAGTGGAAAAGTAGTTATCTCTGGAGTGTTTTGAAGATGTGATAGTGCTAATTACTGATACTGGTGTGCTTTGAACTTCTTTGAGCTGATGTTCCAATTAACCCTCTGATTTAGGTTGGAAGAGATGCTGCTATCCATGTTTGGGACACACAGACACTGAAATGTTTATCATTGCTCAAAGGCCAACATCAGAGAGGAGTGTGTGCACTGGATTTTTCAGGTAAGCCACAACCTACGTTTATCTAAATGATTAATTAAAAAGCAGTCCTTATAATGAAATCTTAATCTGAGCAGCTAGCCAATTGTACAACCGATACAAATTTTACGTAACAGTCTGCTGATGGTTTTGATAAAAGTTGCTGACAGTTGCCATGTTTTTCAGTGATTTTACAGAAGTAGTAAATGTAACAGTTGTCTGCTGTTTCTCCTACTTGTTGTTCTGAGATGGATGACCTAAGTTGCCTCAGTTATAAAAGAGTGATTCCTGTGTTCAGCATTGAAAAACATTATCCGTATGGTGGTGACTTACATACTTTTGCATCTTTATAAAAGTGCTTAGAAATCCGTTCTCACTTTTTCTATTTTAAAAAAAAAGGGGGAGGGGGAGATAACTCTAACTGAACTATCCTTTTCTTAACTGATTTTTTTTTTTAATTAAACATGATTTATTTCATTTTCTCCTCTCTAGAAATATGGTAAGAATTCCTGAGGATATAGGGTCACATTTATGAGACAGGACTATACAAAAGAAGTTTTACTTCCACAAAGAGAATTTTGTGGAACTGAGTCATATTCTGTTATCAGCAGAGAAGCCTTGGTGTTCATCCAAGAGCTGGAATTCAAATGTCAAATTGCTGATCCACTGCGGCGTGTAACTTAGCTCTGAAAGTAGATGTGGTACCAGAAGAAGGGAAAACGGACAAGGGTGTGCATTGACATGGTGTGCATAGATGTTAAAAAAACTTCTCATTAAGATCCCTAGTTGAACAAATATTCACATATTTAGAAAATACTTACTTTGTGGTTTACATTTTTAACAAAAATTTGATTCCTGTACAGATAGTAGTACTCTGTGTATTAAAATCCATGTACCTTTATGAAAGCCTAAGGAATAAGCTGGCCACTTACTCTGTGGACCTAAATCTGTACAAAAATATTAAAGCTCTTTTTAAAAGTAGCAGCCACTGGCATTACAGCATTGCTTTAGGACCTGATCCTGAGAATGCACGTAGTGCATTCCTAACTGGCCTTAGTGAAGTTTCTTGGCATAGAGAGGAACAGATAGTTGTGCAAATACACACCTCGCTATGGGATCAGAATGCTACTTTGGTCTACTTTGTAGGGAGAAATGAAAATTGTGTTAACAATAGATATTTCTAAATCAGGTTCAGGTCACACTACTTGAAGTTTAAAGAAAGAAACCTAGAACTCTGAAGACACCTTTTTTGGCTGTACTTGGTCTGGTGACTGACTCTGTACTACCAGTTCTCTCTGGCCTTATGCACTTTTTAAAGCATCTGCTCTTGGCCCTTGCTGAAACCAGTGTGCAGCACTGGATCACTTCTGTAGGACCGTTCTGATGACATTAAGATTCAAAGATTATAATTGCATTGATGCAATAAACGGTTGTGCCCTCTGGTGGCTAATTTAACATCCATAATTTTGGATGTTAATCAGAGTCTATAGCATATTTTAATGCATAGACCCTCCCGTTTCAAGTGAATAAAGTTTAAATTGTGTCTTATCACCAAAATTTTGTTAACCACATTTAATTTACATAATTGTTACCCCTAAGAATAATTATTGTCATCAAAATATACAAATATCCCTCTTAAATAATACACGTTACTGCATATTTACGTTTTATATCCACTATTTTCATAGCATATTATCTCACTAACACTACTGTAGAATGGTTCTTACTGTCTCCTTTGCTTTTCTTTCCCCTCTCATTAACTTTTTGTGTCTCCCTGTTTGTGCCTTTTTTTTTTTCCTTTTTCCTATAAACTCAGTTTTGTTTTCCTGAGCCTCCAATCTCATTCCTTCCTGCCTACTTACACTCCTTCCATCTAGGCCTGTGAACTCTTTTCCTCTTTGTGTAATTCCCCTTCTCTTCCTTGACTTACTCCTCATAGAAGCCAGTTGCTAGGTCGCTCTGAGGACCTATGCAGCCTTAGGAACTCTGAAGTAGTTCTAATGGAGTAATTTATACCAGTGGCACTCTTTTTATTCTTGAGGTCAAATATGCTTAAGCACGTAGTCCTTAACATCTGTTAACTCCTACAAGAAGTAACATTCTTAAATCATTGCTTTCATTCCCTCTTTTGGCCATCTCCCCAGTTCTTTACTTCTTCCACCTTTAACTTTTCTTCTGTTAAGAAAAAAATCAGGTAGTCAGCCCCTGCTATGACCCAGAAAGTTCAATTATCTTATCATACACTTCAGCAGTTATGGTTTAGTTTTTAAAAGTTTTCAAAATTCCATGACAGTAGTTTGCCTCTAAAAGTTTGTTAACAGAGGTCTGTTATCATTATTTCATACATGTAGCAAGGATGCCTAGGCACTACTGAATTATGTATGATTCTCTGTTTCTGCCTTTTTCCTCTCATCATCAGTAGTGCTGTGTCTTTCCTGCAGTAGAAGAAATGATAGCCAGCAGTTAATTTTAGCCTTATAATTTTCTATCGTATTTATAGTTTCATTACATTGCCTATTAACTTTTAACCACCCATTTCATTATACACTAATAATTCTTGTCACCATTTCAAGCAAAAGAAAAGAAGTATCATCTGATCAGGAGTATTTCAAATAAAATGGAAGGTGATTTTGGAGTACTTGGACTTTATGAAAATGCCTTTTATTGTCTTGTTTGATCCTACCTACCTTCCTTGTACTTACACATAGGAATGTTTTGAGTCTGCCTTTGGGAAAGATCAGTAATTTGATAAGGAATACAATTATAAAAAAAAAATGAAAATAGGTCAGATGTACAAACATAATAGAAGATAATGAAGTCAAAAGAATGTCTCTTCTAGAAAAGAATGGCCTGTCTGGTAATCATCCAGTTAAAAATCAAGCAGAAAAATCTTGATATGACCCATAACACAACGTGTTCTGTCTCTCATAAGGGTGAGGAAGTTAGTTAAGAGGAGGAAGGCTAGGTCATGGATCAGGAGAGTGCTCTGTGAAATCTATGGATCCCAGTCTGATGCACCATCACCCAGTAGGTGTTCATTCTGGTGCTAAGTATTGCAATGTGAATCCTACCTTCAGCAGGTATAGACTTCAGTCATCTTAAGAGGTTGGGCAGGCTAACTGTCTTTCTCAGGTCATTTGTCTAATTCTGTACACAGTCTGCTTTAGGATCTGAAGGCCATCAGTGAATCTGAACCCTGATCTCTCCAAGTATTAGTTCCTTTTTTTTGCTTCATATGTAAGACATCATTTGAAATTCAGGTTACAATGTATTTGTTGTGTTCGTTGCCTGTTATATTTTCAGCTAAAGCCTTAGCACCTCTAACATTAAGTATTGCTTCTGTACAGCTGATGGAAAATGTTTGGCATCTGTTGGGCTAGATGATAATCATGCCATTGTGTGTTGGGATTGGAAAAAAGGAGAAAAGCTAGCAACAACTAGGTAAGAATACATCTCGATATAAATGTGCTCTCTGATCACATTTTTCTGAATAATATCATCCACATGTATTACTCTGTGTGTAGGAAAAAACAGAACACCTCTCTGAAACCAGAATGGTGTGTTAGAGCAATATATCCAGGTTAAAAACCTTGGGATCTACAGCTTAGTGTTTGGACATCCTGTGAACTATTTCTGTCAAGTGTTCCCTAGCCTTTCTGTTTAGGAGAGCTACATCGATATTATAGCTCATTTAATGATTTTCAAGTTAATATTTTCTCCCAAATTTATTTCCTGATTCAAGGCAGGAGTCATCAGAGACAACGTATTTTCCTTTATGCATTAAAGGATACGCTGGGATCCATCAGTGTACATATGCAGATAACTTTTCTAAGAGGAAAGAAGTGTTCCCTCTATCATAAATAGATTTTTTCAAGGTCTACTGATCTTACCTTTCTTCTGAGTCTGTTTTTTTCTGAGATATTAGATAAGTTTTTTGTTAGTAACTGCAAAGAGCAAATAACCCTGTAGCAAAGAAGCTTTTGCAATTGCTTGAAGGGACCAGTATTGGGAAGGGGATTGGATTATGGTTTACATGTTGGCTTTTTTTTTTCTTCTAAAATTCAAATCACTGCATTTTCTTTGTACTAAACTAGTTGTACATGTTAGAAGAATCAAACTGAGAACCTGGTTTTTGTTTTACCCTTGGGAAAATCAAATGTACCTCTGAGGTCAAGATACTAGAATTGTGTAGAATTCATGTAAGCATGGACTTTACGTACCAGAAAGGCAAGGAGTTCATTTCGTACACTGTCTGCAACCATGTAACATCTAGCCCTGGTCAGCAGAAATTACTGGTATAACGGAAAAAACAGTGCCTGTGAAAGACAATTTAATTTTATTACTATATGGTGACGTGCTTCAGAAGAAAGAATATTTTCTCCTGGCAGCACTATCTGTTAGCAGTATACCATTACTGAAGAAAAACATTTTGATGTGTGTGTACCATAACCTATATTAGCTATATAATTTTGTCTCAGACATCCAGTTTATTAGGCAGCAAGATTTTAAATCCTGTTTAAAATTTGTGCTGTAGGTCTTCCTTAGCAGCAGTGCTGTCTGCGCTGTAAGAAGTGACATTCTCATTTGCTTTGCAATCCTACTTTTACTGTCTCCAGACAGATTGCACTTCAGACTTACCAGTGAAGAAATACCTTTTGTATTTCCAAAGAGACTTTCTGAGCTTTAAAAACAAGACAATGATGGGCTGTACCTGTATCATGTTGCTCACAGGACAGATAGAAGATTAAGTACTTGGGTTCCCTTCAGCATATAATACTATATGTACCCAATATACCTACTATTATTGCTAATCTATTATTTTGAAAATATGCAAATTCCTCACGGAAGATGTAAAAATAACAGTTTATCTTCTGAAATGTTCCCATTTAAATGATTGTTAATATTTTAGCAGTGCCTAAAGGCAAGTCCTCCATTCTGGTAAGCACTGTAGGACATATAAAGAAAGAGACAAAAACCAAAACGGGAGAGTTTACATGTAAATTTTAGCCATTACCGTCATGTGGCCTTAGCAAGCAAGAAGGATAGGAGAGCTCCTTACAATCATATAGACCCGCAAGAAGAATTCATCTAAAGGACTAAACCTGAAAAATTAAGTGTACATTCACTATATCCAAACATTTATGATGTTTATTCTGTAGTTATTTTATATTTATTTTTTGTGAATATTCTTTTTACTTTATCTTCTTAGGATGATTTATTTCAGCATGACTACTCAGATTTTATTTTTTTCTGGTCATAATGTTCAGAACATACTCTTACTTATTTGTTTTAATTGCTCTCTAGATAAATTATACAGCTTGTTCCCCTATTTTGGCTCTACAGTCTTCTGTCTAGTTTCATTAAAATCCTTATTGAGTAAGCATACGTTGTTAGAATCAAAAACGTATCTGAGCTGCTTTCGCTCGCTTCTCGTGCCTTATATGCTGATGCAGTGCTGGTCCTATTTGATCCTAGTGTTTTGTATTAGTGGACTGCAATCCCTAAGGGACCTGAGGGGGGAATTGTCAAATTTATTTACAATCTCAATCAGGGAACATCATGCTCTTTTACTTTCTTCCCATCTTGTGCCAGTCCTTTGAAATCCAAGGACACAAAACCTTCACAGGCTTGTATATGTGTTTTGGTCCGACTGTTGCAGGAAACTGGGGTGGAAATGGAGGCCGTGCAGTCCGGATCTGCTGTGTCACAACTGTTCGTCCTGTCTCAGAGGCAGGCATACTCTTGTCATTTTACAGGGGACACCTGCACTGGGATGCAATTAGTTTGATTTTGAACTCAGGGCAGTACATTTTGCCTGTGTGTTAGATGCTTCCAGAAGCAGCAGTATAACAGGTCTGAACTGAAAGGCTGGGCATCATTATAGCAAAGTAGCGGAACAGGAGAAGGAGGAATTGCAAGAAGTAGTACTTCAGGTGTCAGAGGAGTACAGGACTGGTTTCTGAGTGGACTGATTCACCAAAAGAAAATACTGAAAGCAAGAGCGTTATCAGAACCATGGGAATTTTCAGATCTGCTAAACCTGTCAGATGAAAGCGATATTATCATAATACAAGACCTGAAAATTCATACTTAAAAGCTAGTCATTTTTGCTTTTGGTGTTTCACAAAAAACCAAATCAGAAATAATTACTACTCTGTGTCTGGGAACATTTTTTGCAATAGTGAAACTTAAACTTACAAATTCCTATAAATACATACTCCAGCAAGAAAACTTTAATTACCTGAGAACTAAATTTGAAGGTATATGTGCTGCTGAATGAATATAATTTTATAATGTGTTATTTTATTTTTCCTCTTGAGGCACAGTAGGTTAAAGGCTTCTTGTTTTTTTCAACAGCGGATTTTAAATATTTATCGAGTTCTCACCCATTTAAACATTTATGCTGCCCTTTATACCTTTTCTTAATTGCCTTGACCTTTGTTGCCTGCTTCTTCATTGTGACTTAACCAAAATTCAGTGGGAGACAATTTTTATTTACCACATTTCTGTAGTCTAATTCCTTTACGGTGTATGCTCAAATACATTCTGTCAACTCTGGGTCACTCTTCCAAGGCTAAATTCTTGTAGATTAGAAATACAGCTCTCTACTTTTTGTTAGATAGGGTACTGATGGTAGAGCTAATGTCTGCGACTCCTCTGCCAGTCCTTGTAGTGTTATAGACCCACGCTGTTGTATTTGCACCAGGAATGTGACTGTCATGGTGATAAAAATCTCATTGTTAAAGTCTGTGTTTGGTTAGTCCAATATGATGAAATGCCTTTTAATTAGCTTGAGATGTTAAGTCATCCTTTACTGCATTTTTAAATTTTTATTGCAGGGGCCATAAAGATAAAATATTTGTAGTGAAGTGTAATCCACATCATGTAGACAAACTAGTCACAGTTGGGATGAAGCACATCAAATTTTGGCAGCAAACAGGTACAGTATGGAATATTTTATATGTAATTTATTTGAGAATGTGCATATTTTTATTACAGGAAGATCAAGTCCTCAGTTTAAGAATTTGTTTTATTTGTAAAGCAGTTTTTTAGTTACCAAAATACTAAAGAGGTGAAAACCTACGTCTGAATCGGCAAATGTCACAATATTCCTTTCTCTGTGGAAGCAATTTCCAGCTAATTGTTTTTTAACTCAAGTCATACAATTAAGGATTTCTCCTGAACAAGCATCCTCAGCTCTCAGAAAGCATGCAGTCCTGTAATTCGTTTAGGCAGATTATGGCCCTTGTTGTGAAAATGCCAGCTGGTAGCTAAGAATCTCAGGCAAAACCAAAAAGAAATAAAGAATCAGGTATTTTGCAGAAGTTCAGTCATAGTAACTTGTATTTTATCTGTTAGGATAAAAATCATGGTGTGGTATCACAAGAATCAAGATATCAAGATAATACATTTTTCATATGATGCAGGAGTTTTATTTCTTTTTCTAAATAATGGAAAATGAAAATGTGTTTTTCATTATTTAAAATGAGGGTGAGATTCTGCAAGCTAATAAGCACAGTATTCAGAATGGGATGTAGCTGTCAGTCCAGACTGTTCTGTCAAGCTGAGAAAGACAGCAAAGTTGGTTTCTGATTGAGGATATTTTTTATTCAGCACTGGATTTTTTGTTCTTCATGGCTTTTAATCAAATATGGATTACATAAGTATGTGCTAAAAAGATCTCAGCAACTTCAGTGTGTAAAATTCAGCAGTTAGGTGACACAGGGGCAGGTAAAAATAGAACCTAAACCAACTCAAGATTAGATAGTTTGAAGAAGTTCCTGTACTTATACTGTACTTCACAGCATTCAAGTGATTAAGGTGCTCTCAGACTAAAAATCACGTATTTTTTGTCTGCATATTTTATGTTTGGGTTATTTTTGTAGTCATTAAATAGACTTGCCTTGCTGTTTGCCAAATTCTATTACAGGAGTTTGCATTAAGCAGTGTCTTACTCCAAGAATAGTCTCTTTGCAATAAAAAATGGTATATTTTGAATTGGAATTGGGACTATCAGTCTGGTGTTAACTGTGAAATACATGATGACTTGAAGGACACCACGGCCTATCTTATTTTGTAATTGCACGTGTATTTTTGTCTATAAGCACTTGATTCACGACCGCATATGGCTACTTCCTCCCATCTGAATCGAAGTAAGGCCGTGGCAATTTGACGCTCTGACAATCAGAAGAGGAGCAAATCCTGCCATTCATTCTGCAAAACTTCTGTCAAATTGTCAGGTTGCCAGCGGACAAGTAAAACCAGTCTCTAGGATCTCACATGTAGTTGTGGTCACCTGTAAAGAGAAGAAGCTTGGCAGGCTGTTCTGTACAAAAAATACTCTGCCAGCCATTGCATTAATTCTTCTTCTGCAGTTCCTCACCAAAATTTATTGTTTGCTTGGAAATAGCAACATAGAGCCTGTACTGCTTCAAAACTGTCATTACTAGATTGACTTTCTTTTACTAAGTTTTCCCCTTGTGCACAATGTTTTCAGTGTTTCTATTATCTATGGTGTCTTAGGCAATCACAAGAGATGATGGGGTCAAGACATTTGTGCTTTACAGCACTATGGCTACAAACTGAAATATAACAAGGCTTACTTTTGTTTATATTGCAGGTGGAGGCTTTACATCAAAGCGAGGAACATTTGGAACTACTGGAAAGCTGGAAACTATGATGAGTGTTTCGTATGGACGAATAGAAGATCTAGTTTTCTCTGGCGCTGCTACTGGAGACATTTATATCTGGAAGGATACTCTGTTGCTTAAGACCGTGAAAGCCCATGACGGACCTGTATTTGCCATGCATGCACTGGATAAGGTATTTAGCACTTTCTGTGACCCATTCATCTTTATAATTTTTGTTGTGATACTGGATTTTAGAGGAGTATAGCTAACAAAGTTACTCAGGGTTCGTACACGTGTATGTAAGAAATACATTGTCCTACATTGCACTGAAGTTGCTTCAATAAACAAAACCATAATGGAAAACAATTCACACTGGATGAATCTGCACATAATTAAAATCACAAAGCCAATATTAATGAGTTCTGCTACTTGATAGATATGTATTTGTAAGCACCATGTTACATGTGCTCATTACCTGACCAATAGTTTTCTGACCTCTAAATACACAGAATTTATTTCTTGCTGCGCTCATGTGTGTCACTTTCATATTTGTAAACCACAGGAGAGTAACAGGTAACATTCATTGCCTCCTCAACCTGATCCCAAAAGCATTTTTGCATTATCAGTTTCCAAAATATGAAACATAATTTTTTTAATAATACTATCACTCTATCTTAAGCAAGCAAGGCTTCAAATATACAAAGGTTTGGTTTTTCTGAGTTCATTATTCAATATATCAAAAATATTTTCCTTCAGTTTCTTCAATAAATCTTTAAAAGAAACTATGGCAAAATATATTATTTACATCACATAAATGAGGTTGGGGCAAAGTTTGCCACTTGAAATCCACTGGCAATTTGAAGATGTTGGTAATGGAATATCCTTTTTGAGATTATAGTTTAAACTTTAAAAGTATAGCTTGAGAAGAAGAATATCAGCTATTAACATTTTTATATATCAAAGTCAGTTAAGATCCCTGTGGCTTAGTCCTCTCTGGCCCTAATTGATTGTTCCTAGCTTTTCCATCAATTTTTCTGTTTGATCTTGGCACTCTATCTTCTGAATATCCTGTTCACTTACGGTTTTATTGGTTAGTTATTTATGCTGTGTTTTGCACTCGTGGGGCACAGATCATCTACCAAGGGAATTAATCAAAGATTTGGTCCCTATCCATTGTTAGAAATCAGTTTACGCATCTGTTAAGTCCATTGAGTTTGGAATAACTTGAGAAGCTATTATTACTAATGACTGCCTCTTCTAAGGATGAAGCACATATTTTTTCAATGCTTATTTCCACGTGCAGAAAAATGTTACGTTCTAGCATGCTGTTTACTGCAGCATGCACTCTGCATGGTTATAAGTCTTTATAACCCTAGAAAAGCAATCCTCTAATTCTTTTCCCTGTATATTTTTTCCTCATAGTTATAGCCTCCAGTATTTTTAATTGGAGACATGAATAAAATGCAGGGGAGAACTTATACTGCCTTTGGACATGTCTTTTTAAATATTAGTGTATGAGTGCTGATGTTTGTAATATGTCTTCATACTGTGATCGTACAGGGTTTTGTAACTGGTGGAAAAGATGGACTTGTGGCACTCTGGGATGATATGTTTGAAAGATGTCTGAAGACGTACGCTATTAAAAGAGCAGCGCTATCTGCTAGCTCGAAAGGTACTTTTCAGCGTGTTTTAATACGGACCATATGCACGGAGGCTGGTAAAATGGCAGTAATAGGTGTCACATCTTACCAGAATAGAAAGGGACCAGTAACATACTACTAACTACTCTGTGCTGGAATTTTCTGTTTTGATTGGTATAAGTTGTATTTCACACAATCTTTGCCATTTATAGTTTGTTCTGCTATTTCCTCCTCTATTCCATGACATTTGGCTTTGTTTTCACTGCAGAAGTTATTTTAAAAAGAAATGTCACAAGCCTGTGAGTCTGGCTGTTCCAAAATGTGTGCTGTTTAGCAGCTAGCTTCCTCAACCGGCCAAGTTTCATGCAGTGAGATCAGGGTCCCTATGAATTGGAAAGACCTGTTAAATTGTGCTTCCCCAGGCATCACCGTGGAAGTCTGGATGGTGACATTCACAGATAATGACAGGATTAATGTCCACATTGCTGGAGCATCCGAACCCCACTGTTAAAGCAGTTAAATATCAGTCTTTATATTGCCACAATACAGACCAGCACAAGCTCTCTGCCTCTGAACTATTAGTTAAATCCATAGACTATCTAGTGTCTTGATCAGGCAAGTGTATCTCATGTTTCATGATTTTAATCAGATTTTAATTCTAGATTATATAAACTGCATAAACTATAGATGATATGAAGCGCTTTTTGATTTCACAATAAAAACCTAAAATTAATATCTTTCTGTTCTTCAGGTCTACTTTTAGAAGACAATCCCTCTATTCGAGCCATCAGTCTAGGACATGGACACATACTAGTGGGAACTAAAAATGGAGAGATACTTGAAATTGATAAAAGTGGTCCCATGACTCTACTTGTTCAGGTACTGTATGGCTCTTCCATATCAACACATTCCCTGTAGAAATACAAGACATCATCAGATTTTCCCAGTCATTTTCTTTGTGTTTTCATTAATCCTGTTGACCACCATTCCTTTCCTTGCTCAGGCAGGAGTTGATGCTTTAACCTTGAAATGCAGTGCCAGCAAGTGGTATGCAAGTTGAAGGAAATGTAGAGAAAGCAGGAAGAGTGATTAAAAAGTTTGAAAACTGAGTTGTGGGGAAAGATTAAAAGAACTAAGTACGTGTGCACTGGGCAAACAAGTTCTCCAGAATCTAAAAAAAATTACATAAACCTCAAAAACAGATGAGCCCATGTTAGGATTTCAGGATAAAGTCTTGTGTGGGGCCTATTTCCTCTTCATTTCGAGTCTGGAAGAGAAAACTGTTGGTAGAACAGGAATTACAGCTAGTAATAGTGGAGGAAGAGTGTATTTTATAAATGGCTGTTAGAGGAAACAGTCCAGACATTCAGGTATCTTTGAATGTGGAAAATTTTTGAGAGGAAACAATGAAGGCCTTATTGCTTGAGACTTATCAAAGGAGGCAGGGCAAGTGCTGGAACATAATACACAAACCCTAATGCATTATTTTATCTTACATTAAATTATGTTCTTTAGGGACATATGGAAGGAGAAGTCTGGGGCTTGGCAGCTCATCCTCTCTTGCCTGTCTGTGCAACAGTGAGTGATGATAAAACACTACGAATCTGGGAACTTTCATCCCAGCACCGCATGCTGGCAGTGAGGAAACTCAAAAAAGGTAATGCTCGTTTGGCCATCCACTGTGACAGTACTGATACTCCTCTATTTCTGTAACAGTTCCATCTTTGCTTTCAGTGCACATCACAGGCATTAATTAGGTAGGAAGAGGACACAGGCATTAAGAAATTGGAAGCATAGGAAGTAAATTGTCTTTGGCATGTGTCAAGTCAATGAAAAGGATAGAAGGAAAAAGGATTATCATCTATTGTAATGAATAATAATAAAATGAACTTTAATCTATCTTACTCTGATTCCAAGGGGAATGAGTTGACCTCAGAATCATTTTCCTCCCTAAGATTACTTAAGGTCAGCATATTTGTGGCTGACATAAAAAAAAAACCTTATAAAGAGAAATTTAAATTTTTCTGCATGTTGAGCACAATCAGCCTTCAGTGACAATATGAACTTTACATGTTATACCAACTCCTCTGAAAATGAACGCTTTTCCTGCCCTCTCCTCTGTATAAAATTACATGAGCTATGTTGAAATGCTGCCTTCTCAAACATTACTCTTATTTCCTTTACTCATTGATATCCTTCAGGACATTTTGTGGTGTAAATTCGACACACTTCATGTTCAGTGACAGATCCAGAATGCGGGAGCTCTAACTGACGGAGGGAAAAGAGAGTCAAGTGTTTTGGAGAGGTGAACTCAGGCGCGGATGAGGGTAGCTGTGTGAGCTACAGTCAGAAGTAATGTTGAGGCAAAAACTAAGTGGAGGACGTGTACACCTCTGTTTTAAATGTGCTCCACCTGAAAAGAACCATTATTCAGTCATACTTTTTAGTATCCCAAAAAGACACGTAGTTATGCTGCCTGTAACGAGTCTCTGAATTTTCCATCTGGATATCCCTTCTGTATGGGGTTTTTGGGGCAGAGGGGTGTTTGGATTTTTAAATTTATTTCTCTCGTCAGTGTGTCTAGAACATAGTTTGAAGATGGTATTTGCACTAAACCCAGTTCACTACTGATCGAATCACCATTGTCAACTCAAGAGCAGCCTATATGGAGGGGACATTCTCAGTTAGTAAAACAGTAATCATAGCCCTCCTATCACATATTTGTTTTAATAAATAACAACTCTGTTTTAAAAGTATGTACTTGGTGTAAAAACCTTTCAGTTGCAGTATATTGATGGTTTTCTCAATCCCACGTTCATAAACCTTAAGATACTCCTTCCCATTTTCTTTTCTAGGTGGACGATGCTGTGCCTTTTCTCCTGATGGGAAAGCTTTGGCTGTAGGGTTGAATGATGGGAGTTTCCTGGTGGTAAATGCTGACACCGTTGAAGACATGGTCTCTTTTCACCACAGAAAGGAAATGATCTCAGATATAAAGTTTTCACGAGGTACGATCAGATGCTATGGTGAAAGGGCCATGTTTATCTTGGAGTTTGTTTTTCTCCTCTAGACGAAAGATCGAATGTTCAGAAGTACACTGGCTTTATATGCGCTCCGTGCATTTAAATACTTTACAATCCTGTACGGTTGTATGCGGCCTAGAATAACGGGGCCCGCCCCTAACTGGTGCATTTGGCTGCACTGCAGTATTAAAAATGCATAACAATTATAACATGTACCCCTTTAATAACCTCAGTGTCTCTTTTTTGCAGAATCAGGAAAGTACCTGGCTGTGGCTTCCCATGATAATTTTGTAGATATTTACAATGTACTTACCAGCAAGAGAGTTGGCATTTGTAAAGGTGCATCTAGCTATATCACACACATTGACTGGGACTCGAGAGGTAAAATGTTTGACCAGAGATACAGATTTAAAATGCCTGTAAAATGGAATATCAGAAAACTGTTCTCGTGCCAGTTACTAAGATAAACTAACTACTAATGCAAATGATTTTTCAACACCAAGCACCATATGAGCTCGGTGCAATTACATTTGTTGGTGGAATTCATCCTCGCTTGTAGCATTTGTACATGATACTTCACTGCTGACAGCATATGACTAAAATGTCACTTACAAACATAACGCTGCTTTTCTTTGCCCTGTTTTTCAATGGTTTTGCAGTGTGTGGCACATTTTTGCTGAGCATTACAAGGCAATCACTGCAATGAAATTAGAGAGCCTTATTGTCGCAATTAATTAAGTCTAGCAGGATCAATAATGAGCTCGTCCAAATAAGCCTTCCCGGCCCTAATATGATTCTGTGTGGAACCACCTGTGTGTCTGAGCCCTGCTTCTGTGCTAGACCCAAAACGTGGTGCAAGCTCACTGACAGCAATGGGAGCTGAGCTCCTTTCTGAATCCATTCAGGTCTGGGTGCTGTTCTTGGGCTCGTAAGCCACACTGCAGCGGAGCTGGCACTGTGTGCCTGCTCACAACCCTGGAAGCCTGACTACCCATAGGTGTACGTGCAGTAATAGCAGTGGGTCCCGTACTACCTGTATATCTGTAGTAGCCAGTTCCTGGGTGTGTTACATGTGCAGATATACAGCGTAAGGAAACAGAAAATACTTTGTCCCCTTCATGGGCTTTATTGGAAACTCTAACTGAACTTCTAGACACTAAGGATTAACATACTAAATTACATCAGCGGTGTTACACGGGTCAGACAGGAAGGGCATGATACTGCAGCAGTCCCGTCTCACACTTCTTGTCAGTGATTCCAACAGACTGAGCATAGCTCCTGTAATGAAGGGCAAGGTGCCCAGTCAACATACAGTGACACTGTACTACTTTGTGTCAGTAGATAATCTAATCCAGCATTTCTCAGTAAAAGAGTTTTTTCCCTGGCAGTTACTCACTTTTGATATTGTAGAACTGCTTTTATGAGAATAAATCCCCACAGGACTTCTTACACTAGCATAGTTGTTGAATTAGAATCATTAAGGTTGGAAGAGACCTCAAGGATCATCTAGTCCAACCGTTCTCCCACCACATAATCTGAAAAATCCAGAAAATGCCTTTGATTTTCTTACATCAGAAATATTGTAAAACTGAATTTTAAAGCATTTTTTGCTGCTTCATTCAAAAATACTTGCTAATGTACTATCAATTACATCTAGGATTATGTTCATAATATCACACTGTTTGTACGGGTATGGTAAACTTCACACTCGGGGACAGCTTGCTGTTTAGCTGGACTCTGCCCGTTAGGCGGTGCAAAATAGATAGGAGCTTACAATGTTTTTAACTCTTGACAAAGCTGTCTTGCAAAATTGTTATGAAAATTAATAGCATACAGACTTATTTTTGGATTACTTTCCATTATCATGATGATGAAAACAAGCAAAATATTTCTTATCAGAAGAAAGCGATTTACTGCAAGACTAATTTTTTTAGGGATGTTGCATGGTATTTAAAATATTAAATATATTTAATATATTCCAGTGAATCAGGAGTATAGGGTTCTTCTGAGAGTCATTTGAAGCATCTGGTTTACTTCTGCTAGGAATAACTCTCTGGAGGATAATGTCTTAGCTTACCCCCAGAAATCTTTTAATTAAATCCTAAGTTCATAATATTAATAATAATAAGATTCATATTAAACTCTCATTTCATATCCAGGAAAGTTACTGCAAGTCAATTCTGGTGCCAAAGAACAACTATTTTTTGAAGCACCAAGGGGGAAAAGGCATATTATAAGAATTGCTGAGGTATGAATTACGCTTCCTAGTTTTTTTACTGTGAAAGTTGTATTTTTGGACTGTTGAAAGTTAGCATACTTTGTCTTCAAATGCTGTATTTTTCTTTTAAAAATACTGTATTTACAGTGCTTAAAATTAGAATTATTTAATGATTCTGTATAGTGTCTTTCTTAGCATTTGTAAAGAGTAGAACTTGCAAGTTTCTGTTTGTGTCTCTAAATGTATTTTGGCTTGTTTAATAGCAGTCATTTCCTGTAATCCCCTTTGAGCAGTCACCTGTTCCCCGTGTAAGCAGTGTGCATACAGGTTATAAACCGTCTCTAAACAGTATGCTCTGGCTGGTAAGGATGTTGACTATTTCTGACACATAGTTCTTGTACAAAATTGCCAATGTTTAGCACCTCAGAAAATCTTTGAGGAGATTTGTATCCATGCTCTGCCTTGGGAAGGCGGGAATGTTTAAAGTTTTAAGACTTTTGATGAAGATGTGCAGTTTGTATTAACTAGCTGGAAACAGCGAACACTTCAGAAAGCCACTAAAATAATTAAGTTAATATCAAACATAGAAAAATATACGCATGAAATAAGTGTGTATTTGCTATGCACTAAGATGACTTCTTTTGGGGCAATTTTGATTGCAGATAGAGAAGATTGAGTGGGACACCTGGACATGTGTGCTAGGTCCTACTTGTGAAGGAATTTGGCCCATGCACAGCGATGTCACTGTTGTAAACGCAGCTAGTCTTACAAAAGATGGAACACTGTTAGCTACAGGAGATGATTTTGGTTTTGTGAAGCTTTTTTCATACCCAGTGAAGGTAATAAGTGTATTTATTTCTGTGATTAGAAACTGCGCAAGCAAAGGAATTAAGGAAGTGACAGTTCACAATATGTCAGACTGCTAATATGCAAATTCTTTGTGCTACAGGGCCAACATGCAAAATTCAAGAAGTATGTGGGTCACAGCGCACAGGTAACCAACGTTCGGTGGTTACACAATGATTCTGTGCTGCTGACTGTAGGTGGTGCTGATACAGCTTTGATGATTTGGACCAGAGAATTTTTGGGCATTCAGGAGAGTAAGCTGGTTGATAGTGAAGAATCAGACACAGATGCAGAAGAAGATGGAGGTAAACAAGATTGTATAAAACATGTCTTTAATTTAGTCTTCATTCTGCAGAGACTCACACAGGTGTTTAACTTGAAGTGGGCAAGAAACTTTCATGTGGCGCAGTGTAGGGAGAGCTTGGTAGGATTTGTTTCCTTCCTCTTATTGGTGCAGATATTCTTGTTTTCTACTCTTCCACAATGAAAGAAGGGTATTTTGTTTTATTTCATGTTTTATTTTTCTAAGGTTATGATAGCGATGTTGCGAGAGAAAAAGCAATTGACTATACCACTAAGATCTATGCAGTAAGCATCCGAGAAATGGAAGGGACAAAACCACATCAGCAGCTGAAGGAGGTTTCAGTAGAAGAGAGGTATGTCACACAAAGGCATTCGTTTCCAAATGTACATTGCATTCTTCTGAATCTCTTTTCACGCAACTAAAATTAGTCCTTAGAAATAAGAGAGGAATTTTAAAATTCACAAGATAACATTTAAGATGGTGTTCACAGGGTACAACGTGTTAGTGTGATGGAGAAAAATATGTGTATGTAAGTAAAGCACCCGTGAGCACTGTGTTCTCTTCTGCTGTTCACATAAGCAGTTACATTCTTCCCTCATCAGCGTGTGTAGGTGTGTGTATGTCTGCAGCGGGGCGTTCGTGGTAGGGTGAGCTTGTACATAGTTTGTAGTAAGGCTTCTGGTGATGTTTTCATTGAAAGACTGTCAGTTGCTTGTCACTGTGTCAGGTTGTGACTGTTAAAGCTGAAATTTCCCAAGGCACGCTTTATCCTTAGGCTGAATTATTCTGAAAAAAATAAGCTGGAAGGAGAACAGTAGTGCAGAGGACAGTAAAGAAAAGAGGTAAGAGCTAAGTGTAGAGGGTGAGGTCCACTTGATGACTCAACTGTGAATCCAGGAGGTCTCTTTTGACAGAATTTCTTTTTCTAAGTTGTCATTCTACTATCATGAGTTTTCGTGCGTTTGCCCAGTGCTGGACGCTGACAGAAAGGACTGCTGTGGGGTTTTTTCAATAAAATGTTGGACCATAACCATTTCTTTTCCACTCCTTTTAAGGATACATCTTTCCATGTTCTCATTTACTCATCTAAAGTCTTTGTTCCTCCATTTTCCTGTAAAAAAGTGGAGTGTGTTCTCCAGTAAACATGAATATTTTGAAATTGAGTTAAAAAAGGAAAAAAAAGTTATTTTGTTTTGGGCAAATGCTGCTTTATTCTGCTTTGATGCAAAAGCAACTGTACAGTGAGTTTAATTGACCGATTAAGCTGGGCTTACAATTGCTTTGTACTAGTGAATTACCAACAAAATGAGCACCAGTCTCTTCTGGAGCTTTTCAGCACCATTTTGAGTCCAGGAGCGAAAATGGACACAGTCCCTCTGGGTCCCTAGGAAGCTTTCCTTCTCTGAGACCTGGCCGTGGGCCTGCTGTCTGATGAAAGCAAGTACCCCTCTACTCAGAGGGGTGTCTCGGCCTGCCACATACACTGCAGGCTTCCTGACTTCCGACTGTCCACACTCTCAGTCCCACCCTGCATAAGCCGATTCAGCCGAACCTGCTGTGTTGCTGTGACCGAAGGCACCCCCAAAATGAGCAGGCGGTTTGCCCTTTTCAACCCGATTAACAAATCAGCTGGTACCTGGAAAGCAGCACAGGCACCAAGACAAACGAAGCAGGCTCCCTGTTTGCCACACGAACACGGATAATCCATAACGCAGGGAGAATGCGCTTCGTCCTCTCCAGCGCTGCAAAGCAACGCCGGGGCTGGAAGCTCCTCTGATACGCCCACGGGTTCCCACACTACCCAGTCTGGTCATAGCTGCTGGGCCTAATTAAAGGGATAGACCCCTCCTCTGCAGTGAGGTTGCCTCTGATTTCCGTAACAGCCTCTTCATAATGGCTGTGCATGAAATAGCAAACTGTAGCCCCCCTAAAGCAATAATCTGTTCTGTAACAGCCTGTAGAATGAATAGAGCAAAAAGGAAGGTTTTAACATTCCCCAGATCTTTTTTCTTCTTACTGTCGCTATGTAATCAACAGGTTTGTACTTCACTTTAAAATAGCGTAAAAATAAACCCTTGTAACTGTCCTTTCCATCTTTTCTGCTGAAAAGTCACACCTATTCTTCACATTTTTTTATATGTCCTCTTTCAATTACAGCTAATTCAATATAATCGCATCTTTGGGTATTTGGAATTGGTGTTCTGATACATTTGTGAACAGATCCCATACTTTTCCTATATACCTCGTTAGGCAAAGATATATTCAATTCCTGTTCTTCATCAGATTAATATAAAGTACCACAATCTGTAGTCAAACACTCAGAAGCAGAAATCTGATGGTGAAACTGCGGTTTCTGAGGCTGCGTGCTGGGATAGGGCCTAAGCCATGAAAGGTGTAGTGGGTTTGGGATGCAGTAAGGTGAGATTAATGTGTTGGCTACTGCAGTCATCACAGACTTCAATTTTTGGCCACAGTTTGGCCACTGCAGTGAAGATCTCAGAAGAAGTGTTCCCCTTGCTGTATTTCGTTGTGTGTCTGAGAAAGGAAAAATTGTGACTTGTTCCTAAGTACAGTGGGTCGAAACTCAGAATTAAACAAAATAAGTTTAAATGAAGGAGAAAAAAAAAAGATAAAAACAAGCTTCTAGCTCAAGCAAGAGAGAGGAATAGCTGGGGCTGCTCTGAGCTGCTGCTTGGGGACAAGGACATTAAGCTGACTATGTTTATTTCTTTAAATAGTAATATTCAGGAGGCAAATTGTTGCTTAAAAAGTTATTTCCCGGCTTATATAATACAAACATGCTTCAAAGCTACTACGTGACACCTAGGAGGCAGTTTCGATTCAAGAAGATGGCTGTTTAATTTTCCTCTTTTCAGCATTTTTTATTTCCATCTGTTTAACCTTTGTGTTTGCTGGAATACGCTTGCAGGACTCTCTGCTTCTGTAACGCCAGGGGTGGTGAATCTGAAAAACTCAAAGTACTTTCTCCTGCCAGAAGTAGCAAATCACTGTACCCTTCAGGGGGAGTTTGACCTCAGGAACCGCGGTGTATCTCCTGGGAAGAGTGCGAGTACGTGGTTGAGAGATGATACAGGCAGTGCCGGGTTGTGAGGGCAAAGCTTTGCAGCTAACACCGCTCTTCTGGAGAGGAGTCAGCAATTCGCAAATGACTCCACCAAATTAATGCAGAGATTTACTCTACTGTCTTCATGTCCAAAGAAAGGAGCCAGCAATTCTTACCCCTTCTCTCCCCCGTCACGGGAAAGAGAGTGGAAGGGCAGACTTGACATAATCCTCAATAGAAGATAACTGTGACTTTAGGGGGCTGCTGCGCACCCTCTGTTCTTGCCTGGCAAGTGCTTTGTGCTGAGCACAATCCAGCACGGTGGGAAGGGAAGCTGTATTCTGCTGGCCTTCTCCAGATCTCCAGAGTACTTGGCCCCTAGGCAAACTGGGCAGAGAAACTGCATGATTACAAAGGGCAAAAAACCTTATATATGACAAACTTGGGGATAATATTAAAGTTTTTCCTTAGAAAATTAAAGCCCTTTATCAAATGTACTTGTCCTGTCCCATTCACTTAGGTAATGAAAATAACGATGATTCTGCAAATATTGTGGAGGAACGTACAAGTCACATGATAGATTTTACTTGCAGGATTTGAAATAAATTGTGATCTGGTGGTTTTGGGGGAGACCCAAGATTTACTGTCTGTCAGCAGTTACAGCTTTAGGATGGAGAAGTAACAGGAGAGATGAGGCTGATGAACAGTTTTTAAATATCTTGTGGTTGTATTAGCCGGTGCATTCAGTTAAGATAATTAATTGATTGTTGTTTCTCTCTCCTCTCTCCAACCTTCTTGTTTTTTCTTTTTCTTCTCCCTTTCCATGTCTGTCCTCCTATCCTTCCCACCCACCCTTATTTTTCCTCTTCCTTTTTTGCGCCTCTGATTGGCACCCTCTGCTCTGCTCTGCCCGTACGATACAGAAGCGGGGTGCCCATGAGAGGTGCTGCAGGAGCAGTCTCGCGGTGTGGGAGCTCCAAGAGCAGTGCTCCCACACGGCGGGACCACCTGGTCACTGGTGGGACTGTCCCAGACAATCCAGGACAATTGTAAGCTACACTGTGTGTTACGCAGGGGTTGTGCTTCATTTCAGAAAAGGGCTAACCTTTGAACTGGGACCATTTTAACTGCCAAAGAGTCTGTACAATACACAGTAAAACAAGCTTGCGTGAAGATTGTATTTATGCTGCTAATACGAAAGGCAAAGATGTATTTGCATTTTGCGTTCCACTAACCGCTAACATATATCCTATGTTTGCAGCTTTCCTGTAGTTTGATTTGCATGACTCTACCTAAACTGAAAGCTCTTGTAATATACACGGTGATGGAAAACCCTTTAAAGCAGGTTGAATGTGTAGAAAACAAAAAGCAGCGTTAGCATGTTTGTCTAGTTTTGTTTTCTTAACAGAAACTGCCTTGTCTCGCCCTGCTCTCCGTGAGTTCTCTCTCACAGCCTGTTGTCTGTGGTGTTGTCACGCATCATTTGTAACCGTATGTTCTGATAAAGATGAGACATGAAAGAAGGTTAAGAGGTTGGATTTCCTCTCTCCAAGTATTATTCTTTTGCTTATTTATTTCTTTAAAGCAACGTGAGCTGAATTACCGAAGCTTTCAGAGTGGCCCCCACGAGTGGCGAGCACAAGCCTTTGTACCGCAGACTGAATTGTTTGACATACGGCTACAGGATGTGTTCGCACACTTTTACATGCACGCTTTGGGGGGTGCAGTGTAAAAGCTTTGAATGTGAATCTGTGCTGTATCTATGTGCAGGTGGGAACTACTCAGAATGTGGCTGGAGAAACACGTTCTATGGTTCTATCTCTGGGCTTATTTCAGCAGAAACCTCCTGTTTGAGTAGCGTCCTTTGGAGTGTTCCCTTGTACTTTCTCAACAGCATTATGTCAAGTTAATACATCCTAAATGTATTTGGCAGTGTGCTGCTTTCATCACAGTTGTCTCCAAGGCTTGAACACGTTGGGACTGGTATTTTGACGGTCCCTGCCAACCTCCTGAGCTCAGGGTCAATCTCACTTCTCCCACAGGTCAGCACAAGGCCGGTCCAAAGGCGTTTTTCATTTTGGTGACACTGAGCGGGTGTGGAATTGAGGGATGCCAATGCTGTCACAGTGCACAGTGTGTTACCAACATTTCTCTCTCAACTCCAGCGCTCTCTACACGGAGCTTGATGTAAATGTTCTGCTCTTTCTGAGGGTTGCTGTGTAGGCTGCAGTCCAGGGAAGGTCGAAAAATCATTGTTTCTGCCATGTTTTTGTTACGCAGGGGAAGGATGCTATTTTATCTGCCTGTTATGTTTTACCTCCAGCCCAAAAATTCTCCAAATACAATTGGTTGAATATTTTTACTTAGAGAATGAGCACAGCCTCAAAACATGTCAAAGTTTACCTAAGGAATAACAAAACAAATGGAAGAGACTCTTCCTCTCAAACTCCGAGAAGCCAAAGGAAAGAGAGACCTTGTGCTGAGTTTGGGTTGGTTCTGATGCCTTGGTAGTACATGGAGAGAGTTCTCCTGGAATTACCAGAGGTGTTCAAAACTTCTCAGCTCAAAGACAGAAATTCAGGTCTGGCCGAAGTGTGTCAAGGTGCTGCCTGAAGCTGGTTTTGGCAAAGGGGGCTGAGGGATCTTCAAGCCAGCCTTGTCTGTCTCTCTGGAATACGGCCAGCCTGTTTACAGTAGGTTTACAAGAGGTTTAGAGCTGTCAACTTGTTAAAAAGTGAAGGCCTTCAGATTTCATTCAGAACTGATTATCCTTCTTATTAATCTGCTTTTCTGCTCGTTTCACATTTGGAGACTGACCTAGAATGACACGTGAATGCGATGACTAGCTTCCCCTACAGAATACAGCCATGGCTGTCACCACCAGACATCTGCAATACCTTTTCTTTTTCTGTTTGGGGTTTTTTTTGTTGTTTTTTTTTTTTTAAAGAGTGCATCAGCATACATGTGAAATCATAAATATTGTAGCCATGCTAAGGCCTTTTCAGTGCTATGCCTTTAAAAATAATTTTGATTGCAATTGATGTTTCCCCGCAGTTTTGGTGCAGCTTTGCTCTGATCCACTGCACTAGAGAGCAGGATATTTTCATACTGAACACTACTCTCTCTTCCTTGTCTTGCCTTATCTACAAAACACAAAGGAAAAGTAACAGCAGGAAAGGTTGTGTGTAAAACTCTTGTATGCTGGGATGGGAAAATCTGAGGGTTTAGAATTGACAAAATCTTTTAATTGCTTCTTGAAGCGCTCGGAGTTTTGCAGCGGTTTTAGGGCACTTGGGAGCCCCCCTCCTGCCAGCTAGTGGAAGCAGAATTTTAAAAGCTGCTTTTGCATTATTTCTGAAAGGAACAGTACATTTTTTTTTAAATCTTGGATTTTTAATTCACTTGCCCAAACCAGCCCACCAGTAGTGGATCGCCTTGCCTCTCTCTGAACCTGGCTGCCCCTTCTGGGGAGCAGTCCTGCTCACTTCCATTTTTGTGTGGCAACCAGGTACGTTCCCTCTCCCACCAGCAGCCAGCTTGGTGCCACGCTGGTCTCCCTTCTGGGCTCTTCAGCTGCTTCTCTACCCATTTCTGCTGGGCCCAGCCCAGCACCTTCTCAGTGTCAGGACATTTTTGCCCATCTGCCCCCGCTCCAACCCCATTGTTTGTTGCTTTCAGACAGCATTGTCTGTGGAGATCCAATTCTGTTCCCATTGGCCTCAGAACAGAATATTTGTGTTGTCGCCAATTTATTGCTGATGCAGACGGTGTCGCTCTGAAAGCATGAGTTGCTTATCCCATTGCACAGAACTCATCAGGGCCGCTTTTGGTCTGCTTTTTGTCTCCTTTATTTTCCATCTAAATGGATCTAACTGCCCCCACACACACCTTGTCCCTGTTCTCCAGGATCACGTCTGTCTTCTCTCCCCCAAGGTGCCCCCCGTGCCCTATTCCCGCCCCCCCAGCTCTCGGTATGTCCGTCTGTGACTCTGTGTCCTAGCGCTGCCTGCGTAGGTGAGAGCGAATGGACTGTCACCCGCACCTTTTTATGTTTCCTCATTAAGACCCATGAGGGCAGTGGGTGAGATACTGCCCGTTTGAACCTGGAGTTAGCTCACTGGTTTGTAACCGTGCATGCTTGTGTAAGCACATCGTCAAGATAATCGTTAGTAACAGAAATTTTATTTGCTGTATTCGCAGTATCTAAAGAACCGAAAGCCCTCTCATGTCTGCCTGTGTCTTATCTTTCCTGGAGCTCATTCATCCCATAACGTAATCTAAGCACATTTATTTTAAATTACTGGAAAGAAACCGTTAATGCTTGTATTATGTTTTAACTTGCTTTCCTTTGGAGGCAGGGAATTGTCAAGTAAGTACTACCACCGCACAGCACAGAGCACAGATTGCTGTGGATGTGCAATGCAGATTGCATAGGTCAAAAAGGGTAAATACACGTCATTTGCGACAGCGCCGCTTTCTGGTCTTGACGCTGCCATCTTATGTACCAGAATAAACGAGGTGTAGTCGCAGACTTGTTAAAAATGAAACGACTTTGGTGCTGCTTTACGTTTGTTGTATTACGATGATGATAAGGCAATGAATGCATACGTGCGTATATATACATGTACATGTATATATGAACGCACACAGCGTTGGTGTTTGTGTGTACTGTGAGTGGATATATATATATATAAGTATACGTGTCTCTGTGGATGTTTCCAAATTAAAGCTCGTGCTTACAATCTAGTGATTATCAATCATGTCATAGTGGTAGTGTTCTCTTGCTTTCATAAAATATTTTGGCTTGCTGTTGTCATAAACTTTAACTGATATCCCTAGGTAAAGACATGTAAAAGTGATCCACTTTAAAATTACACTAAAACAGAAAAAAGAGCAGGAAGCATACAAGAAAGCAATTTATTCTTTTCATGAGCGATGATTGCAAGGCCCTGGTGAATCTGGGCGGCAAGGGCTTTTGCAGTTCTCGCATCACATAATGATTTTACTTTGTAAGGGAATTAGGTTTTGCACCAATTTCCTCCACCCCTTCTCTGCTGGCGACCGCGTCGCTCTTCGCTCCAGTTACCAGCGCCGGTTATGCAACGTGGCTTGGCCGACCGCTTGCCCAGAAAATAAAGGTACTTGTTTCCCTGGGCACAACAAAGTACAGGCTGTCCCGCAAGGCGCTGGCCTCCAGCGAACAATGGCGAGGCCAGGTCGCAGGCTGAGCTGGGGGAGGAAACAAGCTCCCTTTGTGTGACATTCTCAACAGTGCTACCAGACCGATGGGTTTCTACCAGTTCCCATCCCTGTCAGGCACCTGCGAATGAACAACCGGGTGGAATCCCGTTCTCCCTCGGCATAAAGCCTGCCGGAAGCCTGGGTGCAGCTTCCCTTTCCCCCGTCCTGCAGGAACTTTAGCTCAGAGCATACCCAGGGATGCCGGGTATGACGTTTCTAAATTTGTAGACTGGTGCACTCTTTAATTTCTGTTTTAGTTCTTGCTGGCATGCTTGAATAGCATGTTTTGTGCCACAGAGGAATGACTGATCAACTCTAACAATGCTTGTGCATGAGTAAAGTGGTCAGAAGTACACCTAAACTGTATTAAGTTTCTTACTTGGCTTTGTTTGCTGCTTACAAGGGGATCAAGGTAACTCTTTCGTTCTTTTCATGTCACGAGATCACCTGCTAATGTACTTTGCTGGTACTTAGTGAGTTCGTTGTTTGCTTGAGAAGTGGGTTAGTTTGTTTACTTCCAGCTTTGTTCTGTCTGTTTTAGAGCTCAGACTTTCATGCTACTTACTCCCGCAATAAGTATTCTAGCTGGGTAGCAGCAAGTGTTCTAGCTACGCGCTTTGTCAATTGTTGCCTTTAATACCTTCCATAAAAACCTCAGGTCCAGAAAAGGCAGCTCCCTCTAAGCAAAGGGGGTTTCATTCTTCTGCAATTGATTTTTGCAAAATGAGAATTAATGGTAGTTACAGTATAAGGACAAGAACAGTCTCATTTTCACAGTATATATAATGTATACCAGGTTCGCACCTTTTTGAAATCTTAAACTGGGAAAATGCTTCCCAGATCTGAGTGTGTATTAAAAAGCTGAGGCCAGGCATTTTGCTTTCACTGGCAGAACCCCACCGGTGTTTAACCCCGTCCCCACAATCTGCCGCCGCAGTTTAAAGGCGTGCAGCGGGGCGTGTCTTGCCTTACTAACAGCAGCCACCAAGTGATGTTTTGGAGCATTTGCCCACACTGCCTGGTTTTATTCTTTTGCCATCGCCTCCTCTGGCCCAGCCTTTGAGCAAGATCCATTTTCTAAGTAAAAGATGATCAAACGTGATAAAGAATCCAGGCCAGATTTCGATGGGCTAATTCCTCCGGTACTCCGCTGCGCTCTGTCCAGCTCGGTTCTGCTGCAGCAGGGTCAGAATTAGCCCTCGTGAATTTCTGTAACAGAAAGGGAGAATCGGTACGCTTAAATTACACAAGTGTCACCTAATGCGGAGCCTGTGCTGCAGGCATTTGATTGCGTAGAGTCATGGCCTCTGGGAGCTGAGCTCCCTCTACTCCTCTTAGGTTTGTGCCTCCTCTTCTCTTTTCTTTTTTTGGCAGGGTCAGGTCAGGTTGAAGCAGTGAAGGTTACCTGTCTTTAAAGTTCATTTGCACGAACCAGATTTTGTTTCAGTCTGTGTTCTATGTTTGTCTTTTTAGCTACTTTTAGCAACTGTAATTATATAAAAACGCTTTGCTGGCCTCAGTCTGTGTTAAACTCACGTGGATGAACGACTTGTGCAAAATGTAAACATTTCATCTCCAATACGATTTTTGAGAAGATTTTAATGAAGCCTTGTCAAGGTTTTGTGATGGGGATTCTCAGAAGCAGCAGGGTTGGGGAAAGGTCAGCTGCCAGCTGTAGGAATCTTTTTATCCTTTGCAAAAGCAACAATTTATTATCATTTAGTGTTCAAGGATTTTCCCACAGATTTAAGTCATTAAGATGTAAATAAAATCACTGCACGGTGGTCTGATCTACCACTTCTCCACCAAATCTGCATCCATGTTATTTCCACTCTTCCCACCCAAAGGCACGGGGTTTTAGTCACTTTGTTGTAGGACTCCAAGGGGGCCAGGCGTTAAGCTCATGTAATTGCAACTGGCCGTCTCCTGGGCGTGTACAAAGCATATGTTATGGATTTGAAGGTTTTGTTTTGCTTTCCAACCTCTTGATTGTTGTCTCTCTTAAATGTTTGTTGCAGGCCACCAGTTAGCAGAGCAGCTCCTCAACCTGAAAAACTGCAAAAGAACAATATCAACAAAAAAAAGAAACTAGTTGAGGTCAGGCTTAAGACTTTTCCATTTGCTTTATAAGTTATGCTTGCTGGGTGAAATCCATCCCTGGTTTCTGGGCAGCTAAAGTCACCTATAGGTGGAAGAGAAAGAAATCTCTAGAAAGTGCTTTCAACCCTGGTGGCAAACACCAGATGTGCTGGCAGCAGCCTCTGTCAGCAAGAAGCTCAGGTTCAGGGTCGTAAAGCTTACCTGCCACATCAGAGCTCTCCAGACCCCAAAGTATTCTGCCAGTGGGATGGGCAGGTAGAGCAGAGGTGTGTGCGCCCACAGCAGAGCCCGCGCGCCCTGCGTAACCCCCAGGGAAACTGTGGAAACTGCACCCTCACCCCTGAAAGCTCACGTATTTTGCATGATGAAATCTGCTCACTCTGCAGCGTACGTTTTTCCCCAGATTGTAGGGCTACCCAAAGGACTTTGTGGCATTTCCGTGTAATATGCCCAACATGGAATATTCTGGGGTCTGTGTGGACAATTTGCAACAATTGCTTGGCCTGTCGGTGTCCCTCAGATTGTTCAAAGCGAGCTGTGGTGGCGTTTGGCACAGATGCACGCAGTCTGTCTTCTGGGCTGTAAACGCAGCTTTAACCACAATCCCATAACCACGACTGTTGCTCTGGAGGAAGCTTCCTTGGCAATTGCTCACTGTGAGCTGAAATTACCCCTCTGAGTAATGTTTTCATCGTAGTTACTTACAGCCTGCCTTTGCTGCCTAGAAGGACTTTAAGGTCAGAATTTGGTCTGTTAAAATTTGGTGGTTTCTGAGAATGATTTTTTTTTTTGAAGACTTAAAGTTGCTTGCAGATAGCTGATACCCCCTGCAGCTATTAAACCGTGATGGGACGATGAATGAAATTGGCCCTTTTTTGTAAGTTGTGTATATTTTGAATGGAAATTTGCAGAAACAAAACATTTACAGCCAGCTGAATTATTAAAGCAATAATAAACACAGTGCCTTCCAATTAAGACATCGGAAATAGTCTGAGGATGTCATGCCTTGATAAATTAGCAGAATAACACAGATAATTGTTTAATTGTTGTTTAATCATTGTATTGCTTCTACAACGTTTGTAGCTTAGGTAACTACTCTAGAATTGTGCTTATGTGATCCAAACTCTGTAATCTCCTTGTTTCCTCTTTCATTTCACTCTTATTCTTTCTTTCTGTTTTACTACCAGGAGCTGGCTCTGGACCATGTTTTTGGATACAGAGGATTTGATTGTCGCAACAACCTTCATTACCTAAACGACGGTGCGGATATTATTTTCCACACAGCCGCGGCAGGCATAGTTCAAAATCTTTCTACTGGTAATTCAACTTGAAACAATACTTTGAGAGAAAAAATGCTGTTCAAGTAAAATATTACTGATTCAAAGTCTTAACCTTTTAACATTCCTGTAACTTTCTTACATTTTGCATCTTGATAAATAATGCAAAAAAAAAAAAAGACAGCTATTATTGTGATAGTATATATATTATTATATATATATGGTTATATCAGATTGACAGTTTCTCCTGTTCAGGCCATCCTGTTCCTTTCAGCAGGTATGAGATTCCCCTGGGAAGTGTGATAAAAACCTGCCGCTCCTGCAGCTGTGCCTGCTGAAGACGCAGGCATAGCTTGCTCGGAGGAGGGAGCTGGTTGTGCAGTGCCCAGCACTCTGGCAATGACGGGAGCAGTAACCCCTGTTGCTCCATGTTGAGTCGTTTTAGCAAAGTCACGCTCCAGGGAAGGGAACCCTTCGATGCAGTACAGTGTGAGCAGGTGGCTCTTTGGAAGGGTAGAAATGTTCCCTGCCTCTTGGGTAAGAAGAGGAGCCATTTGCTTCCTGCTTATGGCTTCGATTCTCTGGGAATCCTGGGCCCTGCGTTTGCCAGTGTTACCTTTTCCTGCAGTTATGGGAGGCTACAGGATGATTCTTGGGCTGAGCCCTGGTTCCCTGGCCATAGCTAGTGACCAAACACCGCAGCTCTCTGTGTCTCTGTCAGTGGTTATGTTCGTAGCGCATGGTGCCTGGGAGCGAGAGCGGAGTGGCTGTCGGCGCAGTTACTGCCCTACCCCCATCCGTCCCCTGCGGAGTACAGCACGAGTGTAGCTCCAAGCTGCTTGAATATTCTTTGCTTCACTGGTGGTTCTTTCTTTGATACTGTTGTGAATAAAAACATGTTTGAATTTTATTAGGTAGTCAGAGCTTCTACCTGGAGCATACTGACGACATTCTCTGCCTGACTGTGAATCAGCACCCAAAGTATAAAAATATTGTGGCTACCAGCCAGATCGGTAGGTGATCCTCTATTTAACAAAGTTCTACTCAAAAATTATCAGGGGCACTGATTTATTTTGGGCTTTTCTGTGTAGGAATTTTACCAGGACATGCAAGTGTTACTGTTCTTATTTTTTTTTTCTCAGATTTTAAAGAGGTAATCAAGCTTCAGGATTTTTTTATTATGTCAATTTCATCTCTGATTGCGAGTCATTGGATTTTAGAGTTAATCGTAGTATAATCATATTTCAGAAAGTAAGCTTTGATAAACTGCACTGTGAATCATCTCCTTAAATCTGCAGTCGTGAGAGTTACAGAATTCCCTCTTTCCTTCCTGTACCCAAGGCATTGTTTAGCAGTAGAACACTTGCAGTGAAAATACAGTAACAACAATTTCCTGTGCAGACGCACCAAAGCTCTGTGAAAAAGGAAAGAAACAGAGTGAAATCTCAACAGCAGTCACGACACCTGTAAGGGGCCAGTTGTGAAAGCACCCGGGTTGATGTGCTGCTTATTTACACGGAGAGTCCTGTTAGGTTCCCCAGTTCCCCGAGCAGGAGTAACCACTGTGTGGGGAACGCAGGATCGTTTGTCCCAGGCCTCGAGAAGGATCTGTGGCCTTTCGCTTGGGGCAGGCAGCGTACTGCTGGAATTCATGAAAAAGAATGGCGTCGTTGGAAGTGATGTCATTGCGGAAGGAGACTCAGGTCCATGGCTTCTCTAATCAGTAACTGAACAGGGGGCAGAAGAGGTAGTAGATGAACACTTGACAAACATCTCTGCCACCCCTACCCAGTGCTCTCATTTCGGCCTGAATGTTGAGTGAACACAAAAATCCGTACGTGTTGTCAGAGCTCCAGTTCAAAATGCCGGGTTCTGTGACACGGACAAGGTGACTGCTAACGGCCCTTGTGCCAGTCTGTCAGTGACCGCCCATGAAATCAGTGTTTCTGGTTTTGGTTGATATTCCATATAACTACAGATTCCTTTCACTTTTAAAGGTAATAATTTTTAAAAGCTGCATGTCTTTAGCATTTCTTTTAAATACCATTTTTTAAAGCTCACAAGTACTAAATATTGTTGCGATATTTGTGTATAAAACCCAATATACCCAAAAAAGTTCAACAATATTCCTGCTTATTTGTTTTGTTGATTTAATCCATATCCATTTTCAAATTTTTAATTTTTGTTCCTTCTGGTGCTGCTGCTGGCACTTCAGCATTACAAACATGACTTATTTCACCTATTGTTTTCCCTTGGTGCTTCCTCATTTGCCATTGCTCTCACAATGCAGGTGATATGACAGAATTTCCAGGTAAGGCTGATTTGTTTGTGACTTTCAGTCAGCAGAGTTATGTAAAAGTTTCATGTGACCTCGTTGTATCTGTGCGAATCGCGGATACAAGTGACACATCTACAATTTTTTTTTGCATGAGGCTCTTCATAAATGTTACGTTGTTCTTTTAGAATTTGTCTTACTTCATGAAATACGACGATTCCCCCCTGTGTTTTGCAAGCTATTATGGTTTTCTGTCGAGTAGTGTTAATCTTAAACCAGACCAAAACCCCACAACTTATCAGTGTCCGTTTAGGTTAAATGTTGCTGAAAACCGCCTTGTTTTGCATTGACGCTTTCCTGACGCTGAATTAATTCTCTATTAATACATCTTTTCACACGTAGGTACGACTCCCACAATTCATATATGGGATGCTATGAGTAAGCAAACGATTTCAATGCTGCGTTGCTTCCATACCAAAGGGGTCAACTATGTCAACTTCAGTGCAACTGGCAAACTTCTGGTATCAGTGGGAGTTGACCTTGAACATACTATCACGGTGTGGAGGTGGCAAGAAGGTAACTCCGGAAAAATCGTGTTCCTTCAGGCTAAGAGAACTGCGCACAATTATTTGTGTCTCCTGTCAGGTCTTTGGAATAGAGTTGTGTTCTTGTTCTGAGTATCAGGGCTCCCTGAGTCACAAAATGAGTTAAAGGAGATAGAAAAGCGCTAGAAAATGAGTAAGAAAATGAGTTTGAAACTTCTATGATAAACAGAAAGAAAAATGCAGTTTACTACAAATTCCATGAAATGAAGCATTTTAAAGTGTTTTCTTTTTCTTCTAAAATACTTGGACTTTAAATTCCATGCCACAGATAGGCCTTTGGGAAGTCATTTCCAGAAAAGAATTACCACCTTCAGGAACGGTGGAGGGGAGAGAAGTGTCTCGGCCCATTAGATGTTTCCCTGGGCGTTTCACCGGATGGGAATTCCCTGCTGAGATACGAAATTTCTGTGTTGTTACTGCACTGACCCAGTGGCAAATCATGCTGTGAAGAACCTAAATCTGCATTTCCTAAACTTGTCGGACGTGATGGAATAACCAGGGACTTTGCAGGTTGCATGAATTAAGATGTTTGGTGCACTACGTAATGTTGGGATTTGCTTAGCTTTCAGCTTCTGGGACACGGTTCTCTAATCCGATACCAAGTCAATTCATTTTATAAAATCGTATCAGAGCTTAATTTTGCAGGTAAATTTAACTGTATTTTTATCCTTTCCTAATTAAAACAGGGGCTAAAGTTGCTAGCAGGGGAGGACACCTGGAGAGGATATTCGTTGTAGAGTTCCGCCCAGATTCAGACACTCAGTTTGTGTCTGTTGGGGTAAAACACATGAAGTTCTGGACATTAGCTGGCAGTGCTTTGCTTTATAAGAAAGGAGTCATTGGTTCCATGGAAGATGCCAAAATGCAAACCATGCTTTCTGTTGCCTTCGGAGCAGTGAGTTCAAATTACTTGCTACAGAATTTTATAATACGTTTTTATTAAAACTGCAAGTGTCAATGTCCTTTGTTGAAATCCAGTACAGTGCGGGACCACGGAGCTCTTGCTTATTAGTTAAACTTTTAATTTGAAACTTGTATGCCTTTAGATCCTCATGGAAGTTTTCTAAGCAGGGTTGGGTTTCGCTGTTGGTAAACATTTCTTGTTAATGTCTGTGCATACCTACAGCATCAGCTGCCATGGCTTTTGTTTTGTTTTCCTCCTTCGGTGGTTAACTCAGAAAAATGGAGTATCGTTATTTTGTGTAGGGGCTCTGCAACCCTTCTTCCCCCTGACGGTATTTGGTGTGACATGTGCTAGTGACCCAGCTAAGGGTGACAGGATAGAACACCCTCCGGTATGATTGTTAAGGAACCACAGCACTGTGCTTTAGGCTTCATAGTTAAGGAAAGCAATGCATGTTAACAGTGGGAGAGCAGCCTTACTAAGGTCTGAAATCGCTTCTGCGTCATTCAGAAACCCCACAGAAGTTACTTTTGCAAAAGTTAGGCATAAATTATACACATCGCCCACTCAAAGAAACCCCTTGCTCCTAATTATGCACCCTAGACAGACAGTGGTACTAATGTGTGAAATGTGAGCGTGTAAAGTTAGGCTCCCAAATCCTCATTCTTGGGCCCAAACAAGTGACTTTATTGTCAAAAATTGCTTAATACTAAACATTTCTATTCCGATGGCATTATTGCAGTATAAAATAGGAGTAATGTAATGGACACTAAAGACCCCAAGTGATTTTAAAAAAGTGGCAAAGCGCAAGATTAGAGCAAACAAAGTGCTCGTTTGGACTCTCCAAGCATAAACAGTCCAACAGCCCTTTTCTTTTCTAAAACAGCACTAGCAATGTCCTGTAAGGGGACCCATGTCGTTTATTACCTCTCAAACACCATTAGAGTGCAGTCGTTAAACTCATCCTCCCAGTGCAAATGGGGTTAATTCCTACGTTTATTGCATAGTTGACTTTTCTCAGGAAATTCAGTAGCTAAAGAATTTTAATTCAAGCTGAAGAGAGCTGCTAAGGTATTTATTATATCGGAGATCACTGCTGTTTGTTGCAGAATAACCTTACGTTTACCGGTGCCATAAACGGAGATGTCTACGTCTGGAAGGACCATTTTCTGATTCGACTTGTGGCAAAAGCTCACACAGGGCCGGTGTTTACAATGTACACGACTCTTCGAGATGGCCTCATTGTTACTGGAGGGAAGGAGAGACCGTAAGAGACACAATCTTCCTAAAGCGCACAACTTTTGTCTCTCCCGTACCGTAGCTGTATTTATCCAACACCCCAGACGCACACAACGCTTCTCAGGGATAAGTGGTGTCTGTACTGCAGCAGTTTCAACCTAAATCCTACATAACGTTCCCAGGTGTCTTAGTAAGTAAAGGAGAAAGAAGTGGGCCGCTGGAGGGCCACAGCAATGCACCTTACGTGCAAAGGACGTAGGGAACCTCCAGCTCACCGTTGGTACCAGCACCTGTGTGAGCTCCTTGGTGCCTGCGCTCCTGCCGGCCTGGCCTGCGTGGGTTTCTCTTAATTTTTCAGTTCTGTAAACTACAGAGAGCCTCTCCCAGGGAAGACTCTGTGACTCACCAGAATTACCGTATTTGCCAGGCTTATCTCAGTGACAGGTTTGAGATGAAGTGACAGGAGAGCCATGTGGTTTTTAGAAATCAGGCGTGATGGTGTTTAAAACATGCAGTGTGACAGCATTTAAATTTTTAATATTTACTTTCCATTCCACAATAGCGAGGTGCCTTTATATACAGTGGAAGGTGATTCAATCTGCGTTTTATTATTTAATGAGAAGAATACTGATGGGATGTATGTATGGGATTTGTTGTAGCCCATGGAGGAGACCCCTGGGTCACACAACACACTTCTTTTCAGCACTAAAGAAGGGGGAGCTGTAAAGCTGTGGGATCAAGAGATGAAGCGGTGCCGAGCGTTTCAGCTTGAGACAGGCCAGCTCATCGAGTGCGTGCGCTCCGTCTGCAGAGGAAAGGTAAGCGACCCAGCGCGGCAGATGTTACACGTGGGCAGGGATCGCTGGTGGAGGTTGGATGGGAGACACCTGGGAGAAGACTTTTGTAAAGTTATGGGAGGGGCTTTGTCTGCCTACCGAGTGGCAATTCCTTCCTCCTCTCCCAGAGCTCAGTGACGGGCTTTGAACTGCATGAGGGTGCTGTTTCTGATGCTTAGTGCCTGCCTTGCCTCTAGCCGGCGAGGAGAGGGCGAGGCCTTTGAAGGACAGTGTTAGGTGTAGGGACATATTTCACCGGGTAGGACCTTGCCTCCTGCCTTTCTTTTCAAATGACAAAAGGAACTTCAGTACCTACTTTACAAGTTCCTTCCCATGAGATGAGGGCGCGGTTTATTTAGAAGCTTCAGTTAGGCAGAGTGGATCCCAGCTGTTTTTTCTTTAAAGCCACTAATATCCAGGTTTCCACAGAGAATTATTGATGGACTTTCTAAGTTTTGGTCAACTGGAAAACAGTAGAAATAACTAAGTAATTTGAGATGCTAAGATCACTCCTGCACATGTCTAAATTGTACTTGCGTTACAAAAGGAGCGCGTGATGACGCAGCAGCGTTACTTCATGTGCTGGGTATCTGTCCAACCTAACACTTCATGAGATGGTCTCCTTTGAGCTTTGTATATTAAGCCTCGGGGATTTGACATGCTCTTTGATAACAGCACCACTGAGGAACGTTGCTTTGTGTCTCTAATCAAGTAGCCGTTAACCAATTCCCAACTGTGTCTGTTTAAGCTTTTTCCAAGTATTTGCTGAGAAAGTTTTGCAGTTTAGCCAATGACAGCATGGCTGGAGTAGATGCAAGGTGCTCTCAGACAGTCTGAGCCTAAAACCCTGGTTTAATTTTTTTATTAAAATTAAATTATATTGGGTCACCTCAGAGCTGTGAGAAGCACATTTTGCCAGCTGGCATGGAAACACCTTGATCTGAAGTAAAATCCTTAATGGCAAGATGGAGATCCACCGCGGTCACTCGACAGTAACACCAGAACGTGGTATGAGGTCTGGGGATGTGAAAGTGTCAGTGTTTTACTCTGCTCTTCTTAAGATGCCACGTAAACAAGCAGTATAAATGGGGATGAGTTACCACAGATATTTCTGCAATACGTTGGTACTTTCCTGCTATTGATATTCTGTCTGTTACACTGACAGCTCATCTCTCTTTTTTTCTTTTTTTTTTGGTTACAAACAGGGAAAAATTTTAGTGGGAACAAAAGATGGAGAAATCCTTGAAGTAGGAGAAAAAAATGCTGCTTCAAACTTGTTGATCGACTGCCACATGGAAGGGGAAATCTGGGGCTTAGCCACTCACCCCTCGAAAGACATATTTATCTCTGCAAGTAATGATGGAACAGCAAGAATCTGGGACCTGTCTGACAAAGTGAGTATTGCTAACTTGAAAATTATAGATGATTATAAATTATTATAAATGACTATAATTGATTATAAATGATCATTTTATGCAAACGTGGATCTTCCCGTGTGCATGATGCGCCAGCCGCGTCACACCTTTGAGAAGCCATGTAAAGGGAAGGGCGCTTTCCTGCTGGTTTGATACGGTTCTTTTTTTTTCCTGCTACGTGGGGAAGTGAAAAGGAAAGTGCTTGCTGAGGTAGCACGCCGCTCTTTCCAAAGGCAAGCAGGCTGCAGAGAAATGCCGTTATTTAAGAGCGCTCGTGCTGATGGAGCGCCTTTTGTCGTTCGTTGCTTGTTTTGATCTAAAAGCGCAGACTGGTGTGGATTAAGGAAGCATTTTAATTCTGTGCTGACAGACTGGGAGACACAGATTGTCCTGTCACTGACTAACGCACAGACCCCGACAATAAGCCTGCCTTACTGGCAAGCTCGGCTCCCTCCTTTTGCCAGCCTTTCTTTAGAACCCATCAGGTTACAAAGGTGTAGGTCGGGGGGGGGTGGGGGGTGGTTCCAACTCAAATTGCATAACAACCACCATTTAAAAAACCAAACAAATAAATAAAATATTTTTAAAAAAATAACACAAAGGTTTCTGGTTATGCTGGGCTACATAAACCTTTTCTAAAGGCAGTTGCCTGAGCTAACAGGGCTAGCTTTTAATATGGAAAATGAATATATTCTAAATACAGTCAGATAAGTGAAAACACAAGAGCATTCTAGCATGTTCTCATGTAGCAAATCAAATGGGAAAACCCTACCCTGCTCAGCAGCTGTCGAAGCTATCAACATCACCTTTCACACAAAACAGGAAGCTGATCTTTCAGCCCTTTCTGCTAAATAACATTCTTTCTGGTGTAAAACTTGAAGTCACCCTGCAACAAGATAGATGCGAACATGAAACTCCCATCCGAATTACATCTATACTTTGAAGTCTGTTTTGCAACATATGCCTGGTGGGATGTGATTGTTGATGCGAAATTTCAGATTTATATTTAGAGGCAACTATAGACAATTTGTTTGTAATAAGGGACGTTTATCCCTTGTGTTTGGAAGCATTCCGTTTGCCTGGTAGTTTTCTCCAGGGGAGGCATGAGCCTATTGCTTTTGTTAATACAGAAACTGCTGAACAAAGTGAATCTAGGTCACCCAGCGAGATGTGCCGCGTACAGTCCTGACGGTGAAATGGTTGCGATTGGCATGAAGAATGGAGAATTCGTTATTTTACTTGTAAACAGCCTTAAGGTTTGGGGCAAAAAGCGAGACAGGAAGTCTGCAATTCAGGATATCAGGTACGTCAGAAATTCCAGTTGAAGGTCTCTAAATATGCAGCCCTTACTCACAAAAAAGTCCATCAGGACCCAAGTTGATTTCCAGATTTTTTTGTAACTCTGTATTTGTCAAAACCTGCATGAAATCATGAAATGCCTTTACTGGCTGACCTGTGGCGTTACCTATACCTAAAAGCTTGTATTTACATACACCTAAGGCTTATATTTATGTATACCTAAAGCCTACATATCTTATCCCCCACAATTTATTTTTTCTGTGATTAATTCTGTTAGATCCACTTGAATATAGCTAGTAATCTGTACACTGTGGGGAATTGATATTACAGCCCGTTTAAAAATTCCTGTGCTTTCTCACAGATGATTAGCGTTACTCTGCACATTGTGCTCTGTGCTTTTTGCAAGTGCAGTATTAACACCAGCCAGCTGCATACAATGTCCTCAGTCTTCCTCATCTACTGAAGCATTAAGGTTTGGTTTGGATTCGATCTTGCTTTGAGAGAAGTGTTTTCTTGTTCTCCAGTAAAAGAAATTTGTTCTTTTGTGTTAACATGACAAGCAAAAGAAAACTTTGCACAGAAACAGTAAATGATATCCCCATTCCGTGTTTTATCGCCTAGGATCAGCCCAGATAACAGGTTTTTGGCAGTGGGGACGCAAGAACATACTGTAGATTTTTATGATCTCACTCAAGGTACGACCCTGAACCGAATAGGTTACTGCAAAGACATTGCAAGTTTTGTCCTACAGATGGATTTTTCGGCAGACAGCAGGTACATCCAGGTATGTCTCAGGTAGGCCCGTGCGTGTGTGTTTATTGTGACTCACCTGTTGCTGGACGTAGCAACAAGATGGAGGTAAGAAAGGGGGAGGGAGGCTTTCCAAAGGTAGTCTGAATTTCGAGGTACCTCTAAATCTAAAATTAGGAAAAAAGAGACATTTTATCCTAATGGCTATTTCCTGACAAAACCTGTTGAGGCTACTACTACTGGAAATCTTATATAAAGAAAATGATGTATTTATGGCAAAGTTACCAGCTTTTTCCTTTCCTACTTTCAGGTATCAACGGGTGCCTATAAGCGCCAAGTTCACGAGGTGCCGCTAGGAAAGCAAATAACAGATCCTGCGTTAATAGAAAAGATCACTTGGGCCACGTGGACAAGGTAAAGAACAGAAGAACAACGCCCTGCCTGCTCGGGGACAGGTGTAATACGGAACCAAGGTCAGATTGCGTAAGCCAAATGCTTGAAATGTCCCCGGGGTTTGGCCCGCCTGAGAGAGTGAGCACACAAACACTCCCCTTCCTTAAGACTCTGTCTTACAGGCCTTTTTTTTTCTTTTTTTAACATACATTTGTAGCTGGTTGTAGTAACTATTGCTGTAGCAATGCCAAGGACTGTCTGTCGTGTCCACAGTGGCTCGTTGCCGTTCACCCCAGGCTTCCCAGGAGGGAGGTGCAGGGTCCCTCACACGGCTCCGTACTCAAAGCTTTGCTTTTATTGGCACGCTGGCGGAGGCCCTGCCTTAGCCCACATGAGCAAACACAGGCAGCACAGGAGGCGTGGGGACATGAGCCGATTGTATTGTGGAAGTTGTGGGGATCTTTAAAATCAGTTTACTGACGTGGATTTATATGGGACTCTCCCAACACAATCAAAAAGTATGGCTCTGCTTGTACAGAAGAGGAAGCGGAACAGGCCAAAAGCAGATCTGACGGTAAACAGGGGGTGGTAATGCAGGCGGGTTTGCAGAAGCTAAGTGAGAATCCTCCTACCCTCACTGCTCTGCTCTCAAGCAAGCGTAAAACTCTGCCCCAAATTACTCATCTTGAGGAGCCTTAAGAGAGAGATTGTGGGAGTGGAGCAGACGCATCTGACAGTTAATATGTGGGTAAATAAATAGGAAGGATTGTACAGGGACTTAAACTAAGGGGAGAACAGCTGTTTTAAGAAATGCTCTACCTCCAAACAAGCATTCCCTCATTCAAGAACTTGCAGGTAAGAGAAGATAAGATTGCTTTCAAAAATCACTGCGGGGGCGTGCACACGTGTCCATCAGGAAAGGAGGAGACCCATAGCCGCGCAAGCTACTTGTATAAACTGGTGCCAGGATGTATGGACAGAGGTGGCTGAAGAGCTACACAAAAAGTCATTCTTGTGATGTTCTCCATGATGAGAATCACATTCAGTGCAATTTAGAGGGAAAAGATTTTATTTTAAAGGTGGCGATTTTTTACTTAGTGGGCTGTGTTGCCTCCCCACGCTGTGGAAGAGAGCAGCAGCAAGTCAGTCTTACGGTCTAATGCTCTTTTTTAACTTGGTTTTGGAACAGCATTCTTGGAGACGAAGTCATTGGAATTTGGCCGCGAAATGCAGATAAAGCAGATGTCAATTGTGCCTGTGTGACCCATGCCGGCCTAAATATAGTCACAGGAGATGACTTTGGTCTGGTGAAACTGTTTGATTTCCCATGCACAGAAAAATTTGTAAGTGGATATTTTACTTTACTCTAAACAGCTTGTTTTCCCTCACGTTCAAATGCCTCAGCTATGACTGTAAGGTGTCCAAACAGCACGGCCCAACAGGTCCTCTCCAGGCAGCTCCCTGCCAGCGCTGGCTGTGGGAGCGTGGGAGTCAGTGGTGCGGCAGCGCGGCTGTCCCCAGAGGGGCACGCCGCATGGGAGATGACCGCAGGTAACCGCTCGCTTATTTTTACAATGTTCTACGCCAGACTCACCCCGTATTTTACGGTCAGCGCGCAGGCGACAGGGCAGCCACCGTCCAGCACCCGGGGAGGATGCGATGCACAGAATCAGGTGCCGAGCTGGGACGACTGCGGGCTCAAAGACAACAGTACGGCTGGGGATGTGATTCTGGCCACGCTCGCAAAACAACTTTGTCACTTTGTACTGCCACACTACTGTGCTAACTCCTGAATTTCTGTTGTTTTCCCAACAGACCAAACACAAGCGGTATTTTGGGCACTCTGCACATGTCACCAACATCCGCTTCTCTCACGATGACAAGTACGTTATAAGTACAGGAGGAGATGACTGCAGGTAACCACTTATTTATTTTTACGATGCTCAAAAATGTTCTATGCCAAACCCACCCTGTATTTTATGGTCACTTGCACCGATTTCCCCTGCCACCATTCCCAAGGCCATCACTACTGGGTAGAACACTGGGCATCTGCGTGTAGCTCCACGGCTCGCCTGAGAGAGCACTGACCTCAGAGCCTTTGAGCGCCAAGAGGTGGCTGAAGGAGCCCCAGCTGCTGGCACAGGAATCGCTCCTGTGTCCGAAGAACATTTAGATCGGGCAAAGACAGCTGGTGGGGGTGTCAGTCACACAAAAATAACTGAATAGCTCCCACCCAGCAAAGGGTAGGACAGGAATTCGGCTGAACAGAAGGATAGACAGATTTAGAAAGACATTTCAAATAACAGGACGCTTCTTGAAAGGTGCCCTACACTTGTGTTGGGGTGGGGTTTTTCCCTACCAAAGAAAAACAAAAAAAAACCTGACAGTGTGTGTGCACGCACGATTCCTGCCAGAACCCCCTCCACCCTCACCCCACAGGTCCGTCTGAGCTGCCAGAAGTAGGGGACACTATTGTCAAGGGTAACAAGGACCAGGAAGGCGGGGAACAAAAAGTGAATGTGGTTAAACACAAAATGTAACAGACTCTTTCAACAGCAAAATGCAGAACTAGGAAACTGAAAAGCAACAAGGTAGGAAATGAAAGGGCAAATCCTCACAGGAGCAGGTATCGGGAAGGCGCAGTCGAGAACCAGGTATTTATGACTGCTTACTCGGCAGAAGAAACACAAGCCAGAGACTGCAAGATGGAGTCCGTTTTGCCAGTGAACGAGACTATTTATATTTTCTAGACGCAGAGAACTACTGCTGTGCGTTTGGTGGCACGAGGCTCCCTCAGTACGCCTGCAGCACAGGCACTGGGGCTACCTGCAGTTTGTGCCACACCCTGCAGTTTAACTCTCCTCCTGTTCCACCAGATGAGCTGTTCTTTAAATTTAGCCTCATCCCTCCACCCCTGATGTTTCTTTTTCCACTTTGGAGAAAAAAGAAAGGGGAAAAAAGTGAGTTTTTTTTGAAAAAGAGGTTGCACAGTGGGAGAGCAGGAAGTGGCTGCACGTACCTCAACTTGCAACCAGCAGGCCAGAAGTTACGCAAGCTCAGAAAAGCTTAACCAGTTGCCTTAGTTTTTGACAATAGAGTGATGTTGAGGATTTCTTGATTCAAAGCATAACTATACAGAGTAAAATAACAGCCTTTCCAGCCGCTGGGCCGTCACTAAAACACGTCTGTTACAATGCTGTAACTCTCTCCTGAGCGTGTTCACGTGCCGCTATTTGTTGCGTAGCTCCAGGGCTCAGCGCTGCTTTACCTGACAGCTTACTGGTAAATCTGCATGTGCAGCCACGCGTGTTTAACGCCGCCACTCTCTCTTGCTACGATATACTGAAGGTTGTCATCACATTACTCAGAAAAATAATGATGTGCTCTGTTCATCTCGTTGCAGTGTATTTGTATGGCGATGCCTTTGAAAGGAGACGACTCTTGCTGCTGTTGCTGCCACCACCAAGCAACTGCTCTGGACTGGACAGCCATGAATGCCTCTGCCCCTGCGGCTGCTCTGATTTCCATACGATGCTGCACAGATTACGCATTTTCAGATTGCTCTTGCGAATTTACTGAATGTGATCTTGCGTTTGAAAGACCAATATCCTTGAGAAGGAAGCTGAAGTTTGAAAGGGAATCGCTCTGTAACCTGGGTAGGCCAAAATGATGAACAGTTCACTCATGAAGCTGCTTTTGCCTAATACTGTGTTATTCAAACCCTGCCTGCACAGGCAGCACCCTGCGAAAAGGCTGGGCCCTTCAATGTGCATAATTTCAAAAATCACGGCTTGAATGTTTGTTCAAGAAAGCTGGTGGCTTTTAACCACATCTGCTTAACACTCAAATTTGGTGCACTGAGTAAAACTGCAGGCTTTTAATGTGCGTGCTGGGGTCCACACTTCAGCTTTCAGTAATAGAAGGAGCAAACTATCATTTTTTTAAAGTCCATTTTCTTTTTAAATATATATTTGGCAAAATTTTCTATCCATGAAGTGCCTTTGAATAATTTTCCGGTAGTATGGGCTACAGCCTTGCCTCCCACCAGTTGCTTTCAACATACGGTGCTATAACTTCACAGAGGAGGGCTAACCATGAACACCTTTTCCAGATTTGTACTTATTTACCCCTGTTTTCTGCTTTGGTTTTTAATACCTTCACAAGTGAATTCCAAAATGTTTCCAAGAGCAAGAAGCTACGTGCTGTCCTAAGGACTAATTCCTGACGGCATTACACCTCTTGGTAAGCTGTTCACAACTGGTTCGTGACGGTAGCTCAACTGCAGCCAGAATTTGAAGCTTAAATGGTGAGTAGAGGGGAAGAGAGAGTATGGAGAGATGTGGTTAAAGAAATTTCAAGACAAACAATGAGGAAGTTGTTCCCCCAGTGCTCCTGCACTCTCCCTGTTCATGGGAAATGTGCTTTACAGGTCACTACTTCCAGAGGCAGTGGCCATCCAGGGTATCTTTTCAGGAAGTGGCTCAAAGGCCTCCAAGAATCAAACCGCTATTTCCCATTCTGGAGGGGCTTCCTGAGGACATCCAGCGTGATCTCTGGGAACGCCTGCTACATCGCTAGGGGGACTGCATGTGCCCTCCCCCAGGCAGCTAGTCCTGTGCTTCCTAAGTAGAACATAAATCACTCTGACACCAGAAAATTTACCTATCTTTGAGAGAAACACGATCTTTGTGGGATGTGGACTCCTCTCTCCATCACCGCTTCTCGTGCAGCCCCCTGGGCTGTGGGGTCGTGGGGCAGGAGGGCAGCAGGCAGCTGAGAGGAAAGGAGAGTTGCCTCCACATGGAAGAGGAGACCACGAGCAGATAGTCACAAAAGGCAAGTAAAGCTCTTCAATGTTTGTTAACGAGCATTTTGTAAAAAACCAAAAACTACAGGGGCAGTAGAACTGGGGAAGGAAAAGTAATTTCAACTTTTTCCCATCAAACTGTTTAGAAAGGAACAGAAAACGTGGGCAGTATCAAAACAAATTATTTTTGAGATTTCTGGCAGGGAACAACATCTGTATTTTGAAATTACCTTTCTTTTAAAGAGCCTGTTGGTTAATCAAGAGAAATAAAGGCCAAAATAAACCACTTAGACTTACATTTAGTCTTTGAAAAGAAATGCTAAATAGTGCTTTAGTCCCAGTTCAGGAAAATGTAATTTTGAACTGTGGAAACTTCCTGCCACTCCACTTCTGATGCCCACTGCGTAAAAAGGGAGCTGCTGGATGCAACGAATATCCCGTTAAGAGAGTGGATCAATGTACATTTAACACACAAAAGTGCTTCAGCAACCTCAAAGAATCACCTTTTTTTAAAATTGAATTTATTAATGCCTTATATTACTATACAGAAGATCAGTTTGTCAGATACACAATAAGAGTCCCTATGCAGTCTTTTTTTTTTTTAAAAGAAACCTTCTTGATCGAATAATGTAATCGCGTTAGGTGGTGATGTCAGTAAGCACCTTCTTTGCCTATGTTGTAATAATGTTTGCCTTCCTTTCACATTGATTGTATCCCATATAAAACCAGTTGCGTGGCAGAATGAATTAATAAATGGTGATGTGAAGAATATCTTAAAGCAATAGTGTCTGTCAGGAAAACACTTAAAATTTGTGTGTTTGTTTATATAGTTTGGCTTTATGTATAAACTGTTCAGAAGTAATGATGTATTATACTGTAAACTACAACAGTAGTGCATGAGTTTATTTTTCAATGGTCAAGATGCCATTAATTTAAAGTCTGTCTCTCAAATAAATTTGATATGAGCTTTCAATGTCCAGCTCTTAAATCAGATTCAACAAGTCGCTCTGAAAAGATCACTGGGACTTGCTTTAATGATTTCCTTCCAACTAGAATATGGCATCATACGTTACTGTTTCAAAAATAACAGAAACCAAGGCCCTTCACTTCCTTTAGCAGAATCTAAAAGTTCATCTGTCACCATTTTTGATAACCAACTCACAACACTTTGGTGGCCTCTGACACCGTCACCCCTGTGTCACTGGGCTGCGGCGCAGCTGGCAGCGCCAACAACGGGGGCCTTCAGCGCTGAGGGAGGCCGCCTCGCTGCGCTACGAGAGCTACGCGCCAAACTGAGCATCACCGGCCAACGCGGCTATTCGGGACGTCAAAGCTGTAACTGGAACTGAACAAACTGCTTCACACTGCACATATGAAAAGAAACGTATCATGAAAAATCCGTCTACGCACATTGCTATACGTCTGACAAACTAGTTCCACCACCATGTACAATGGCTATTTAATCACGAGGAACTTAAACAAAATAAACACAAATATATTAAACTTGCCTCAAGAAAGCAAAATACCGATATTATTTTATGTCTATAAGCTTTATTGATACTTGGGGTTTTTGTTTTTGTGGGGTTTTTTCTTTTTTTTTTTGTTTTGTGGATTTTTTTTTTACATTTCACAACGCATTCCACAGACTTAGTTCAATACAGCTTAAACTGCAAGTGTATAATTTTTCATTTAGCATTTTCTGCATAACAAGGTTTTAAGTTTCCAAACAACATTTGCAGCATTAGATACTCGGTCCACAGATTATCAGAGTTTGAGAGACTGTAGAATTATTTGCTCAAAATCAACTACTGTACGTTTGTGCAACAAAGTGTATGCTGTAATTTTTCTCATAATACAAGTGGAGGTTCCTTTGTTCATCTTTCTTTTCTTGTTTTAAACAGATGCTAGTGTTTACAGAGACATTTTAGTTTTTCACGCTTGTGTGCTATGGAGCTAGTCCAGAAATCAGTCAAGTCTCTGAAGTATGAAGCACTGTGGAGCAGCTGAAAGATCTAAGCTTTGTGAAACACATATATATATAGGCAATTGATAAAACAGTAAAATCACAATACAGCTATACTCATACCAAAAAGGCAAGGTTTTTCAAAACTTGCTAAAATGGTATATTCTTCTAAAACATCTCATTTTAGAAAATCTGCATCAATCTACACAGACCATACACAGTGCACAAACTGGGAACTGTTACCCTCCGCTCCACCTGCACTACCTCTTCTGGAACGCAGCAGGGACTACCTCTGATGAAGCAAAATGTACAGCTTTCTCAAATCTTTGTATTAGCCAGTGCTGCACACAGGATAAAGAAAGATGATTAGTTTTAGATCCATACATAGCAGCTTACAATACTTAAGATGATGAAACACATGGCAGTCAAAACAGTTATTTTTTTTTCCTCAAACACTGCGTTGCTAAAAAATAAAGATCTGTGAAATTGCACTGCAATGTCAAGGGCTTTGCTATTCCCTGACCCTCCCCATGTAAATCCAAATGAGTATTTTTTTCCCCCTTAAAAGATGAACTTCCTATCCTTAAGTTGCTTCAGGCTTTTTTACTCAGTTTTGCGCTTCAATCCAGGGATCTTTGCTTGGATCCTGCAAGAGGAACAGGAAGAACAACATAATTTGCGTAACGAACAAAAGTAGGTGTGAGTATACTCTTAAAAAAAAAAAAAAAAAAAAGCGCAAGGTCTGAAGATAATTATTGCAGCAACACAAAACTATTACACTCGGACATCTACGAAATTGCCAAATTCTCCTTCATTCACCCCTCAACTACAACTGCTGAGGGCCTCAGCAGTTTCACTGATGGGCTCAAATACACAGATTTCTATTAGAAATTATATGCGATTAACAATAGCATCAGCAACAAAGGAGCTGCTCTTGTAACCATTCTAATTTTAAACAAAGGACTCCCCCCCCCCGCCCCCGGGCTAGTGCATGCAATGCGTTTGTTCTGCACAGGGCCCACAAGTACCAAGAACTGTAAACATTATTTAGAAATTAAAACAAAACACCCCAACTCACTTAGCCATCGCATCTTTGACATTCTTGTTCACGAGTCCCAAATAATGGTCAATTTGGGCCTGAAAGGGAAGATGACCGATGTTACAGACCAGCTCTTAGAGGTTTCCCTGCTGTCCGGAAGGCAGCCTTGCACCACGCCAAGCCGGGCTTTACTGATAAGGCAGCTGACAGAAGGAAGGGGCTCAACCACGTTTATTCCCCAGTTCGACGCCCCGCAGCCTCAGCTGCAGCACGTGCTACTGTTTGCTGCTGGGAACGCACACACCCGCAGGGAACCAGCGGGCAAGGGCCTGCAGAAATTCAGCCCTGGTTTCTGTGTGTTTCCCCCACCTCTTCCCAAGGCTGCCCCAACGCGAGGGCTCCTGAGTGAGGCCCTCTGTGAGGGGCAGTCAGCTCCTCTGCTGCCTCTGGGCAACATGGAGAAGGAAAGCCGCTTAGGTGGGCTGGGCCTGTTAAACAGCTTACCCCCTCGGAGCGCAGCCTTCGGCTCGTCAAGAGGATTGAGGAGCCTGGGTTAAGCCACACAAATTGCCCATCATCTTTCCTCAGGGCTGCAGGATTTCCTTTCGCTGCAGCGTACTTTGCTCTTTCCTAGGAGCGCAGAGAGGAGACCAAGAGGCTCCGCCATCTGCTTGGTTCCTTTCTGCCTCCCTTCCTAAGTCCCAGGCTGGCCTCCATCTGCAGCGTTGTTTTTGAAAGAGGAGAAGGAACTGCTAAGCCAGAGCTGGCTCCCCCCCTCCCGTGCTATGACCTGCTGAAGACAGTCCCTGCTCAAGCTCAGTTATAGTTTAATCATATGTGGTTTACTCTGGCTCCTTCTTACCTCCTTCTTTCATGTTAAGTCTCTCCACATGAGAAGCACGGGACCATGCTGAGTGTCTTCCACGTCTTGTTTTTGCCAGGACTACAACTTCCACAGGGTTTCAGGACACGAATCCTGAGTATCAGCCCCCAAGAGGTTTCTTCAGAAATTGTTTTTACAGTACTTACATCAGGATTAAGGCACTGTGCCTGCGCTGCTTTAGCCCCGACCAAGTCTGGACCAGAGAGGAGAAGGCCTCAAGGTTAATTGGGCCTTCTCCCTAACTGCTTGCTGGGGAAGCCACCAAAAAGGAGGAGGGAAAAGCACACACAGCCTGGACTTCACATTGAACTTGATTCTCTTGGCCCTGGCACTGACTCCTGGTTAAAGGCCTATGTTTTAAAGGCTTTAAAGCTGGTAGAAGTTTAAAATTCATTTTGGTTTTACTCTCTTGTGGTTTTGCTTCAAGAGCTAATTTTACAAACCGTTTAATGAATCATACTAAACACTCACCTGATGTCTCTCATAAATAACAGGAACACTGAAGAGCGAAATCAAAGCTGGAAAAGAGCACATCAAAGGTATAAATATTGACAAAAGGGATGGTGTTTGAGGTAAAACAATGACTAGGTTTTCACACCTTGACATTTCTTTCAAATAAGTACAAGAAAAAAAAATAACAAAGCCACATACAAAAACTGTTGGCCAGTAGCTTAAATAATCCCTATTAAGGAGAAGCTGGGCTGTTCTCCAGGTCTCATTAACAGTACAGTAAGTTTAGTCACAGCTCACTTTTTCACTGCAGGTTATGCTAATTCTTCAGAAAGGATGCTTAGGCTTCTGTCGACGTCAGGCGGCTTCTGACACCTGAAGCCAGCCTGCTCTGCGATACACGAAATAAAACTATCTATCTGCTCTGGGACACGACCAGAGCCAATTTTGTACCTCCTCCAAAGTCACAATACAGCCATGGTATTCAAGGGAGGCTGACCCTGACAAGCACAACAGAACAGGCTTTTAAATGATACAATGTCTGGAAAATCAGCAGTTTCAAGGAATTCAACACTGCGATTCAAAATGATCAATTCTGCAGTGTTATCAGCGTCCTAGAAAAAAGGACACACAACTGTAACATCTTGCTACGCTCTCAAGAACACAGGAATAGGCTCACAGAACCAGCAGACTCCAGTGCTTTTCCAGGGTTATTTTGTACACCAGGCATTTAACACAATTGAAAACACTTACCCAGAATCAGTAATGTCAGACCATTAAACAAGGCACCAACATAAGTGAATACCCACATCAACACAGCAAACTACAAAGGAAAAAAAAATACAGCACGTCAGCCCACAGTCCGTCTTACAAGAACATACTAGTGAGAGCAGCGCGAGAACTCCTCTAAACACACATAGGGAACTAAACCACCCCAAACTCCACTTCACCCTTGTCAGTCTCATGTAATTAGAGATGAGTAACAAGATGGCTCAAGGGTTTAGTAATAGGATATGTGGCCTCCTGTGTCCAGGTCATCGGGCTGAATTCAGCCCAAGTCAGCAGTGACCACAAGCTGTTAGTACTCGGCGGCTCCTCAGTGCCCGCTGTGTTTATGCAGCACTTCCAATCCCAGGTTTCATAACGATGGGCAAACCCAGCTCCTACCTCCCACCCTTCAAAGAGAGAGAACAAACTGAACTATCACAACCAGGCTGCAGCTCAGCAAAGGTCTCAATGAACCAGTGACTAGACTAGGTAGAGGGTTCTATCACACTGGGGGTGGGGGGAACCTGTCTGGAAGGTAATGTGGCAAGGTTGGCTCGACTGACATTTTTCCTTTAAAAAAAACCAAAACAAAACCACCAGCTTTGGATACTAAAAAAATTCAGGAAAGAGAAGAATCAAGAGTGTCATAAAATGGAAACTGGCTCTAAGGCAGGGACAAATTCAGAAGCAAAGCCATCCTTCTGTTAACAGACACCCTCACACTGCCATCAGTTCTGGCTTCATATCCCAGCCCCTAACTTGTACCGAGACGCTGTCCCCCCTCACCCGCTGCACTGGTACAGGTCCCCGTGTTCTACAGACTCTGCTTGGCTTCACTAGCTTCACACAAAGATCTGCAGAAGTTCAAGGCCCTCAGTTTTCTGTCAGGTGGAGAGTGTCCCGAGCACACCTCTGACCTATACCGGGGTGGGAGGGGGCTGAGGGCTGCCAGCTCTATTTCTGTGTAGGATTCCTACCAAGGAAAATCAGCCAGTTTCTTCTAGTATTGCACTGCCCATGAGGAACTGAGCAGAAGCCAGGATCTGGATGTCAAGTGTAGTGCTTATTTCTCGCTAAGCACTGAATTACACTTTGCATTGCACAGAGCACGCAGAGGAGACCCCCAGCCCTTTAATCAACTGAGCACATCTGGTTATTTTCTGTGCCAGACACTGCAAAACACTCAACAGCCAGACAGACATGGTGTGGAGGCTGCTGCTGGCATCAAGGAGGGAGGATCTGGGCACAGCTAACAACTGAAGGGGAAGCACTCCGATAAGCAGGAGGTACATGCAAGGAAAAGATGGGTGCAAAGCACTGGAAAGAAAAAAATGCATACTCAGAAGTTGTGTATCCAAACAGCCATTTTTAGCTTGTCCTCAGATGCAAAATACCCAAAACAAACAAAATCAACAGCCAACAATAAGACCAGGGCATGAAAATCAATACAAGTTTAATTGCGTGATCCCTGCAAGTGAAATGGGGAGTTTACTTCAAGAGCTTCCTTCAAAGGAGAGCCCATTCAACATGCAGGAGGATTAACTGCAAATGATGCAGTTCTCTGTCAGTTCTTCCTAGATGTGATGCAAACAGCACTAGAGGCACAAAGTTAACCCTCAGACAAGGCTGCAGTGTCACCACCGACTGCACTCCCACTGAAGGATTTTGGCAGGTTTATCAAGAAAAATAAAGCAGATTTCTCCAAACTCCCTCATGATTCATTCAAACCTTGGCCCAGTTCTGCTCTCCGCAACGCCAGGGTGAGAGCTGGCTGCCTGCCTCTTTGCACACGATGTTTTAATGGAGCACATACTTTCAGTGCAAGCCTGCACACACAGCACGTCCCCCTCCTCAGCAAAGGGAGGAAAGGCAGCAACTTTTACCACAGCAAAAAGCCCCCAAGTCTGTAGTCGTTCAGAACAGCTCTCTTGCAGGCTGTGCAGTCAGCACACTAAATACGCCAGCTTTAAGCACGCACAGCAAAGCATCTTTACAGCTTTCCAAGACCACGTCTGCATGAGCACGATTACCTAAGCTAGGCACCGCCCTGGGCAGGTGAACATGTAGTAATAACGCTGAAGACTATGACCAAGTCAGAAAATGTGAGTTTATGTAAGCAGGGGGGTAACAGATATGAATCAATCCCAAAGTCCAAGAATTATCAGAACTATCCAATCCTGGTCAGTGAGCATTGTATTTATGGCCCAAGATCAAAATCCAGGAGTTAACATTTGACTGACACAGGCTTTGCTTCTCCTGAAGTCTGTCGAGAGAAGCATCAGGTCTAAGGACGAACTATGCTGCCTGTGCAGTTTTTAATTCATACCAGGCGGGAGAGGGAACCCCAGACCCCAGCAAGACCACTCCCTCTCTTGCCACGTCAGTAGGGGACACCTACTGTGAAAGCTGGGGCTACCAAAGCAAATGGAGTTCAGCAAAAACCTCAGAACGCCCCCTGCCACACCACCACCTCTCTACACACTTCTGACCGTTAAAACAACACTCCCGGGTTAAGTGGAGTTGATCTCAATCCCACAGGTATTGGTCTCTTTTTTTTCTTTCCTTAAAAATGAGACAAACTCAGAGAACCTTACAGCTGCCAGGCTTACCTGGAACACCTCTGAACACAAAGATAATATTGTTCTTCCCACACACTGAGGGCGGGACAGAAGGGAAGCACAGGGTCCAAGCTCAGCCTGATCCTTACAATGATGTGTAAACCAGTAAAAAACCCAGCATATCTGCTGGACTGAATCCAGATTTTGCCTACCTCATCATATACATCAGTTGCTTTACTATAAAATAGTTCAAGCACAGCAAAGAGCTCTGTTTCTCAAAACATCAGTTGAGCAATGACAGATTGAAAGCAACTGTGCCCCAGTGTCATAAGAGAACAGCTCCCATTGCGCAGCGGGGTGAAGCACTAGTCGCTGCGTATCAGGACAAAGTGCAGTTTCTCCTGGGGCTCTGGCAAGGGCTCCTCTGGAATTGCTCCTCAAGAGCTGTGAGGAACTTCTTGTGCTGCATAAATATTTAGAGTCTGTTTTAAGACTTTCATGACTGAAGCATCGTTTAATAAAAAAGAAAAAAAATCTTAACAAGACAGATTTTACAGCCAGAACTATTACACACAATAAACTGACCTGCAGACATTTTCTACATTAAGGTTCTGTAACTTTAATTATACACAAACATGCTGTTTCCTACAGTGAAGATGTTTAACCTACACGAGCCAAGATTTTTCTATTCGTTTTTTAAAGCAGGGCTGTTATATTACATAACCCCCCAGCATCTTAGTGTTCTCCTCAAGCACAAACTCTTCAAAATCAGTAACCTGTGCTTCTGAGCTGTCCTGACATTCACTGGTTTCATATAAGGGCTGCTCCTAACTACCATAAATTAGCCTAATTAACCTACATAAGACGTGTTAAATGTCAGAAGAGAGGGGATATGAATTAGTTCAGCTGAATAAACATGTCTTTCCTATATAACCATAATATTTTAAAAGTGATTAGAGTGCCTTGAAGACATTCTGACTGGAATGAATCCTATTTCTAACGTAATTCCTCTGAAAGGCCTAATTTTTAAAACAGTGTTAACTGAAACAGCATTTGGATGCTCGCTACTTCCTTTTCCTTTACGGAAAGGGATTGTGATCTCTAACCTAATGGTGTGGAAATTCTTGTAACTCAGATGAAGGAACATACCACAAAGGGCTTAATTATTAAATACAAGTGACCTTGTGACTACAAGTTTTTCTGTGATGATGTTTAATCAGATCCAAACATGACTTAAGCAAAATAACATTTCTTCGAACAATGAAACTCAATGCCCTTAAAAACACAATAAACAAAGAAGATAATAGCATGGTTTGAGTGGGAAGGGACCTTAAAAAGCCCATCCAGTTCCACCCCTGCCACGGGCAGCAACACCCTCGACCAGCCCAGGGTGCCCAAAGCCCCATCCAACCTGGCCTTGGGCACTGCCAGGGATCCAGGGGCAGCCACAGCTTCTCGGGGCACCCTGTGCCAGGGCCTCAGCATCCTCAAAGAGAAGAATTTCTTTCTTATATCTAATCTCAATGTTCCCTACTTCATCTTAAGGCCATTCCCCCTTGCCCTGTACCTCCCTGTTCTGTGACCAGCTCCTCTCCAGCTTTCCTGTAGCCCCTTTAGGGACTGGAAGGGGCTCGAAGGTCTACCCGGAGCCTTCTCTTTCTTCTCCAGGCTGAAGACCCCCAACTCTCTCAGCCTGTCCGTGTAAGAGAGGTGCTCCAGCCCTCTGAGCATCTTCATGGCCTCCTCTGGACTCACTTCAACAGGTCCGTGTCCTTCTTACGTTGAGGGCCCCTTTCCTGCCTTGCACACCAAGTTTAAGTTATCAAAATGCAGTTCTAGCCACGTAACAATAATCGTTTTGGTCAAGACTGTGGCCTTGAGGCACTGCAGAGATGAACGCTATATAGTTCGACACTTAAGCACGAGGGAGAGACACACCTTCTTAAGACCAGACCAACAGGCAGTGGTGAGAGGATTTAGCCATCAAAATGTCACTCCTGTGTGGAAATGCTGGCAAGGCACAGACAGTAACAGCCTTATTTAAGCCATTTTGCCATAAAATTACGGTATCAATCACTTCCAGAAAAATGACCAAAGAATGCACAGCCCCCTCATAAAAACGCTTTTACTGCACAATCCTTCAGAACAGAAGATTATTACACAAAGCCCCAGGCTAATACCCTATCTCCTATTTCCTTTTTGAGAAAATGAATCTTTATCACGAGCAGCAGACCCGGGTAACAACCCAACAGCCTTATAATCTTTCCTTTCTCCACAGGGAAAGGACTCGTACTGCAGGAGACATGGACAGCATTAGGTGTGCAATTTACCCAACACAAACTCTGTTTAAGTTGGAGCATAATGAGAAACTGGATCCAGAAACTCTGGGTAAGATCCTGAGATCTGCCTCCGATTTCTATTCCGCATATATCACAAAGACTTTATGGCCTTCCTATTTTTCTGCAAGTTTCACTAGAAACCCCCTCCCCCAACCCCACAACAAATCCAAGAACTTCACAAAGCCCTAAGGGATTTACTGGAGGACAAATGCAACTTTATTTCAAGAAGATTAAGCAAACTGAAAAAGAAATGGACAACACGTTGTACTCAGTAAAGGAAACAATTGTTTGAAAAACGAAGAAAGGCGATTAGCTTGAAAGGAGAGAATATAATTCTCACAGAACAAAACTGAAGGGGTTTCAGCCAATTTTTTTTTTTTCAAATTACTATTGTCCATTGTCAGTTTTGCTCTGCCACTTTCAATCAATCCCACTAAACACAACTTGGACATATTCAAGATATCTGTTAGGCATTGCATGCTTGAGGGAGAGTAACTTGCAAAACCCCCTTCAGTAACTCGCCTCACTAAAAAAAGGGCTATGCACAGCCAAACCCAGGGACTCAGACAGGTGTCCACCTTCCCAGTGGAACAAGGGCACTGCTCAGTCCCCATTCTTCCCACAACCAAGTGGGCACAAGAACTCCCACTCTTTTAAGGGAAGTAACTGTACAATAACCACTTGCTGGTCTCAGTACAGAAACAAACAGAAAAACAAAACCAAACCAGACTCTACCAGTCTAGCCCAAACCACAGATATTTCAAGAGGGAGAGACATATGTTAGGGACAAATTCTGAATGCCCAATGTCTCATTTACTTAACAGATTTCTGCTGTTAAGCAGCAGCGAGGAGGTGCGGCGGCTGGACTGCATGCAGCCAGAGCTTATCTCAAAACAATGCAGAAAAATGTCAAAATGAAGCACAGATAAAGTTATCCACTCTATCACTGCATGCAGCACTTGATACTCAACTCAGCCATACTTCTTGAAAAACAAAAAGGCTTAGTACTTCCAACAAGCAAACTAAAACTCAGTATTTACTTAAACAGAGCCAAAGATGCCATTGTTCATTCATGTTTATAAGGACTTGTGGGCTTTGCTAAGCCAGGTCAGCAAGGAATTTATTTACACAAGGCTGCTGTATCTACAGCTGAAGTCAACTTACCTTCAGAGAATCAACTAAGTCATCGACTAGGAAGAGACGTCTCAGCTCTTTGACTGTGCCATTAATGTGACCAAGCACAACATTACTGTATTTCTGGATAAGCTCTTCAGACACAGCCACATCAGACTCCAAGTAAGCCCTGCAAGAAAGAAGAGCTTATGAAACTTTACTGTAAGAGTGCTGTCAAATGCCATCAACGCATGTTGTATGTTATATATACTTATCAATATACATCCTTTTTACATTATAAAGAGAAAAACCCCACCGTATGAGGGATGCTAAGAGGATAGAACAGAACTAACCCAAGTTATTCGTAGAAGGTAAAAACGAACCTTAGAAAAACCTCCATGACCTCTTAGAAAAATCTCCAAGACCTCTTAGAAGAAAAGAAAAAAACACTTTGTGTTGTGCTAGCGCACTTGCTAAGCCACAGGCAGCCCTAACGGGCCCAGGCTGAAGAGGTGTGCTGGCTAACACACACGCGTGAACAAGGTGAGCGAGTGGCCAAAGGAGTGTCCAGCACCACATATGCTGCTTGGTCTGTGAAGCCTCTTCCTACTCCTCAGCATATGCTGTAATCTAGTGCACTAAGGCAGCCAATATGTCTCTAAAAACATGACAGGCTGGGGGTGTGTGTGTGTGGTTCTCAGTTTTTGCTGTTGTATTAGGTGGCCTAATATTCTACAAGACTTGAGATTCCTTCATTTCTCAAACAAAAAAACTCCTACAAAAGCAACAAATCCATTCATACCACAGGCAGGCACTTCTGAAATGACCATTAAGCTGTAGCAAACACCTTAAAGCATGGTAAAATGGGCAAGGTTTTCATCATTTGCCAAAAATACTTCTTACAGTTAGTGACAGCAGTTCTTTTAACAGAAAGATATAAGCTCCTATCTGGTTAAGTGTTCTTTTCACTCCACTGTGACGTTTATCTGTAGTTGCAGTGGCTATAGCAATTTAGATACTTGAAATAGACAATCATTTATTTATCTAATTTCAGTGCTGGAAGGAAAAGGAGCAATGGAGCACACCTGTAACAGGGCACTCATTATTACAACTGTTAAACTTTTGCTTTCATTTGGGGGGGAGGGATCCTGCTTTGGGGTGGTTTTGCTCGGGTTTTTTGAAAATAAAAAATGGAGGCTCCAATAAATGTCATTTAAGGCAAAGCTAAACATGGCCTTGTAGCAAGTCCAAAACAAATGAAAATACTTTAAACACTAGCTACAGAGGGGGCCATATCAAGGCTGCATTCTGCTGTTCACACTTGGCTTGAAACTGCACACCCTTCTCAACTCATCAGCAGGATACTCAGTACCTGAATCAAAAATCAAATTTATCTCGTGGATTTGCTCTTCGCTGTCAAACTAAATTTAAGTAAAAATGTCCTTCTTGTAGTTCAAGCTACACAGGTAGAAAGTACGCAACCAGGTACATCGGACAAGAATGTTTGGGAACTTCTTACGAATATCAGTATTTTTAGAAATAAACTGCAGAATGAGCATGAGTAGAACAAATTTTGCTTGTTCTTCCTAAGAAAACTTAACTGGTAAACTTGGAAACGCTGTTTGGATACTGCAGAGCACTACTGCGTAGACAGAGCAAACAGGGTTTCAGGGGGAATTACTCACCCTGAGCGTAAGGAGGGCCATGCAAGGCCTTGATGGTTAAAAAAAAAACAAACCCTTAAAAAAAACCCAACCACCAAAAAGTAAGTTTACAAAATATGTATTTCATATGCTATACTGCATATGCAGTTGTTCAGATGTATTTTTTTTATATCAGACCTAAGCTTGAAAGCAAATACTTCTTTTTTTTTTTTCCGGAGGTCTGTCCCACAGTTGTTTTAGGCACAGATTGGCTTCCACTGGGTAAATGAGCCACACAGTCAGGGACGAATGGAGGTAAACCCAAGGAAACATTTTTATTTGCCTTACTTAAGATGAGAGGAAAAGAACTGGAATAATTGGAAATGCCACAGAACTAGTGAGAGCTGTAAATAGGATGGCAAGCAGGAGTTTCTGAAAGGTGCAAGGGAAGTTTGCGATCAAACCACTTCATTGATAATAGAAGGAGAGAAGCACGTCCAAGCAGTGTGGCACAGGGCTGGTATGGAAACAGGAAGCATGCACTCCTACTAATTAACTCTAATACCTTCATAAGTTTGTTTTTTTTTCTCTTAAGATGCAGCTTTGCAAGAATGGGCACCACTGTACTCCACACAAGAAAGGACAAATACCGCGGATACCATATTGTCACACTGCAGGGAAGTGCACACGTGGTATGCCCCAAGGACTTACCTCATCACTTAAAGCGAAGAGCTCAGAGGTCTTCTTTGAGGACCTAAATTAACCCTATGATTCAGCTCTTCAAGCCTTAGAATTCAGAGTCCAAGTTTCTGGGTTTCTGATCTGGGCAGGCTGCAATGAGCCTGGGTTCTGCTGACAACAAGCAGCCTTACATGTGGAGAACACAGCTATGATGCTACACTTTTAAAGGTATTCTTAACAAAAAAGAAGTTCCAAAAGTTAAGTCTCCCCTGCTACACTTGTTCTGATTTCTGCTGAGTATTTTGCATTGAAAGTGCTGCATCTCCTGGGTATTCTGCCACCAGTTCACATTCTGAAGGCTACAGCATTTTAAAATACACATATTAAGCACAAAGGATTGAAACTTTTTTTTTTAAATGTAACTTCAAGAAACTCTAGCATTCCCAGGGAAATGCCCTGTACCAAGTGCCCAATTCATTTTCTTTACCGCTACGTACGCCTACTGAGGAAAAACCGAAAGAAGAGCAGCCATAGGCTGGGTAACAGGTTTTTCAGTACAGAAACTATTCACATTATTATGCAACATGTTATGGCATGTATCATCTGCTGCTTCTAACAGCACCAATACTGCTGTTCCCCAAAACAACACACTTTTCTTAATTAAAAGAAAAAAATCTCACCTAAACGGGTGGCCTTCATCGGACTTTTGGATCGCCTGGATAACTCCCTTGTATATCCTAAAGCTGATGGTCACAGAAAGCAGGGCCAAGGCAATGTAAGCTGTCACGCTCACGATGCTGAACACTGTTAATGAAAGCAGCAGGAACAAGCTGGCACCAAACACCACTCCTGTCTTCTTAATGTCTCGCCAGTAAAGAAGGTCAACAACTAAAATTTAAAAAGAAGAAGAAATTAGAACAAGATCCCTTTTGCATCCATATGAAAACAGTAAAACGTGATTCGCTTGACTGCTGACAGTCATCAAGAATGGAACTCGAGATCTCACTGTCAAATCAGAGCTGAAATTGCAACTACAAATAGGTTATTGTAGCACGGATTTTGCATTGCACTTCAGATTATTGGGATTATTGTTATTAGGATTACCTCAAAATGTAATTGCTAAAATTTAAGAACACTTTTGCCCTTAAGCAATGTCAGAATTAATCTCTTCAACTACTATGCTGTGTTCTGCACCAGAACCACAGCAGTTTGTGATTCATTTCAGTTTATTTTTGTGGAGGTCACTCACTGAAGAGATTGATTCCAGTTCCCTGTAGGACAAAGACCAAGACACTAACGGATCTCTAAACCTTTCTATCTTTGCAAATCTGCTAGAGGCAAAAGCACTGTTCAGGACTCATTAACAGTTCATTTTGTTTCCGTTTGACTGAAGACATCCCCATGGGAGTTTGTAATGTTGATTATGGGTGACAGACTGAGCCATCAAGAGGGAATAATCTCACTGAAATTTCAATCCAGGCTAAATCTGCTCTGCTCCAATGCAAAATACTTCCTTTGTACACCAAGGTTATTTTTTCCTTAAGCGACCCTTAGGAGAGAACACAATACTATGCCATTTCTAGCATCACAGTTTAAACTACACCTTTGCACAAGTCACAGGTAACATGACATCCGTTGCAGAGTTGTTTGTTTGGAGGCACTGTTGCACCTGGCAGATACCTTACTGAACTCAAAATCTGCAACTGCCATTCTCCACTGCTGACTGCAGAACTGGGCAGGGGCATTCAGTCTAGTTTGGTACTTCATGGTGAGACACACAATAAAATGCGCTCTTCACGATTTCTACTTTCACAGCTGATTAGCTTTTCACAAGAACAAATTCCTCTCCTGCATCAAAACTGCTTGTTAATAGCAATGATGTGTTAGATACAGAACTCAGGATAAATTACAGAAAAATTATTACTATCACACCACAGGTTTAATAATCCTATCTCATCCTAAACATCACCAAAGTTAACCATAAAATCGTAAAATAGCATATCACAATTCTGAACAGATTCTTACACTGAATGACTGTAAAAGAAAATTAAAAGAATAAAAATTAAAAAATAGTATTTTACTATTATTTCTTACAGGATGAAAATGTGGTAACGCACCAACATTAAATACTGAGTAGCCTCTGCAGTGCAAAATTTGCATAATCCCTGTGTACAAATGTAGGTACAACATGAAAATGCCACGGGGGCTAAGGTGCAATTTCACGGTGTTTCAGCAGCTGAAGTCCTTTCCTAATTATTTCTATAGGGAAACTGTAGTGAGCAGCGGGTGCTGGAAAGATGACAACCCTGGTCAGAAACTTAAAGCCGCCATTTTCATAATGTAAAATATTTTATCTAAATATTTCATTCAACTTTCAGCAAAAATTTCCTGAAGCTCTACAGACAGAACCAGATTAAATTTGTCATAAAATCTTGTTGGAAAAAACCCAGCTCACCCCTCCATCACCACTCAGTCCCACTCCTTTCCTCTGCATGGCCACACACAGAACCAGCTTGCTTTTCCGCGTGCTGCTGACAACTACTGCACCAAAAACAATAAAATAAAAGCTAAGCAGCCAGCCAGATCAGATTCTGGATGCGGTTCACCATGTGACTCCACAAACATATGGGGTGTGAGATAGAGCAGGCCAGCTGAAGGGGGTGACACTCCTGCTCTCAGAACACAGCAACCTGAAGTCAAACTGCAGCCCAACCCCTTGGTGTTTCAAGCCCAATCGAAACCCTCTTGACCTGTTACTCTGCTGGGTCACTTCACGTTACAAAGAGGAAAGCAAATGAAGCTCTAAGCAAGAAAACTTATAATATTTGTAGAAATCAATCAAACAAAAAAACCCCATCAAGTCATCCTAGAACTCCTTTTCTATGGGCTATCATCTCGAAACTTAACATTTTCTGTTTCCTCTAGCTTTGCCTCTAATCACATAAGCGTCTATCAGTGTCTCTGTACACCCTACATTAGCGAGTTTAGCATGTAAAAGGAGCTTATGAACAAAATTGTGAGCTTGACCTAAAAATTGTTGTAAACTGTAAACCTAAATTGAGCTGCAAGTATCCAGAATATCTGGGTGAGGTTTTCAAAACTAGGCCTGCCAAAAAAAAGTTGATGGATTTTATGCCCCTAAATCATGCAAGAAACCTCTGAAAACACACTCATTTCTTTCTATTTGCTTCAAATATTGAAGCTGTATTTATTTTTAAATGCTGCAATTTGAGCATCCATACATTCAAACTTGGGTGCTGCTCCCATATCACGTGACACACTAGCTACGAGCCCTTCTCCTCTCCGTTTGCAGACAGCATTAGTTCTGTAAAGGAGACACTCCCTCCTTTCAAAGCGTCCCCACCGACAGTGGGTTCCCGCTTCACAGGAAATCACTTCTTACCAGCAGTAAGGCATTCTACCTGCACCTCGCTGTAAGGAATGTCAAGACAGTAATTCATCCGTATGACAGTTTCCAAAACATGAGAAACAAAGGAAAATTGCTGGAATTAAAACATATCGCAAATGCCAAATGGCCTGTAGTGACCCGTCTTCAAGTCCTTTGTTCTCAGTAATCAATAAGAAAAATCCCCAAGCCAGGACCCCTGACCAGAGTTAAGCTGCACACGAAGCGTTTTTCCTCACTGTCTCCACTCCATTTGCAGAACCACCGTATCAGCTTAACGACACGGGGATCCTGTTTCATTGCAAATTCCTCAAAGGGAAATTCAGCATTAGAAGTCTCTGAAAACCTGATTTGTCATTTTCAGTCCAGGAGAGTACACGATGAAACTGATTTCTATTCTCCAACTGATCAGAAACAGGTATTTGCATTTCTTTCAGAATGCATTTTAAAAGCATTACTAGGACCAGCTTTCTGGCTTTAATTTATACATGAGATAGTCACAGCAGATTAAAACAAACCCCCAGAAAAACAAAACCCCCAACCAATTCTCAGGGAGAGCCCTGCCGAGCAGTATCTTTTCTCATGGAAACCATTTTAAGCTTTATTTTATACAACATGAACTATAATCTCATGCATTTAATGCAAGTATTCCAGGCCTATTCTAAAGCAGAACAGCTGCCTACATTTGGTAAGCACGAACTGTCACTTGGCACATCTAAAAATAGATCTGCTAGCATCCGTGCCTTACATGCACAACTCATCCAATTACATTTTGCTTTTAAAGCAAGTGCCGTGATAGGTTTATCACTGTATGGCTTTTTAAAGTCTTTTTTCTTTCTTTCTTTTACAGATATTTAACTTAAAACGGAACAATTCATATTGGTTTTTGATGACAAAAGCAAGTGGTTTAATATATTTAACCTGATAATGTTCTTTAAAAAAAACCCCTGAACTAAGTAACCCTTTTTTTTTTTTTTTTTAAGAAAGAGAAATCAAAAGCCTCGAGATCGACAAGCGAGTTCGATTCACATCTACTAAAGAAAACCAAGAAAAAGGGACTAACCCATTTTGGCATCCATCTTGAGTGTGCCTGCATGCACCCAGATCTTGCACAGCTGACTACCCAGAGCCTTTTCACTTCCTGCTAGGGCATTCGGAGGTCGGCAGATATACGCAACTGCCTGCCGCCGCAAAATCGCGCCGGCCCCCGCCAATGGCTGCCTCGGCGCTAAGTCCTTGGAATGCAGCTGCGGAGCCAGAGACTCCCCTTCACAATGAACAACTACTCTCTATCCAGCATGGAGAAACAAACAAAAACTGGGCTTCAGCACCAGAGAAAGGCTGTTTGTGTAAAAGGAGAGGGAAGGTTAAAAAAACGCAGTGTGTGATTTACACAAACATCACGGCCATCACACTGGAACCTTTCTGTAATCTCAAAGGTAAGCAGAAATTCTTTATGTTCCTCAAATAATAGTAAAAATAGCGTAGAAGCACAAGTAAGAGCCTTTTCTGGATCGATTTAAGAACAGCCAGCGTTGTACTAACACAGAAGTATTCAGAAGGAGCAGCTTTCATACGCATCTGAAGTGCACAGTGACAGCTGCCACCATAGCACCACCCAGACTGCTGTGAAGGAAATTAACTCCAGAGCAGCAAAACCCAGTACATGACCACAACTAGGAAAATTGCTGGTCATTTCTGTTTAGAGAGGCGCTTTCCAGTTACGCTAAATAAACTTCCTGTTTACACATAAACCAGCGATCTTCCAGGTCTGCACTGATACTTTATGCAGAGTTTGGAGTAGGGAAGGTCTGTCCCTGCAGTCTCACTTTCAAAGCCCGGTTGAGCCCAGCGTGGGGCTGCCCCAGCTGGAGGTGGCCCAACCCCAAGGAGAAGCCACCAACCCAGCAAGCGGTCAGAGCCTGCCAAGCACAAACACCATTAGTAAACTGGGGACTGCCATTGTCAACGTTTCCTCCACCAGAACCACCACTTAAAAATCACAGTTGACAACCTAAGCAGGAGCAGTCACAGATTGGGCTGCTAAATTCAAGCCTCCTTTTACCCTGATCAGATGTGTTGAAAGCCAGTATGGTTCTTGACTGCCTCGTTCCAAGTCCGTAACAACGGAACAATGCTAGGCTGGTAAAACTGGGTGGTTACTGCATGCCCGCACGTGGTGCCAAGCACGTGGAGCTGACTTCAACCAGAAGAGCTTTCCCTGCCCTGGGGACAGGCGTTACAAGGGAGCGGCACGTCCAGTGGGACTGACAGGCTTGTCTAATTGGATCCCAAAGGTCGGAAAACAAGTCTGCATCCCAGACCTTTCAGACTTGGCACACCTGCCCCACAATCCCTACGAGAAAAAGGGCGATACGGATTTCACAAGTACACGCTAGAATGAAAACGAAGTCCTACACTACCAGATTGTTCCCCAAAAACGCAAACACTATCTAACAATTACTAATGAGCCAAAGCAGTATTTTTCTTTCATTTATACTTAGTCATGTACCCGTGCATGTGGGCACAAACTGGGAAAACCATTCCAAAGCCCTGATTAAACTAATCCAAACCAGAATTCAGAATGATTTTCAGCACATTAATAAAAAAACTCATATTCCTGGGATAGTCTGGGAGCATAGCTGTGGTGTTCATCCCACCATTAGCATTATTCAGCTGTTAAAACCAGACAATTCATTGAAATAATTAAAAACTAAATAAATGTTACATTTCAGTATCAATTATTCCATATGGGCGTGTCTTCAAAAGTACTAAAAATAAAAGTCACGCCATCCGTAGGGTAAACCTATTTCACCCTGCCTATCTAGATGATCAGTACCACAGGTATTAATACCACAGGTTGTACCACTTTCACTCTGCTGGTTCCTCAACTACTACGGCTGCAGCACAAAAAACACACGTAGCAAAACTAAGGTTAGGATTATATTAATTAGAAAGTAGTGCTTTAGCTGGAAAGTCTAACTATGAGCCATACTTTTGGCTCTTCTCTGATCGTCACTTTCTTTTTTAAGGTTATTTTTTAGCATGGAAAGAAGCATGTTGCAATATTTGCTCCTATATTTATTTTGGGGCAAGATGAATAGTGTAATCAGTCCCTGAACTTTACCCATCATTTTTCACGCCACTGGAGCCTGACTTAACGAAGGAAGAACACATGAAACCAGGCATCTTTGTCTCGCTAAGAACAAATGCCACCAGAAACCACACTAAAACAGGCTTGAAGAACAGTTGCAAAATGAGAGGAACCAGACTCTTCTGCTTCCCCAGAAAACCACCTTCTTGCTCTGCTTCCATTTCCTTTCAGACCTTATCTCTCCAAGTTCAATTATAATTAAACATCATGGCAGTAGGGACTTCCTTGGAGGGAGAAATGAGCACTAAACCAGCTTCCTCCACCTAAGGGGATGCCACTAAGTAAAAACAAGGAGGGCAGGGGAAAGAGAAATTTAAGACACTGCTTGAAGAAAGTTATACCAGCACAAAACATGCACGTTAGGATGGCTTCAGGTTTGCTTTGTTCATGTGATGACAGTTCCATCACACGCTAGGCCTACATTTTGCAGAGAAGCCAAGTGCACAGACCCCACGTTGGTGGCCTCCACGCAGCTGTAACAGCGTTGCTCGCACTGCTTAGCAAATTCCCCGCCAAGTGTGCCACACAGCCATGCTCACGACTGGCAATTCAGTAATTTTAGTTCAAGAAAGACTCCATTATCCTCAAGGCCTCCAATTCTAGGCTTGAAAATGTCCGCTTTCAGTTGTGGGGAGGGACAGACCATCACCAACCCTGCTCGTTTGGTTGTAAAAGAAATCCTGAAAATAGGCCCTGAATACCCAAAGGTAACTTGTCTTTCTTTTTTTACAAAAGCCTTCCGACTTCACCATTTATTTTTTTTTTAACCCCCAAGAATTTCAGGCCTGACCTACGGAGTGCTGAACATTTAAAATAGTTACACATCAAGAACATATTGCTAAACCCTGAAAGATACTCTTATAAGATCTTACAGCCCTTTGATGAAAGATTAGAACTTTTTAGAAAGTTGTTTTGCAAGGGGAAAGGGTTTTTTCCCTGCAGTGCTTTTTTTGCTACATATTTAGGTTCTGATAGAGCGTTCTGTGCATTCGAGACAGCTGGCAATTTTGTCCAAGTGGGAAAAAACATAGATTTTGAACAACAGTTATGAGAAAAAGATTAAAACCTCACAAGTACCAAGCATGACAGGGCCCTTTAAGAAGATATTTAAGTATCCAGAAATGATTAAAATTTTCTAAAGCTTGTCTTGTTGATAAAGTTTGAAGATTACGTATTCAAATAAGGCTTAAACTCTTACACACTGCGCACTAATATAATGATCCACAGAGATTTACACCGGTGATCTCCCATTGGTGGTTACAGGAACAAAGGTCAGAGCCACACTAATTTAAGGTTAGCTACTGATTTACCTAAAACAATTTAGTATTATGGCTGTAAATTCTGAAAAACACAGACATGGTTTTACCTAGAATCCAACAGAATTATGAAAAATCTAATGCAAACATGGTTAAGGGTAGACTCCAATCATGCTAAACGGGGGGGGGGGAGAGAATACCCTGCTGTACTCCGCATGCAATTTCTCCTCATAAAATTATTAAAGTACATGATCTGCAGATACTGTATTCTTTCGAGTTAATGGTTAGTATTATTAAATTATTAATAATCCAGGAATTCAAAAGAAATATCAACTATATTCGGACTATGCTGGTATTTGTGCAGTGCATACCAAAACAAGCTGTTCTTTAATATGCTCTGTAGCACTGAAAAAGATCTGCAGCGTCACACAAGCTATTTCACCCACATAAATAATGTATGCTTCTGCATTGCTCATATTTACCCATTTTAACCTACCATTTTTACAATTTTGCATACAGTACAAATAGATCTTACATCTTCAGATACATTTCACAAACAAATACAAGCTACAAACCCCATTTGCTAAAAACAACCCACAGCATCTTTAGCTTTAAAAATAAAAAAAAGGGGAAAAAAGGTGAAAGAACAAATACCCTTATCCTTCCAACTGCTCGGCTGACTGTCCATCTCTCCACAAACGATCTACCCTCCAGCTGTGATTATCAATTATGCATACCAGGAGGACAGCTGCAAGAGAAGAAATCTACAGCCCAGGATGGGAAACATGGGCTTCCCCAGCAGCGTCTGCAGTCTGCTGCTGCACTGGTGCTGCAGGAGGCCGGTCAGCTGACGGCGCGGGGTGTGGAGCACGACTGACGCAGTGCGAGCTGTAACCAGGCTGCTAATGCTCCGGCACCAAGACTAAAACGCAATCTCCGATCGGTGCAGCCATTTGCTTCTCACTGCTTGAGAACAGAACCAAAAAGACGCCAAGGCAGAGAAAGAAATCGCCTGCGTGAAGGGAGACGGCTTCTCCCTGCAGAGCAGCACCAGCGCGTTGGCAACGCCGGCGCAGCAAGGCTCGGCCCAGGCTAACAAAAACCCAGCAGCCCTAAGCGGCTTTTCACAACAGTGTGGAGCTAAAAGTAGTCACCAGACGAGCTTTAAACAGATTGCTTTTCAAACAATGGTTAAGACATGTTTATAAACCTCCTAGATGTTTGCCTTCCCCTCAGTTTTTAAACAAACATCTGACTGTCTAGAAGACTAACAGAGACATCTTTGTAACACATCTCTCCCTTTAAAAAAAAAATAAAAATTGAAGGAAAACAGAATAGGACCCTTTCAGTGCCTGTTCTAACAAAAGCAAGAGGCTCACGAAGAACACAAGAAGTCTTTTTGCTGGTATCTTTAGTCCAGACGGACTGCTCAGCCATATTTATTCATCCTAATGGAGGTTTGAGAAGAACAGTTCTCTCACCCTCTGATTCCTACAACCGAACACCTTCCCTTTTTGATTTTACATCGGCATTCTACGTTGTCAGCTGCAGACCTGACAATTAAATACTCCTTTCCTTTAAATACAAACAAGAACTTGAAAGTTTACACTACTAACATAGAAAGTAACATACTGAAATATTGTACAGACATGAGACAAGCACAAACTAGAAACTCAAAATCTGAAAGAGAAGAGCTGTGAGAACGATACTGTCATTGTTTTCCATCCCTTCTGAAAAAACAACTACTCTTCTGGTTTGGAATCTCTTCTTAAGATCTGTGGCTGTCAATAAAATGCTGAAATCTCCCCAGCAATCCTCCAAAACCTCTTAAAAATTAGACCATTTTCTAAATAACTGCAAAAGAACATTTGCACATTTCCATAAAATCTGCAGACTGGCTGGGATGGAGATTCTGATTTGGTCCTTAATAGCTTTACTTTTCATTAAAACAGACAATCTTACATAGGGAACGATTATCACAAAGTTACCCAAAAGCCCTGTTTATTGCTTCAAAAACTACATAAATTTAAGGCCTCCTTTAACAGCGAGACCTGTTACATACATTTTTAACTTACACAAAGATGTGCATGTCCTTTACAGTATCAACAGGTAAACCAAAACACGTACCATAGGAGGGAAATGGGAAGCGTATATTCCAACAGCATAGTGCAAGAAAACGTGAAAAGTTGTACTACACAGAAAAGTACAAAACTGTCCGAAAATCTGCTTCTGCCCTTGAGCTGAAATTCTTCAGATCAACTGGAAACCACCAAAATCTGTGATTCTCCCCCCACATTTGTTTGGATGCCTGCATTGTCACTGAATGAGTCAAAATCTTGATGCTCTCAGAAGATTCCTTCTGCTGTCAAATTTCTAAAGACGTACAATTCAAGCCCCTTAGTCTTCCTATTCTTTGTGCTATACACACTTCATATAGTACAGTCATGCAACCTGTTCCTAAACGGACATTTTGTTGTAGCCACAGACGCAGCCACAGCAGGAGCCAGAACACGGACAAACAGGCAGCTGAGCCTGAGAACGGCCATGTCACCAGGCCCTATCCTCCCACCTCAAACAAGCCACTAACTCCCTACACAGCAGCTTCTCCCTGTCCTCAAGATCCTCCTCTTTACTCTCTGCATACTCAATGTTCACCCTTACCACTCCATGCAAATGATACCTGCAAGGAAGTCTCTATCCCCCTGTACTCCATCTCTAATTTCAGGCAAGATACGCCCAGGCAACCCCATTCTACGTATAAACCAAGTACCAAAAAACTTCTGCGTAAGCGGTATTGTTTCATTAGGGAAATTGCATGCCTGTTTCTACACCACCATTTAAACACAAACTATCCCACTAACAGGCTACTTACAAGATGGTATTATCAAGTCACCCAGACAACTAAAACAGACGCAATCCATTCTAAACATGTTCTTCTACTGAATGCAACTACGTTCAAAGGGGCTGCATGCTTGCAGGGCGAGTGCTTTGCTCACTACCCAGACATTAAATCGCCCTGAGCAGATGGACTGATAACAGTGTCCCTGACTTCCCACAGGAGAGCATTTTGGATGACTACCCAATTCTGCACCCGCCCGAGGCCTCATTCAAAGCTGGCCATCTATCTGCTCTTCTGGGAAAGTTGATAACTTACCACAAATGCTCCATTTTCTCCCTGATTCTGCCACTCTGCAAGTAACTCCCCAAAGGCCTTGCTCTGTTAGCAGCCTTAGCTATACAAGCCTTTACCTCTCCACAGGGGGGACATGAAAGCTCTAATGAAACATAGCAGGTCTAGGTCTTTCCTTCAGAAAAATTCCACTCAAAGATGTTTGGGTTCTGGAGGGTTTTTTCCCTCATTCTTCCCACTGCTCTGCAAATCCTCCACCCTGGCGCAGAAGTCTCCAATCATTATCATTTACCTGTCAGCTTAAAAGAGGACCTGAACAATCAAAGAATTTAAGAATACAATCAGATGAAATTAAATCAAGATTTTATGTTGAACTAAAGAGTATTTTACAAATAATTTCCTCCTCAAAGAAACTCCAGAGGCATTCTAGGGTATTTTTCCCTCACTGAAAAACAAGCAAAACCAAAGCAAACACTTCCCATCTGCTGAATAGCTCTGTTTAACTACAAATATGGGAACTAACAGAAAGGAACCACATGAGTGCGGTGCTAGTGTAAGGCCGCATTTCTTTCTTGTTTTAAGCTTCATGTAACTGTAATGACCTACTTTGCTGCTACAGAACCCCAGGAAATATTTTATTTCTGCCCCCACAATTTGGGAGTAAAAAGAAAAGTTTCATCATTAGCAGCACTCAGTTATCCTCTCAAAGCACATTCCGTACTTGGACTTCACCCTTGAATTTGCCCCCTCAAGAAAATCCAGGGAATAAGAGATACCAGTAATTACCTGCATTTCTGAAATTCAATTACAGTGTAACATATATGAAAACAAGAGATCTGTAAACCCCTAGGACTTCATCTGAAATGAATGTCTATAGAGCCTGATGCTCAAAAACACCATGTAAAATCGCTCCGACAGTAAAGATCCCAACGCCATTTTCAACTATCGTTGTTATGCTCAACATGAATATACCGAGAGATTTCAACTGCCCATGTGGCATGATTGTCATGGTTAGATTTGGGGGTGGAGTGGTGGTGGTGTGTCTACAACATGCTGTCAATAACATAAAATCCTCCACATTCACCAATAAAAAAGGTTTATGGAAAGCCTGTGTTTCTAGCCTATTTGTGAGCTTTAATGACCTCCACCCATAAGTAAATACATAGTCGTACAACAGAAAGGCCAAGATATGTAATATGTGTATTTAGTTTATGGCTGTGAGAATATGAATCTCAGGAGTTCTGAGTTTTTGAGAAATCTGTGAAGCCGCCTGTGAAAGGCACGGTGCCCTGGAGCTACGCTGCCTTCACAAACACTAGATGGCATCAAAGCCCGTTTCTATGAGCACAGTCCCCTCCAGCACCAGCCCTGGCAGAAGCTGGAGCTGCACCGGCTCTGGCACAGGGCAGCAGTGCCTGATCAAGCGGGCAACATTCTCTCTGAAGTCCCGTCTTTGTATACAGCGTTTTTGCAGAAATCAAAACTGCGTATTTTGAAGTCTGAGGCAGCAGGATTATGTGCTAGGAAGTCAGATAGAGAATGCACTGAGAAATGCAAGGAAAAAAAAATTATGACCATACCCAAGACAGTAAGAATTGCTGGTGCTGCAGTGGGATTGCAGTGAAAGTGTTATAAATAGGAACTTCCTACAAGAAGGGTTTCTTTATAGTTTAACTACAGTTCTGAATTTGTTTGGGTTCTGTTTTATTTGGTTTTTTAGATGTGTGCAGCCAGGAAGTACCAGGTCCCTGTGATCTGACACCATTACAAAATAGAACAGGTTACTCAAGGGTCTGCCAGTCCACGTTAAACAAACCCCGTTCTACCCATGACACTTTATATTTGCTTTATTGAAGTGGTGGAGTTAAAGAAATAAAAATCCGCAACCTTTTGGAGTTTCTGTTAGGTCCCTGCAGTCCACTGGGAGCGTTGGAAGTGACACTTTAATGTTGGCATTCAGGTTAGCTTTCAAAAAATACCACTGTTAAGCGTTCAAGAACCTCAATTTAAGCGGATCAGTAAGGCAGTTCAGATTAATGTTTCAACAAGCATCGGTCATACAATCACACCAACTGATTTCCAGAAGACTTGAGGCACAGTAAAATCTATTTCTGTTCCACTGATGGGAAGACAGAAAAAAAAACAAAGCACCGCACAATGAAGATGGAGTTAGAAGGCCAAACACATGCACAGGATCCACTTCTTGGCCTTGTCATGAATTATCCTTCCTTTCTCAGAGCGTGGAAAATAAGTGTACATGTTAGTTCTTTGATGCTACTTTGAAATTGTGCTTAAGTACTGTGGTATTAAAAGCAGGCAACTGTTTTTGTTCATGGCTTGTCGTTAGACTCTTCAGGCAGGTCTTAGAAGTTCAGTTCTGTATTCTATAATACAGTAGAAGTGAGCAAAAGAGTAAACAGCACAGATAATGGAAGAAAAAAATAGAAAAATGGACCACATTTTTGAGTTAGTATTCTCATCTATTTAGCTTTAAGAAAGTGTAAAGCAATTTTTTTTTTTTTCTTCCCAAACACCACAGCACGTCAAAAAGTAAAACTGCAACTGCGTTAACAGAGCAAGCACACCACCGACAGAACGACCCTGAACAGCTCCCCAGGCTCCCCCGCCCCCAGCCCAGCCCTGTGCCTGGCCCCTCAACTAGCACCAGTGCTGGGCAGATGCGTGCCCTGTCCCAGCACCGTGCTGCTAGGTGGGAGACCAAAGACACCCTTCAACTCTCTCCTTTCCTGTTATGGCAATTGGTTTTGTGTGCAGCTTCTCCAGCAGTTTTGCACAGACAAAAGAACAGCAGCTGTGTCCACGTCAGACCCAAGCTAAGAGCCTTTCTTCCCACGGCAGTGATTTGCCATCCTCAGCCTGCTATACCCATGCAATCATTGAACAACAGCTCTGCAAAGGCTTCCTGTTAAGGGAACTCACAAAGCAGCTAGTACATTAAGTGTATTGTACAGAGTTGTGGTTTTTTATAGTCTGATCTCTAAACAATTCACTGTCTGACGTGAAGATACGCAGCAGCTGTTCTCTGGACAGCAGTATATGCTGGAATTCTGAGTGCCAAGGAGAGAAGCCTTCACGGAACGCAGTGCAGGTATCACTGGAATGTCATCACACAGGAAAAGCAAAACTCTCTTTTCTGCTTACCTGTATGTATAGAAGAGGTGGGACAAGAGCAATGGCTACTATCAAAGTTAAACATAAAAACTATGAAGTCTTCCACCATTTTCCAAACCCTATTTCAATAGCACCAATGCCCTGATGTTCCCCTCAACAATCACCTGTTATTCCCTTCCAAAATACATGTGATGAATGTAGACTGCAGCTACTGCACAATATACTATTGCTGAATCAACATTTGGTTTTCTGTTTAGAGTAATGGTGCTTTCTGCAGTAGCTGTTTTCAGTGACGATGCTTCTGGTGCAAGCAAGACTTAAGCAGCAGCTGAGTGCTGTGATATTGAAAAGCAAAGTACTTCTCTACAAAGAGGTGGAACTCCGTAAGGCCTTCAGTTTAAAGAACAGAATAGAACATGACAATAGTCTTACCCTTCCTTCAGCCTTCTGCTACTTTAATTGCATATTACTAGAAGAAAAATTAACTAAAGTGCCAGCCCCACCTCAAAAGAAAAATTGAAATTAATATCTGTGCTGTGTAGAAACCAATTTTGATGTTTGCAGGATACTCAACTTCTTAATGGCTGCTTTCCTACAAACCTGAATACTAAGCTCCCTCACATGCACTACTTATTTTAAACCACAGGCCTTGATCTAATGCAAGCTCCAAGTCACATGGGCAGAGATGCACAGGGTCTCTTCCCAATTCCAGACACAAAGTCATACATAGTGTAGCAGGCAAGGGTATTTTCCTAAGTTTCAAAGTCTGATGTTTGAACTGCATATGAAAAGAAAGAAATGCCTCTTCGAATCATGTACACACAGCAGACTGAAACACTGTCCTTGGCTTAGATCACATATTAAGACCAAGTCTGGAAGGCCACCTAACGCCCAGCCTGCAGACAACCACAGAAGAGCTTGCAGTGAGTAGTGACTTATTTCTGATCAACAGATCACCAGCAGGAGAACTGAAGGAGAAAACTGGAGACAGCGAGTCCATCCCTGATAAACAGAAACAAAAGAGAGTACTAAAGCAATCGGAGCATGAAAAAGGTAAGTGTGTGGGCAGTAACTTTTTCCGTTACCCTGGCCTACACAGAGAAGTTTACAGAAAGTGACAAAAAAAAGAGCAAGTCATGACATGCTTAAATTTAGCTAAGGAATTATGCAGATTAGCGAACTGTAAGACAGCATACACAGATTACCTGAAGATTTATTCAGCTTTGCTGAAAATACAGCAGTAGGTTTTTCCTTTTCTTTAACAGAAGCAGCTTCTCGCTCAGCTTCCTTCTCAAAAGCTTCTGGTTTTTCTACACTGACTATCTCTTTTTCAGCAGATAAAGATGAGGTATCTGTGGCCGGTAAGGACACCATGGATACTTCAGGCACTTCTCTGTCCACAGCCTCCCAAGATTTTTTCAAGGCATTAGTATCTTCCTCAGCTTTGACTTCTACATTCTTTATAGACAGATCACATGGTAGCTCTGGGCAAGGCAACTGCCTCTTCTCACCTCTGATCACCTCACCAATCTCTTCACTTTCATCTTCGTGCATTACTTCTCTGCCAGTGGCTTCCGCCACAAACTCAGGGGCAGTTTTAGGATGAGCTAACATCACAAAATCTTCTTCCCCTGGGACTGGGGAAGACTCCACGGGTGAGAGCTCTCTGTTGTCTCCTGGTTTTGGTTCCGTAGCAACAGATGTATCAGCTGAATAAGCCACAGCATTCAGCTCTTCCATTTGAAGAGGAATCTTCTCTGCCTTGGCTATTTTTGCAGGTGTTGGCTCAGATGGCAGAGCAGCAACAATTTTGGAAGAGTCTGGTTCAGGTTGGAAAGACTCCAGGTAAGGCTTGCCCGTGGCAACTACTGAATCCACCAGTTGTTCCTCATGTTCGTCATCAGTTACAATACTCTCGGTTGATTTACTTTTTAAGATGAGAGATGGATCTTCACTCACTTTCTCAGTAAAGTCAGGTATCACTTGGCTATTAAACAAGTCAGATTTTCCAAATCGTGGAGACAGTTTTTCATCAAGTTCCTTGTGTTCAGGCACAACCTGAGAAATGCATTCTGTTATCGGTGTCTTTGAATAATCTGTAAAGGATGGGGGAGCCGATTCAGAGACCTTTGTTTCCTTAATTAAGTCACATGCAATAGATATATATGGAGTCTCTATATCTTCAGGGCTGGCACTACTCTCATGATCAGGTTTTTTAAATGCTAATGCCTCTTTTGCTTCTTGGGCCTGGACCAGTGGTACATTCACGGCCTCTTGGTACGCAGGAGGCTTTTCAGTCTCTTTTACATTCTCATAATTAGTAGGAGGAATAAATGTTTCTAATGGGGAAGCTTCGAGCTGCACAGCAGATGCTTCTGCGCCAGCAGTCCCAGTGCTCAGTGGGGCTTCCATAACAATATCTGGCAATATTGGTGACGGAGCAGCTTCCGACTCTTCAAATGAGGGACAGAGTTGTGTCACAGGTTTCAGAGTCTCTTGTACCGACTCGGAGGTTTGAACTAAATCAATCTTCGTTTCATAAGCAAGTTTTGTACAGGTCGCATCATGCATTTCACTTTCATATGCTTCTTGTACTAGATCAGGAGTAAGACCTTCAGGCATACTTGCTGCAGTGTCAGATGGCACTGTTGATACACTCTCGGTTTTAGCATAGTCAGCTTCCTGGCCTTCCTGCTTGCCAATTGCTCGAGTGCCAAAATCACCTTGTTCTGCGCTCGTCTGAGCTTTCATTTCTGCAATTTTTTTCTCGTCATCAGTTCTATTTTCTGAAGTGCCTTCCTCTAGCGGAGAAAGGGATTTGACTTTGTTACCATCAGGACTTATAGAGGATTCAAATTTAGTACAAGTGATGTAAGTCTGCGAAGGTTCTTTTACAGCTTCTGGGGTACTTGGGAAAGAGCGATCTTCAGTGCTGCCTTCGCTCTCTTTTTCATAATCCTTCTGCACATCCAGCTTATCTACACCATATCTCTCATCTGAACCGCTTTCTAGTTTGGCATCTATCTTACTTCCAACATCCTCTCTCACACTGCTCAGTCCGTGACTAGCACCTTTTACTTCCCAGATTGGCTCGAATGGTTTGAAGTCTGCATATTCTTCCCTCCTAAGAAGGTCTTCTTTCAGTGCCCCTTTTTCACCTTGATCACCAGCTCTGTATTTGTCCTTGTTAGAAAAGGGATCTTCCTCGTTTTTCTCTAACAAATCTTGAGGAGTTTCTGGAGACATTTTCAGCTGCTGTGCAAGCATTTTCTCCAGATTAGGTAATTCTTTAGGGCCCTCTAGCTGTGTTTCTTCTTTAGCTTGAGATAAAATGGCTGCCTCTGCTTTAGCAAATGGGGGTTCCGTGTATTTCATCTCCAAACTGTCTTTTTCATTTCCCTCTGCAAGAAATGGGTTCCTTGCATTTCCCATGGTTTCTTTATAAACCTCACTTGCATTTTCTTTGTAAATGCCTTTTGCAGGTAATCCATCTGAGAGCATATCAAAGGTTGCGTGCTCTTTAAAGGGATCAGCTGAGATAGGAGAGAAGGAGGGAAGAGAAGGAGCAGTATCAAGCGGGACTGCAGTAAAATCCTCTTGACCACGCGACTTAGTGCTACCTGGCTGCTCCTGCAAGTCCGTAACTTTTTCTGTGACCGTGGACAGAAAGGAAAGTTAGAAAATGCAAGTGCTCTTAAAGTCAATGCAAACTTTCACGACAGGTTCACATGATGTTAGTTATTAAGAGGCTCTCCCAAGTTCTATCACAAATACCATTAGCCATTATAACAACGTATCAGTTAAAGTATGCTATTCTATTTCACCTCTTCTAGCAGAGAAGTACGCAAGAGGCTAGAGAAGCAGCGTTATGCAGCGCAAAGATCACAGTGAGGCTGAAGATGCCAGACAAGTACAAAGCATCCAAGTAAAGCGGACAACATTCACAAAGGGAGAGAGGGAGCATAAGACAGAAAGAGGACGTGCACTGTGCTTGTCTGTAAACATATGCACAAACGTGTACACCAGTAAGAAGTCTTTTCTGACACTTTAATGGGAATTCGGTAGACAGTGTAGCTAACAAAAAACATTAAAATACTACAGGTACAAATTTTACTTACATAAAATACTGCAGAAAGTTACTATGGATTAAATCTTTCTGCTAAATCAGTAAAGCAACTATGCTCTGAATGTGTTAACCTGTTAATAGTATCGACTTCTCTCCTACATCAAGGGTCCAAGAATTCACAGATGGCTGTAGCGTGTTTATAAAACAGTTTATCATGTAAAGAAATGAATGCGTATTAAAATCTTGAACAGATCAACCAAAAAGTCAAAACTGAAAAGTGCAATAGAGGCTATTCTTGGACCCATGCTGACTTTTATTAAAGGCAGACTAATTGGAAAGAGTTAATGAGATCAGAAATGCAGGATATATTCAGACAAAGGTGAGCAGAAAGAACTTGCCTGCAGAGGAGTGCATCAGAGGCGCAGATGTAGCAGGAAGAGCAAAAAGGGTCTCATCTGAAAAACAAACAAATAACCTCAGCAGAAATAAAGGCTAGGTTGAAGAGGGAGAAAGCACACAAGTAGTCAGTTCCCAGTAAATCAAAGATCCGTAGGCAGCACCTGCTCCCACAGAGAACCACAGAACTAGATACAAGCTGGGTAAATTTGGGAGAAGCAACACTCAGAATTCTCCACTGAAAAAGGGATCTTTACTAAGGCAACTGAGGGACCTCCACCCTCCAAGCCAGGGACCAACCATAGTAGCTAGTCCTTATTTTCATTCTCCAAAGTTCCACAGTACTGCACAGCTACAGAGCATCCTCCACCAGAAAAAACACTTGCCATTAACACCAACACACCGTCCTTAATCAGCTCACTTTGTCAGAGGAATTCCTAAAGCCAACTAACTTGGCTTTAAGAGAATTGCAGCAATGAGCAGACTCAGCCAAAAATAATGAAAAGTTAGAGTCACTAAAGTAAGCTTTGAAACAAACACGAGCGCTGATCAGGCATGCTGATCCTGATCCAACTGGTAACAGTAAGTGATTGCACTATTTGCCTTAGGTTTGTCTCTTTGCTGGTTTTGCTGTGTTATAAGGTAGACAAGCTTCCAAATTAAGGCATTATTTTTAAAGCATTGCTTGGCATGATTCAAGGCATTGCTTGGCATGATCCAAGGAACATGCCTTCCTGAATTTGTTTTAACCCTAATATTTCATGAGACAATCCCAGCTGTCCAATTTCCACCCAAAGAACTACGTTCCACTCTTCTCCTAAGCTAAGCAGCCACTCTACTCCACAAATGCACATTAGAAGCCAGACCAGCCCAGAGTTTCACCCTGCACGCTATCAGAAATAAAAACATACAGCTATGACATTTTACTAAGCTGCATGATGAAGCATTTAATGAAAAGCCAGTCCAGAGGCAGCAATACCAGCCATCATCAGGCAAATCAAAACCAGGCCTCCTCTGTATGTGTCAGCAGCATCTTTCCCAGGTCCATGGTGGCCTGTTGGCATTATGTTAATGTAAAAATGGTAACATTTAGGTAAATATTTAGGTCAAGTTTCCAAATCAAGGCTGATGAATATTTACAATTTACATCAATTGTATTAGCAGAGTGCAAAATTATATTAAAGTATTTCAATTAGATTTTGACTTTCCAGTAGACACATTAATCTTCAGTTTTGCTACTTGCCTGGACAAAATCTAGTACTGAACAAGTTAAGAATGCAACATTTTAATTAAAAGCAAAGAAAAATAGAAGCCATTGACTTTAAAAGATGAAAGGCAAAATATGAGAACTGCGGTAGGCCCAGCAGCACATACGTAACAATCCAGTAAAGCAAGGCATTAAGGTAATTTTTTGTTTTGGCATTGAACCATGACTCCCTGCAAAAGCGATAAGCAATGCCACTTCAGGATACTCATGACCTGTCTGGCTTACTCAAGTTAATCCCACCAGCAGTTTTCCAAAAATCAAGTCTCCTCACAACTTACTTCCTGTCACAATATAGAGTCTGTTGGTCTTGTTTTGCAGAACATTATCTTCAAGTGATGCATATAATCCACAAAATACAGCAAGATATAAGAAAACAGAACAATAAAGTGTAGGACTCGGTATTTAGAAGCTTCTTCAACTCCTGCTGGGCCAAAGGGATTTCTGTTCGGTTTTCTAGAAATTACTTTTTTCTATTAAGGACCACAGAGAAACCTCAATTCCAAATTTAGAACACATTAAAACAGTGTTACAGTTCAGCAGTGGCAAAAGCTTTTAAGGACAAAAGCCATGCTGGAGGACAACTGATCAATATATGTGACACTAAGTCACAGAACTGCAACGCTCATCTGTACCTCGCCAAGTATCACCACATGTTCTTTATTTCGGGGGATGCTCAACTCCACATGCCCTGGGGCTCACTGGGACCTCTTTGCAAGCAGACTGGTTGCACGGGGCCCACTGCCCCACAAGACAAGCAAGTCACCTGGTTTGGAGAACGAAACAAGGAGCTTCGGTGAGAGCGCAGCTCGGGACTAACCAGTCCCGAGAGCTGCTCTGCCTTCCTCACAATGAGGCTTTCAGCACTAACATCAGAAGGTTTTCTTCAGTTTCGAGTGTGCCTGGTACATCAAGGGTTACTCTTGAGCTTTAGATTGTAGGTTAGCAAGCCTCAGGTTTGCATCAAGCAGCAGCACACTCCTCCAGAAGGGAGGAGAGAGCAAGCTGGAGGGACCTGATTAAATCAGGCTGTGCATCATGAAGACAGAGATCACAGATAGCCCAACAGAAAAGAATCTCATCACAGGGAAACCAAGAACAAGTCCACAGATTGGAGGTGGTGAAAATATAGAAATAAAAGAAGGACAAAGAAAGATGACAGAGTCCACTGGAGTTAAGGAGACAAAGAGAAAAATGCACAAGTCCCTGAAAGTGCAGTACACTTTGTGTCCAAAGACCAACTACAGTCTCTGTGAAAAATTCTAGACTTAAGATCTTTTGAATACTTCCTAACCCCTGAGAGAGAGGTTTCCATATCTAGTAAGGAACACTGACTTTAGGAGTGTGACCACTGATTATTCAGTGCTCCATAAGACAACAGAATGCAGAAACTCCTCCTCAGGTTTGGTTTTCATTTACTCAACACAAATATACAGTGGCTGTGCCAGCCACTGAATTCCCAGGTTCTCTTAATGGAAGGATATTATGCCCACACCCAAGCTCTATTTTCAACACATAGCTGCAGTGTGAGAAGTGATTACATAAAAGCAGCATTTCCTAATCAGCCAAAGAGAACCACCCACTTTCCCTCCACCCACATCAGAATAGCATTTTTCCTGCTGAAAGGAAGATACAAGGACTTTTTCCTGCTGTGGACCCTGTATAACACCTCCAGGCAAGCGGGGAGAACAGAGTAGGACCTCTACAACTCCCACATCAGCATGACTGCTAACTGAACCAACCATTCTCTTCAGCTTCTAATTCAAATGACATGGTGAAAGGAATGGTGTTTTTTTCTAGCAATTACATTTGCACTGAGGAATCCTTACCTCAAATGTTGGAGGCAGAAACCTTTCAGAAACAGAACAGTGGGTGCTTTGGCAGTCGAGAGAGAAAACAAAAAAAAAAAGAATGCAGCATCTATCAGACCGCCGCCTGGCACGGAGCAAGACTGCCCAGGCTCAAAGGCACACCACGAGGCGCGAGCATCGCAGAGCACTCCAAAGAACCGGCTGCCTCTGCCCACCCATTGCTCGGGCAGTAGCACTGGTAACAGCTGACAGCAAGTGTCCTGAGTTTTGTAATAAAGTAGAGTGGAAAACTTAATTTGCAAAAGAAGTGTGAGGAGGATAGGAAAGGTACCCTCAGTGATCTATTTGCATATTAATAGCAGAAGTTCCATGATTGAAACAAAGCAGCAGCACACTACTCCTAGAATCAAGTAAGAAAATTTCACAATGTATCAAGCTCTAAGCCAAAGCATTTTCAAGTAAAGTGCATTTTCAAAGCTCCTTTCTTGACCTGCAAAGCAGGCCTTCACCACAGCACTTCACCCAAAGATATAAAGAAAACCTAAGTAAAGTAGGCTTCAGTTTTCACAAATCATAACAAAAAAAATGTTAACTCAGTAAGATGAACTGCTTGGTAACTGCTTCCATCAGAGGACAGATTTTGTTTCATGAAATACAGAAGAATGAGACCTTGGAATGAACACTCTCCAGAAGAGCCTTTACTCCAAATTTTATCTGCCAAAAATCCATAATGGTGCAGGTTAGTAACCCACCTTCACCATTAGTTAGAAGACAGACAGATCTCCTAGTTGTGAATGATACTACTTCATATTAGTTAACGAACTAGCCCAATAAATGTTTTTTAGAGAACTTTATAGACAGACGCAACCTTGCCCAGGTGATGCCCAGCATTTAGTAAAATACTAATCCTGTATCCAAACACATACACTCACACATCACCAAACCAACCACTACATGACTGCTGTTTGCCTAACAAGAGAAAAAGCTAACAGTTTTGCTCGCTAGCACACACTCCTCCAGCTTTTTTTTTTTTTAAATATCCACATATATTAACATATCTCCCTAATGTGAAAGGAAACGCATTTAAGGAACATCAGAACAAAGTGATGCACAAAGTGATTCATTTCGATTGCATTCCTATTTTTAATCAAAAACATTCTGCAAATTTTACCTTCATTTTTGCAAATTAAATAGTCCCTCAAAAAAAGAGCCACCAACAAACAATTCTGTAGCTTCTCCTTTCATTAGCATGACCTCTCACACTTTAAAACTGTATTATGGTTTCAGCTAACACCTAAGCTCCACCAACAAGAAATACATTTCATTTTTGCTTAAAAATAAACCTGTGACACCAGCATGACAAAGAGACATCATTTCAAATGCTCATTTTAATTTTTGCTGATTGCCCACTAACTGGTGTTGCTCCATGACACTGTTATTGCCAGCATAAAACTTTAAATATCAAAGTTTTAGATAAAAAGCAGAGAAATATACAGGGAGAGATTTCCCAAAGAACTAAGAAAAAGAAAGTAAAGCTACCTGCAAAGATGTCCAGAGAAAGGGAAGAGTGTTTAAAATGAAACAGGAAGCTGAAGACTTAAGTCTAGTCTCAGAAAATAAGAAGTCAGCAAGAACATGTTCTGTCCCTCACTGCTGGATTTTGTTAAGTGACATCCCTTCCATCTGCTCTCATGCGCAACTCCTTCCAAGCATCAGCAGCGGGTCTGTGGTATAAAGCAGGTTTGCTGTTCTGGTACTCTCCTTATTTTTATGTATGAGATCAGCATTGAAAAAAATCTAAATATTTTGTTTTCTACATATAAACATAGTAAACTTCACCCTGATACCGTTTAGCTTTGGTAGACGACTGCATTAGTTTGCTAGATGGCAGTTTCAGTCTTTAGCAAATAAAACCCCCAAACATTTCCTGGATTAGTTTGCTGGAGAATGGTACACTTAAAAAAAACCCACCATGGTTGGCAAAAACAAAGTTTTTCAGAATCCACTTCACCTCTGCACATTTCGAAAAAAGAGCAAGATGCCTAACTAATAAGACGGGGACTGCTTTTATCTTACAGACCTACCACAAAGGGACACTGATTTTGAAGGGCCTCTCTTGTTAATACAAATATTTAACAATAAAAGAAAACAGGGGAAATTAATACTCAAAGGAATGGCATCTGTGACATGACTCATATGTAGTCTAAAGTTACATTTGCAGCAATCCCTCTAGGGCCGATATGAAAGAGAAATTGTCTGCTTCTTCAATGCACGGAGTTGTTAATTTGCCCACAGTGAAGACTGCCCCAAGCAGCATTTCTGATCTCAAACCATTATCTACACAAAACACACATAGGCAGCACCACCATGAAGTTTTACTCTCTTACACATTCAAGAACTACAAAAACCTCAAAAGGCTTTGGCAGACCAGGCTAGTACCCTCACACTTCATAACCAGAGGGAGGAACTGCCATGGGTTTTCTCCTCCTGCATGTTGATGTCAAATGATGATGAGTGAATTGTTACCTCTTGGTGTAAAGTGCCAAAGACAACATACTTGGCCATTTAAAAATTAAATTAAATAACTCCAAAAAGAGCCAGGCTCTTAGATGCCTAATTTCCTACTGCACAGTAAACAAGGGCACACAACTTCACAAGAATTTCCTGAGAAAAGCAGCTGCCTACACAAACTCCATTTAAAACATCTCCTGTTATGATGCAATTGTTCTAAATATGGTATTTCACCAAATATTTAAGGAATTCAAGATAAAGAACATTAACTATTAATAGTATCTTTTCACATCAGTAGATCAAGCTGCAGAGCCACAGCAAGTAAACAGGTTTATTCATTTGGCTCTTGAGTTATATGTGTAAGTTTATACAGAAAAGTTTCCAATTGAGGAAACTCAAGACTGGGAAATCTTTGAGGAAAGCATACAAGTTGCTACAGCAGATGGAGATTGCTGAAGATTTAAGTAAAAACAGGAGCTCCATTTTAACATCAGAGCTGGGATCACAAAAGGATCCAAGAGTTTGGATTATTAACAGAGGCAGCTGTAGGTTGTCTCAGGTCTTCATGGAAATTACTGCAAAGTGGTATCGTGCATCACTTGCAGAGTGAGTTGCACTATACTGCACAGGAGATTTCTTTATTGCAAATAACATGAGAAAAGTTCAAAACCACCATTTTGAACATGGCTTCCCACTTGAAATATTCTGTTTATGGAAACACAAGCGTCCAGCAAAAAGCCTTTTCTTATTGTCCAGGCAAAAATCAAACACCAAACTGGCTTAAGCAAGTTTTTTTTTGGTTTGTTTTTCTTCTTCCGATATCATGTTTACATGGTCCAACTTTTCCTCTTTTGGAAAAGTTACATTTGAGGCAAGTTGCCCAACAATGCAGATACCATCAGGCATACAACGACAGAGGTAAGGTATATGCCATTTCACCTTCTTCTGATCAGTTATAGAGTAAAAAGGAAAGGAGATAGTATCACTCCCCTGCAATACCCAACTGCCAACCAAAGCAAGAACAGATGGACAAAGATTGATACGTTCACTCTGACTATTACAATTCTTTCCATTACAATTCCCAGAATGCCAAGGTAAGTACCCCCTACAAGGGTGTTTTTAAAAGGCCATTAAATAGTTCAGACACTTAACTGCCAGCCTCACCTCACTCTTGCAACCAAACATTTTGATCAATAACGCTAGGGACAGGATCCAAGCAGCATTTCAGAGGATGGCTCTAGAATACCACCTACTAGTAAAAGTCCTTCAGCAATACGAGTGTCACTGTATCTACCTTCAAAGCAGGGTCAGAATTTTATCTGTCATATTTTGTTATTAAAAGTAAACAAAGAAAAGTCACACAGATCAGCTCCAAGGAAACTTTTCATTATTCTTACACCAAGTATAACAAGGAATTCTCAGAAACAGGCAGCACATACCTATCACAGACCAGCAGTCCTTGGTGGCTCCCCACAAGGAAAGTTAAATCCTCTGAAGAACAAAGATAAACCTCTTGGCTTCTGAACATAAACTAAGCTCACGACTGAGTAAGTAACACACAACAAGAAGTACCACATAGATTAACTGTGCCCTGAAAGCCTGTGCCTTCTCCCCCAAGTGTATCAACTGACCTAATCACCTGAATTTTGCCTTCTCACAGTTAGCATCAGGTGGAGGGTAAATACCTCCCTTTATTAACATCAGGTGGTCACGATAATCAACTGCAACTGCACACAGCCCAGCTCTGGCAGCTTGAAATGCCCACTTCACAATCACAACTATATTTAGTACATAAATCACAAATATACTTAACAACAACACTTAGAATGAATTTAGAACAATCTCAGATACAAACATTCACAGGTCCAGCATTTACAGTCACCAATTCAAATTATTTTAATGTATTTAATTAAAAAGAAAGAAGCAGAAGAAACTAAACAATCTAGCCAACTGCAAACACAAGTGTCCAGCTAGACATGGCTTTAAAGCTAAACACTCAGTCTTGGCAATATTTGTTACCAAAGAAAATAATAGATAATTCCGCTAAAAAATAAACAACTTTTCCTTATGACCCAGACTCTAACCATACGTTGAAGTAACAAACAGAAATTTGGGCTCTGGCAGTGCCACAAAGCAGAAAAATATAATAATTACACCAGAACTTATTCAAAGGCAGGAGGTCGAAAGAGCCATGCAAATCCTATCATTATGCAGACATTATCCAATTTAATTTTAGAGATTATACCAATCATAAGATTCCTTTTCACTGATTTGTACAGATGGAATTTTTCCCTGCTTTCCCACAATTAACTAAATTAAGCAGTATTTAGATTAGCAACTTCAGCAGTGCAGAAGAATGTATTTATTAGCTAAATTAATCTTTAAAGAATGGAGAAGAGATGCTACTGATTTCTTTTAGCATCTGCTCCCAACACATTACCTTGCGTGATCAACCTTTGGCATAAGAGCTTACAGTCTGTAAAATAAAAACAAATTGATGCATAAGATACCTTCATCTCAAAAGAGGGGAAAACACACGGACACTCATTAGGAGTCATTACAGCCATCAGCATTTGTATACGAGTATCTTTTAATGAAACTGATAAAGCAGTACGAAGATTACACACACTGCCCTGATGTCCTCCCCGTCAACAAAGATGACCCAGTATCAACCAACCTCCTGGGTTGCAAGAGATTTCGGTCAATACAGGTTTTAGCGATCCACTTCAGGTTTTTGTCACTTTGACACAATTCACATATGTGGGAGAACTGATCTAACAGTGCGATCTGTTAAAGAAAACTGAGGTTTAACACACTGGAAATTCATCCCTTTACCCTTTGAACAGCATTTCTCAAGCTGAAGGCATGAATACTTGAAGACGAGGCTGAAGACCAATTCTTCAGCAACCTTTCTGCCACCACGACCACATACATCTTTCTACTTCCTCCAGACCTTGCTTGTTCCTTTTCCTTTCAGTTCTGCAGCTATAACCTGCTTTTGAAGGCCTCACACATGCTTTTTCATCTGCTTTACTTGGCATTCATTTCCTTATCACACACAAAGGACAGGAATTTTTCTTCTGTCAGAAAAGAGAGAATGGCAGAGTTCAAGAAAAACTGTCATAAACCAGTAACAACTGGGTAAGTAGTAGGATTTTGACATTAAACCAGCAGCATTTAATAGACCAAGAACATTTTTGATTGGCAACAGAAAAGTTTATATTTATCTCAGTCTTGTGTCTTATTTAAAGACATCTTAATTAACATATTCTTCCTAGCTGATGAAGTTGATGACATGATTGCCGTGTTCATTAAGAAGCTGCAAGAGTTCACACTACATTTCTGAGACAGAAAACAAGTCTTCCAGCAAAACCATGGAGGGTCAAACTGGTATTCCTAACACTTCTACACAAAGGGTGAAAAAAGCCAAAAAAGTATTCTTTCTTCATAAAGCAGAAAGAATTAACAGAGACAAACCCATTAAAAAACATGGGGAAGAGCAGTAATTTAAAAGCATCTCTAACTTAAAATCTTTGTATTTTGACAGCTACAGTTAGCAGCAGATTGACTATTTCCACTTGAAAGATAAAAACATTCCAGTGAGATAATTTGATTTTCCTCAGACTTTGTGAATATTAATAAGCCCATTATTTTATTGCTGTTGTAATAGTTCTTATTGATGGAAATACCAATTTAAAAAGCCATCCACCAAACGTATGTCATACGGCTGTAGTCCAGTGATCTCGGTGCTAGCTGCACTGCACTGCCCTAAAAACAGTCTTAGAAGCAGAAAACATTATGCAGAGTTTTCAAAGCATAACAGGAGTAATTTCTATTTTAGATCATAAAACAAGAAACAAAAACACACACATGAAAACATACTCAACTGTTCTACTTAGAGTAAGTCTCACAGTTCACTATTTTTTACTTGGTAATAACAGCTTTTTTCTCTTTTGTTTCTAATGCAGCATGATAGTTACACAATTTTCCTCCTACTTCATGCACAAGCGTTTCTGAATATCTCAGGACAATTTACATGTAAGCTACCCGTTGCTTTACATTTTCTAGTCCGCAAAAGACCAAGAACTCTCTCTTTGCTCACAAAACAGCTAGAACCCAAAGGACATTCTCAGATTGAACTATGTATTGCTAATTTTTGTATGAGAGTTTCAGTTACTATAGTAACATACCAGTTCAAAAAAAAGGCTTCTTTCATTCAAAATATTAACAACAAACAAAGAAACATAACTCAAACACACCAAGACATGCCTCAAGTTGTAAGTTAACTGCCCTTTGTTATTCTAATACCTTTCCAGCAGACAAAGGCCAGACTAATCTGATAAGTCAAGCAGTTGGGTGTGGCAAAATGGACACCGAGACAGGCAGGCAAAGCCACCTAACCTCCCTCAAAACCGGTGGGCAAAGCCACCACAGAATTCTAACACTATGGAAAAACTGGTCTCTGGGGTTAGGAGAATGACACCTATATGCTATCTGCTAAGTAGTCGGGCTCCCAGAGTGAGCGTTCTCCAAAATCCTCATCCTCCCCATCCTGGGCACTGGAGGAGGAAGAAGGAAAAGTGAAAACAATATCCTCACAATACACCAACCAGAAAGTTAATACTAGAAAAATTCATCACGAATTACTGAAATAACATAAGATGCATCTGCAAGCTCTTTCAAAATCATATTTTTCCAATCACAGATCTACTTCTAGATCATCCTTTCACCATGCCAATTGCCAACAACCACAATTTATTTTTCTCCTCGTGAGCCACAAAGCTTGAGTCTCTTGACCTCAGGCCTTTATATTCCAAGGACCATTGACTGATTTCTAAGACATTAGCTCTTGCAAAAGGACTTGACGCTTTCCTAGCAAATTTGTAGCAGTCAGCAGGAGAAAACCACTGACTGGGAGGCTTAAGATGCTGCCCTTATAGACCTATAGGAGTGCTGCTATGAGTGGTTATCTACAAGATAAGAAAGAGGTTCAGTGCTGCTCACCAGTGGTGATGCAACAGATAGTAGTAGACACGCTGCAAACTTCTTTAAGTACAGACTGGGAGGAAGGGAAAAGAGGGCAAACAAACAGTAGTTTTTCACTGTCTCCTAACTTGTGGTTTGTAGGATTTCAACTCCAAGAGGAAAACTCCCAATTCAATTCAAAACTTCCCTGAGGGCTACATCATTACGTTGTAGGTGGAAGCTATGTGGTTTTATCCTAGAAAGCAAGTCAAAGGATACAGGTACAAAAGAAATATACTATCAAACTTGGCAGGACTATCCTTGCACATACTTCTGGTTAACAGAAGAAATAGTTGTTTAGCTTTAGAAACTCTTATACCAGCTGAATTACAGAAGCAGGCCTTGCTGTGCTAGGTATTGCACACACAGAGGACAGTAACTAATAAAATCAAATAAATAAAACCATCCCTTGTTGAACTCACCTAGATGGGAACACAAAATACAAAGATGAAGATACTAGCATCACTATACCAGTCAAATTGTTGGTTACTCTTCTCCCCATATGTCACTATAATGGAAACTGTGTCATAAAAAAAATCACATTCTACGTTTGATCTACGTAGATTATGACCACCTCCCTTACAGCTTTACTGCCTACATTTAGGAAGAGAAAGGGTCTTGCACCCCAAAGAAACACTGAAGATTAGTGGAACAAATCTTAATAAGTGAAGCGTGCAAATGAAAGTCACCAGCAGTAGTATTCAAGGACAGGTATATTTTTTCCAAGTCATGCTGCATTCTGTCCTTAAAAGCTACATAACTCCTCCGTATAATCTACGCATCCACAGCAGCGCACCAGGAAACTCTGCAACACAGAAAAAAAATCTGAGCAGCATATATTCTGCTTCAGAATTTGTATAAAATGAAGTTACAGGATCTGTGTATCCCTGCTGCAGGATAAAAAAGCAAGCAGAAGCAGGTATAGCTCACTCCATTTGATCACCACCTACTGCAGCTGGGGTCAGCTTGCTGAGGGCAGTTTGTGTACTCCTAGCACAGCTCCGGGCATCCCTGCTGACCTCTGTTTGACACTGTCTGCACATAAGCAAACTGTTCATGAAATCTCTCCTCAACACTGATGAATTAAAACCAAGTCCTATAAAAGTAGATGGTAAAACAAGATTAATTAATAAACTGGCCCTTCAGAACATTTGCATACGTATTGAACTGTGGCCAAGTTGCAGGCAACTGACGCACAAGGAGACATCTTTATTTACTTTGGATGCTGGTCTGTGGCAAGTCTGGTAGGTTTACTATACAGGTTTCTTCTAAGCGTGTGGTTTAACTTCACATCACGATAGTCTCTTCCAGGAAAATGACATACAAACTGCCTTTACAAACAGCAGTACGCACTGCTAGGATCTAGGGCTTTAAAGGCAGAAAGCAGCATCTATCTTCTTATCATAGTTTACTGGTTAATCTTTCTTTGGGCAGCTAGAAAAAAAATAAGTTCATTACTTCTATGTACATGTACAACTACCTCAGATTTACTTTTCTTTGCACTGTATGTAAATTTAAGTAATCAAAACATTTAAGCAGTAATCTCTCAAGAAGAATCCTAGTTTTTGTTACCATGTAACAATAAGTAGCAAAGGAAGAAAGTGTCCAGAACAGCGTTAAGTTTTACTGCAGTCCTCTTGCTTGTTTACTTCTCCAGCAAATATTTATATTAGCTCTTAAGAAGGTAGACTGCTGATACACAGCCAGATACCTGCATTACATATAATTATGTCACAGTCCCTTATAACAATGATACTGAATACTCCTAAGTATGTAACTCATAGTAAGATTTACTTTTTAAAACACCTCCAGATATATAAATAATACATTTTAATGGGCCATCAAGTAGTCTGTACATTTCCTCTATTGTTATACTGACAAAAAGCAGCACTATAGCCTGCTGTGGCAGATAAAAGGATGGCTGCTATGCTTTGCATACTTACTGCAGGCAATGCTACTTTCTCCTTCTCTTGGAAATAGCATTTCAAAGTTATTTGCCTCAAATCTGTACTAAGTCAAAGCCTTCGATTTTAAATATGAGGGGGATAGCCTATTTCCTGAATGTCTAGATTATGAACTACAATTCTTTGGTTGTATCTTAAATTCATAAAACAGAGATGAAAGTAAATGAAACCATAACCCTCCAGAAGAGAGAAGAAACATGCCAGACACATGGCTATCCCACCCCACCAAAAGTTGCAGGCAATCTGGTTTTGCCAATTTCACAGCAAAACTGAAAGTGAACTTATTTGACCCCACGTATTTTGATGTAGTTTTAACACTAGATGCAAAACTAAAAAATACTTGATGTTTAAACAGATGCTTAAATGTTATGATGTTTAATATGCTCAAAACTAAGTACTCCTGCATCTAAGAGGACCAACGTATTCATGACATAACTAGACAACGCTTCTACCAAAACAATTTGTTCTCATCTAGTAGTTTCAAGTTCCTACAACATAGCCTGTAATATTCCAACCCATCATTAGGTGACCATTATGTGTTACATCACCTTGTCTTTGGAAACCAGGCCTCCCAGAGATGCCAGTCCTCACTTCAGAGCTCTAAATTTATCATTGCTGATAAATTCTGTCCCCTCCAATTAGGTCTTATAACTCTCTGACACTTCTTCTCAGCTACCCTACTACTAGGTCTCCTCTAAAATAAAGACAGATTTCAAGAATTACCGTGCTCCTTGCCTTATCCTTCAGGGGTCAGGGAGCAGAAAACAAATTAGCTCTGGAAATCACACTTGTACCCCTACTTCTCAAAGCAACAGCAAAACTTGGTTGAGCCTATTCCTTCCATCCTGTTCAGTTCAAACCTTCCACAGCCCCACTCAAACAACTTGTCTAGAAAAATTTCTGTTCACTTATCATATAGGATCGCTCCTCTTAAGTCTGTTGCAAGCTTTTGTCATCATCTGTCCTCCAAATGGTGGAAATCTATTAAAAAAAAAAATCTTCTTGGCATACTGCTACACAGAGAGCTACCAGAAGAACAAAAAGAGTAGGCTTCATGAAAGACAACCGCACAACTAACCATGAAATCCTGTCACATATGCAAATAAAATGCATTGTGAAACCCCCCAAACGAAATTAAATTCCGGTTTAACAACAGACCTTTTTTTGTCATTGTTCCAGATGCTTTTTTTCCATTATTAAATCATGAGTATGTCATGGTATGCTCATTCATACCATGGCATCAAACTATTGAAATCGTGCATCTTTAAAACATATACAGCGTACCAATGTCAACAGCGATGAAGAATGCACCATCATGATAATAAGGCCCTTTGATTTGTTCACTTTCACTGTTCTAACGGCCTCAAGTTAGCTCTTGTATTTTAAGCTAAGCAAAAGCAGAGCCAAGGCACAATCGCAATCCGCATGCAACACATTAGTCATGCAGGGTCAGCTCCTGGATTAGACCTTGCAAGAAGGATTTTGGCACGCCGGCAGCACTGGCAGTTGTTCAGGGAGCGGCACGCCCTCCACTATGGCAGTTTCAGACTCCAAGTACCACAACATTAAGGGGTGATCCCCTTAGACAAGCCCCAGATGACCACCATGGCTAACTGCAGCCATCCAGGAGGCATACACAGGACGCAAGGTTGACATTTTTCTCCAGTATTGCCACACCTACAGCAGCGAGCAGCCTGTATGCCTTTTGTGCTTCCACACGTACTTCACTAGTTTCCCTTCCCTTTCGGTGTTTAAGATGCACTGTCTGAAGCCGGAGAGTGGCGTTTCCTACAAAGGGCTGCTGGCCGCTTTGCCAGGCCCGCAGAGACAGCCATCCCCTCACCTTTAGCCTGGCGCTCTGCCTCCGTGAGGCAGGTTTAGAAAAGGAGGCAGCACTGCAGCTTAATTCCTCTCCCTCGCCCCTCCCTGCGAGGTGATTTGTTTAAAATGAGTAAGATTAAAAGCATCTATTTCCCTCCTCCCCCGCG
>VWZZ01004044.1:568437-624658 GCA_013399095.1 Psophia crepitans | reverse complement strand
GGGGTGGGGGCGAGCCCGGGGCCCTCGCGTTAACGGAGCGGGCGATCGCTCCATCCCGCCGGGGGCCGGGCTCCGGCAGCAGCGTGACAGACATCTTGGGAGTGCGTGTCGTGATTCATCGCTTTCCGCTGCCAGGACTAGGGATACTTTTTTCCTTTTCACACAGCGGCCAGAACCCCGCAGCTGTTAGGAAAGGAAGGGGCACCATCGCGCCCCCCGGGGACCCGTCCTGCGAGGCACCGATCAGCCGTAACCCGGTTTCTCTCACCCTGCATGTGACTGAAGGGTCCCGAGGCTTCCCGGGCGGCTCCGCACTGCGGGGCCGGGAGGGGGTGACGCTCCTTCCCGATCCTGCTCCTTCTCCTGGGGCACCGGCGCAGTCAGGAACATCAGCCGTGGGCTGGATGCGGCGCCTTCCTCCGCAGGGGATGGACGTTTTCACCAAAACATGACGCAGAAACCTTACTGTGCCTGGAAAAAACAGGAGACATTTTCAGAAGCGTAAAACTTGTTTAACCATTCACATTTGTTGAAGTCAGCCATCTGAACACATCTAACCATCTCTCTAAAATTTGAATGGAGCAGCTTGTGCAGGAAAAAAACGGCAGCTCGCTCACAAAGCAAAAATCGGTGTCTGTCTCTGGGTTAGACTCTGCGGTGGTCCCTCACTTTCTGCTCAGAGATGGAACGCTGGCCAAAGCCTTTAGGGTAACTAAAGCGTAACTAAAATGGCGTATATTTGGATGCAATTTCCACCCACGCAGCTACCACAATAAGACCAAAGGGACTTAGAAATCTGTATTTAATGCTATTCCATCATTATTACAGATTTTTAACCCACAGATGATTTATTCTCCCACACGTGCCTGTATAAAGAGATTAGTTCGTGGCAACGTTCAGAGCAAGCAAACTGCAAGTTCAGTGAGACAGGAGGACTTAAAGGCATCAACTCCCCTACTGCTTCCGTTCTGCCACCTAGGATGCAGGGTACGCAAGGACGTGTGTTCAGCTGTGCAGCTGCCCCGGCAGCAGCAGAAGTTCCAGAGTGGGCTCTGTTCCGCATATGTGGAGGTGGTGGGGGGCAGCACGTTTCACACTGCAGAGGAAAGAGTCTCTAGCATGAAACTGGGATTAGATCTCCAGCATTCAGTCAGTTTCCAAAAAGCAGGATGGCGACATATGAATGGCAGGGCTCGGAGGGGTCCCAGCATTGAGTCCTCTCTTATCTCAGAAAAACGATTCATATTCTTTGCATGAACTGTTTGAGCCCAAACATTTGAGTGTGCGGTGGGTTGTTGCTGCTATTTCTATTGGGAAGGCTGTTCTAAAATACCCCATTTTCTAAATAATTATAGAGACCTCCTTCTAATTTCCAGTCTTCATTTGCTCAAGACCAATGTAAGCCCTCTGCCCAATTTTCCCTTTAGTTTAAATTGTTCTTTTCTAGAGAAGCTCTATTGTCACCCTTCCTCTGGTACTGAAGGACATGGTTTAGTGGGTAATAGGTGGTGGGGGGATGGTTAGACTAGATGATCCTTGAGGTCTCTTCCAACCTTCATGATTCTATGATTTTATGATTCCCTTGCTCTAAGCAGCCTGTCCCTCTACCTGATCCAGTCTCAGTTCAGGCACAGGAAGCTCCAGATGATGTTTTTTCAAGGATGTACAAAGACATCAATATCCCCTGTCTCTACCAGACTTGACTAGAAGAAATGTGAAAAATATTTTTATAAATACAGTGAAGGCAACACTGTTATCCCAATGGAGATAAAAATTTCACAGCAGGTGAATAACCACTGAACAACCTATGGGCTCTTCTTACTTCATTTTTCCCCTAAGTTTTTGCATCGTCTATTGACAAATTATCCGTGTATATGTGGAAGTCAGCCCTTTTACAGTGATGCAAGGAATAATACAGTGGCAGCAGGATGGATCGATTAAATTCCAGGTATTGTTAAATATAAACCAAGGCAGTTCTGGCTAAATTCTATTCCTACTTGCATTGTTACAGCCAGTGGACTATATATGTGGAAATAAAGATGGAACAGGCTCAGTGGCTCCCATCATCCTTACTGCAGTTTGTATTGTACCACTTAGGAAAGAATGTAACCTGACGTTCAGCTCAGTTTAGGCACGACCTGGAACTTCACCTCGATGTCAGTTATCCCTGAACAGTATTTTTGATCTGGTAGAAAGGGTGGGTCCTGACACGGAGGATCACAGCCCCAGAGCTCTGCTGTAACTCCAGTTCCAGCACTTCCACTTCACCGAGCCTGTAATTAATTTGGTTCATGATTTAAGATATAGACTGATACTTTTGGTCGTCTTTTTACTCACCGACTGCTATGTCTACCCGGTGTCTTACACCAGCTGCCACAGCGCCTTCATATGCAAAGAAACTTCACAATACTTCCTCTCTTTTCCTACCAGCCAGTCAGTTTGGATGTATGGGGGGAGCGCACTCAGTTCTGGGTAATGTAAATTCTCAGAACACTTCTACTCTTTAAAGAAGCTTAATAAACTAAATTGCATTAAGAAATGAGTAACAATGGGGTGATGGCTTTTAGCTGAGCAGAAAAAAAACCCAGACCGGATTTAATGACCTTATCGATGAATCTGTAATCTTCAGTGGCATTTCACCCCAGTCACAGTAGATGACTGAACCTGAAATAGTTTGCTAAAAGGAAAATACAAGTTTTCTGTGTACTTATTTATTACCTACCAGGAAAGTAAATGGACTTATAATTTTGTATTGTAAATCTGCACTTTTTGCAAATAAAAATACTTCAATCGACTAAAGTCTTTATAATTTCACCAGCCAGTCTATTTTTTGCATCTCTTGCTTAAACAAGAAAATGGAATTTTAACATTCCATTAAAATATACCCTAAGGCAACAAGGTACTTTTAAAAATTTGTGAAATTCTGAGTACAGACACAGCACTGAAACTAATTTTAACTAACTGCCGTGATTTGTGGTCATCTACAAGTAGGAAAAATCTAGATACAATTTGTCTGATTTTATCAGAGTGCTTGAAAGAGAATCCATCATCAGTTAAAGAGAAATGAAAGGGGGTTTTTATTTAGAGAAAGGAAGTGACTAAAGGTCTTGGAGGGAAACAGGAAGGGAGTTCCAGATAGCCTGAGCAAGTCAAATTAACAAGCAAGAGGAAAATACAGCTCTCCCGTGCTGAAAATATACTGCAAAATGCCCTTCTTTTAGCTCTTTAGAAAAACATTTTACAATTCTTATATGGCTTGTCAACAAGTAGAAGTACTTCGCAGATGCTCAGCAATTTAGGAACTTAAGTTTTCATGAGATGTTTTCTACGGAAAAGCATTCAGCACGTGACAAAGAAAGGCCACTCGGTCTGTTTCTGCATTTCCACAGCGGTGCTGACAGTGGCTATGTACTGGTGGATTTTTTTCTGTCCACTGTGACCTTCTGCTTGATCTTACAGAAGTAAGATGATGCCATATCGTAGACTAGGAAAATAATTGTGATGGGACAAATGCAGTATTATCACTTCACAGCAGGGTCAAACAGAAACAAACGAATCTGGTCTCAGATAGCAGTTTAAAAAGATGGAGTTAAAATTGCAAGGATGGTTGGATTTCTGTCCCTCCTTTTTAAGCTCAAAGTGCAGTCCCCTGGGTTTCAAGCATTATGTCTTTATCTATGGCAGGATAAAACTCTGCAATTCTTTTGTTTTCAGATTTTGCCTGTGCTCTGCAGTGCCTGGGGCATCAAGCATATTTACCTAGCAGGTCTGTCTTCGTTTGAACTACTGCTGTACTTCTTTTCAAGATCAGTAGTGGGATATTGTGACAAAATCATTGCTTACAATACAATACAGTTGCAGCATGTGGAAGGGAAAAGTGTTAGAGCACTAGTACAGAGGGATTACCGACTCTGAACAGTAAATGAGTCAGGTTCAGCTTTATTGGAATCTTCTGTGGCGCCTGCCTTTCAGCCTGGTCCTCTGCAATAGTTACCATTTTCTAAAGAGTAATTTTTAAACCTTTTATGTTTAGTGTTCCAGGCACTTCCTAGTCTGGAATTGTTTCTAACATCCCATAGGCCGACTTAAATGGAGCCAANTTTTTTTTTTTTTTTTATGCTCCCAACATAACCTGGATAAATCAAACCATCCGATTTCTACAATAAATGTCCTCATAACCATGCCAATATACAGTATTCTGATTCAAATCTGTCACAAAACATTCTGTAAAACTTCCTTCAGCCAGCCAGCCGGGTGCTGAGCCAGTCCATCTGCATAAATGAGAGTGGTTTAAGGACAGCTCTAAATTACACCAACTGCCACGAGGGAAAAGTTGCCATTAGCTGTAACTTTAAATTCCTACATCCAGGTAATTTCTTCCTAGGCCACAGTTTGGACAGTTTAAGCTTTCATTCAAAGGAACCAAAGCTGATGCATAACACTAAAAATAATGTTACAATACTGAACAAGAACATATTTGCTCACCATTACAATATACCAGCATTTCAGGTGAATCAAAGCAACGAGAATGCTCTCCAGCAAATGACACTAAGCCATGAGGAATTCACCTCACTAAAACTGCACAGGAATCCACTCTTAACTGGATTTTGGGCTGACTATTCTTTCCTTGCAAAGAACCATTAAGTCCTAAAAGACAATACGCAGTTCAGATACCAATTTTATGTCTTACTGAGGCATAGGACCCTAAGCAGTGGGCTCCTTCCACACCCAAAGAAGATATTGTTTACACTGCTGAGAGAGGACTTCTGTGCAAAGCCCTCAAACATTTCCTGTAGCACTTCCATGTTCCCGGATAACCTCCTATCTAAATACTGATTCCAGCGAAGGCTGCTTAACTTGTAAGACTAACAAGTTCCCGACAAGCAGATACTGTGGATTTAAAATAAACATTTTCCTTGAAATCCTTTCCTCTCTACCCAGGCAAGGGAGCGAGGGTTGGACACTTTGAGGGAGCATGCAGGCAATCAGAAAAGTCCTTCAGTGAAAATAAAGACTAAACACCTTTCATTATTACAATGATGCAATATATTAATAATTGTGTCCATTCACACCTTAGTAACTGTGTGTGAGGAAAACAAAAACCATGGCATTGTGGCAGAAAGATATACAACATATGATTTTTAATATCACTTTCTAAATTCATCAGGTCACTGTAGAAAATTTACACATACAGGAATGTGAAGTCTTCCGAGACTCTATGAGCATTCCTGAAACCTTTTAGGGAATCAGAATGAAGGGTGAAAATGTTTCAAATTACCCAGAATACAGGTCATTCCCCACTTCAGGTTTAATATTGCTACTGTTCAGCCCCTCACACTTTTAAGAAATTCAAGTAAATTATTCACTTACCAGTTTGGCCATAAAACTTTACATCCCCAAGGAACATAGGGACCACCACCTTCATTGGACCTAGATACAAAAAAAATCCACTATTAATACCTGTTGCAAACAAGTCAAGGTAGTATCATAACTACTTTTTCTAATTCATGGTCTCTTCTCCTACTTTTCATTTAAACATGAACAGAATTAGGATGGCATGTTCCAGGCTCAGAATATCTAACCCCTCTCTAAATCAGGGGTGCTCAACCTCTGATAGTTCTTGGAATGCACAAGAGACTGAGCTGAATTAGCTGAATAAGCCAACTGAGGAAAGCATGTTCCCTGCACAGTCGAGGGAAGGTGCAGGTGGTAAGACCTGGTCTGGCAGCTCCACTATTCCGACTCCAGATGCTGAGCTACTGATGTTACTAGCTCGGAGACTAGGAGTTGCAAGTCCAACAGCAAAAATGAACTATCTGAAATCATGGTATTTCATTACTTCAATAGCTTTTTTAAAACTTGGGGATTCATAAAAGTTACAAAAAATTGGAATTTAAATTGGTTTGCTTTTTAAAAGGAAAAGTGCATATAATTTAAATTAGAAATACATTTTCTTTCTTCTTCAGCATTGATATTTACCCACTTAGGAAAGAAACAGCCTGGTAACCAACATTGAGGGTTATTCCCCTGGCTGCCAAATATGCCCAGGAGTAAACAGATTGTGAGTAGCAGTAGCAAGATTTTTACCATTACTGTAGACGAGGTTGATGGCATTGCTACTGGGGCTATGAAAATTAAATATACAGGCAAAGTTTGCACTGGAAGCAACAGTCCTGATTCTAAATGCCTCACATTTGAAAGGTATCGGCCCACCATCTTCTAGCACTTTGCTCACTGCTTAATAACTTGTGCCCTGTAACTGCATTATCAGACTACAGCAGCTGGAGTCTTCCCTTGAGTTATGGTGGTATTTTGGGGTCGCAGTGCATTTTTGACTTCCAAAGACAGAAGATATGGCAGCTTCGGAAGACACTACCAAGACTGTGAGTGCTGCTTCTTTCTTACAGGCGGTTAGGGAGCTCTTTCTTTTATCTGGGTCAGACAAAGATAGGATAGCTAAAAAAATTTTCAACATTACTACCCTGCTTTCTCAGTATCACATCAAGCTGATCATACACTGAAGCCCTTTATCTCCTTCACCTTTCCCTACGTAAAACACTCCAGCTTTTGAACACTTTGGACAATTTCAGTTAACTACGGCAGTGGCAGAAGATTCAAGGATATTAAATTCCTGATAGTTTTGTAAAAATCGGCAGCTCACTATATTCCAGAGAGCTGAGGAGCTCTCCTGTGGAGAGGGAGCTGGGAGAACTGGCTGTTACCCACTCCATTTGGGAGCCATCAGCTAGTATGTAGTTTTTATAAGCATGTCAGTCTTTTACCCAGATGGCAAAAGCAAAAAGGAGAAGAGAGATGTGAGAACGACAGAAGATATTCCAGGATAAAGATGCAAACAATGTAAGACCTGAAGCTACAGGAAACCTGAATTTGCTAGCTTTACTGGTTTTGGAACTAGTTTCTGACTGTTGTAGACAGGGATGTATTTTAGGTGAGTCATGCCAGTGGAACTGTGGTGAAGATTACCTAGTTGCAGCCACAGTTTTGGCAAGGGCAGAAAAAAAAATGGAGTTAAATCCTGTAGGCTGGATTCTCTCTGATATATCCTGTGAAAAGGAGCAGAAGCGAAAGGAAAAGATCTGGAAAAAACAGCATGTGAAAGAGAAGTTACATAGGGCTACTTTATTCCCCCAAAAAAATCGAGGCTTGCCAGCCTTTCTCAGGCATGATGTTTGGCAGGTATCAGTTATTCTAAGCTATCTTCAAATGTGTTTTCTTTTTCCGTGCAAATGTAGTTTTTACTCTTCTCATTGTAACTTGTGAAAAACGAACACATTTCAGTAAAACCTGACTACTTGAATACTATGTAACATCTGCTCAAATTACTACTTTAGCACAGGCTATTAGCTAAGATTAATTGGTTTGATTCCATCAGGTAGAATCAGGCTGCTAAACAGTGCAAGTGATAATGTATGAGGCCTGGAATTAACTCTAACTTGACCATATCCTGAGCAGAAATGCCTTGGGAAATAGGGAGAAACAATAGGTTTGGCTTTAGAGGTAGCTAGCTATATGTTCTTGCTTCTCATCCGTCTTACCCACTTTAAGCTTTAGAAAATAAAATCAGAATTTAGAACTAGCAGTCTTTAAGATTTATCCAGTTAAATTGATTCAACAGAGTTCTTGTGAATTTTGCATTGTGCTATTGTAACGTTGAACAGATCTGTCTGATAGAGCACGTTACAGCCTGGCAGGCAGTGTCTACCCTCAGAAACTTCTTTCATTCTCCATTTCTCTTTGCTTGCAATCTTTATTTTTACCTAATCCCTGTTGACTCAGATTTTTATGAGAATAATGACTTCCTTAAAATGTCTTTTTTTTTTTTTCCTCCAAAATGTCACCCGGCAAATCAGTTTCAAATGACTGCTGCTAAAAGAATAAAATCATATAATGCTTCAACAGTCTGCTGTAAAGCCAACCTCTCTGAGTGATGACCAGCAGCTTTTTGACACTCCACCAGCAGTAATTTCTTTTACCTAGACTATAATCTAGGGGAGGAACAAGTTAATAAGGCATATGAGTATGTGCATGCGTACAGGCTGCCACTGAATTCACACAATTTTGTTATTCTTTCAGCACATTGTATTTCTTACAGTGTAAAACTGTTTTGTAAGTAAAAAAGAATAAACTTAAAACAACAGGCCTATTGATTGCCATTTTAAATAAATGCTTTTGATGATGGTAAGACAGCCTCCTTGTTTCTATTAGTTAAACCTAAGAATTTGTCTATTTTGCTCAATAGCTGACAAACCATTTACAGACAGTTTCTTCATACTTTGGTATGCTCATGTAACTGATGTGATGGTACATCTGATGATCACTCATGGAGTCTCTTTTCAGCACTTATGCAAGTGCCATTCTTACCTTCAACTCTTTTCTCAGAGGAATCCTTCAATTCAATCCACTTTTAGACAAATCTCCTCTCCAGATCATCACTGTCATCATATTGCTGCTCATCTGACCTGGTTTAGCCACTGCTTATAGCTTAAAGTTCATACAGATGTTCAATAGTTGTACCGAACTCTTTCTTTGAAGCAAAGGATCCTTTATTTTTCTTCAAGAACACAACAAAAAGAAAGGCTGTAAGACACCAAGACGTGTATGCATTTTATATTAACTAAATTTAATACCTGATCAAAACTTCTATCCTGGCTTTTCCACCAAGTGGTTACTACCTCTGTAGACTCAGCCTCTCTGCCCTGATCTTTGGCACCCCCCTCCCCAAAATCCTTTTCTACGGCTGCCCAAGGATGCTGAACTTGTAGAAGTAATTTATGTATTCCATGGTGGGATAAGAGGAACAACAGCTGGGAGCAGACAAAAAGGGATGCTAAAATGGACTAGTCCTCCAGCTGCCAACCCACAGAATGGAAAGATGAGCACTGGCAACTGTCACAATCTAAAACTATTAACTTTAGTTCCCTCAGACTACAACAGCCCAGGACTGGTTCTTTCTTACTTCATCATATAGAATCCATCTAACTGCAACCAAATAAAGATAACCATACTATTCTTAGAAATAGTACAGGATTATCATCTCCCATACTTTTCAGAAATAACTAGTGCAATTTGAACCACTCTAACAATGAAATCAGGTGCCCCATATAAATACATAGTGTATGATACGTTCATTCAATTTTAGATCATTTTATGGCAACTGAATGACATTTACATTTTTATTGCATTCCTACCAATATGTAATTTTTAAACACGCTGTGTTAGGGATTTTGTCCTCCTCTCTGTTTGGAAATTTCAGTTCAAATTATGGATACTCCTTCAGCCTAAGTATTTATGCATTTATAGTTTTGTGTGATATATATATATATGTATGTATGTATATATAAATGCATATGCAAAATGTGAACCAAAAAAGCAAAATACAGGTCTCTGGCCTGACTGGCTGTGTGGCTTTAATTAGGTTCATGTTTACCCTATGGAGTGCTTAGGTTTCCCAGTCAAGTACCCAGGCTCAGTGCATTATGCAAGGTACTGGCGTGTTAAAAAGTCGATTCCTCCTACGCCCAGTTCACAAAATACAACACAACAGGTGGATGAAAGACATTGTTATGCGGGGAGTGTTTTGGAAAAATGAGGCAACAACAAACCAAAGAGGTCAGTGAAAAAAGAGCAGTCAGTTTGCTACCTACCATTATTGGGTAGTTTATTTCTCTTGCAGATGTTTTGGATTTGCTTGAACTTGAAAGACAGATCCAGAAGCAAGCAAGGAAATATATACATGCATTGAGGGAAAAAAAAAAAAGTAAAAAATTATCTTCAGTGAGCTGAGAATAGCATTCTATAATACTAAATTTAGATACACAAGCAGACCGGAATATAACAGATCGCATATACAAGCACATTCTAATATATTAGATTCTAGCTAATTGCACACACTTCTGTGAGTTCTCCTCAGCTGTAAGCTTCTAAAGCGAAGACTACATAAGCCCGTCTTTACAGAGCGTAACACAACAAACCCATAATCCTGACCACAGCCCCTGCATGATACATAGATATTAAAAATACCTCCTGCCAAGATGGGCTGATGTTTCTCTTTTTCAATCAGATTTCTCACAACTCCACAGACAGGAAGAATCATTATGTTCATGAAGTTAATAGCACAATATACAGAACAATTCCATTCCCATTTATTCTGCTTCACGTCAGACTTCGTGTCAGCGCATGACTGATTTGTTTTAAAATCCTTTCTGAGTCTTGGCACCACACAGATGTGTGGGGTATGTGTATGCAGTGTTTGTAGCCATGTCACCTGGGGCAACGTCACATGGCATTTGACAAGATAGGTGGGTTTGGTGATTCGCAATGCTTGCATAAGGAACCTGCAAGACTACTGCAAGAGATAATGTTGGGTATTTGTCTTCTCAGTGCTGCTACACAGAAACTCTGACACCGCCATAAGCTGTGTGATACTCTCCCAAAAATCATGGCCTTCTAATATAGCAAGCATGAAGAACGGCTGGCTGTTCCTGTCCTTGTGTGCAAATGATATCATTTTCTCAGGAAGAGCAATGCTATAGTGAAACTAGGAGTCTGGGGCCTTGTCAGCGATGGTTACATGGGGAAGAGATTGAGATGGCAAATGAGAAAGGTGGGAATTTGTGAGAAACTGTGAATGGTAACAGATAAAGCTTCTGATGCTTTACAGCCTGGATGGGAGGACAAGCCAAGCAGTGTCAGTCAGCAGCAGCTGGAGAAGAAAGAAAATAGAACAAAATGGAATCTGTACCCCTAAGTTTTCAAAAGCATGGCCGGTGGCCATACATGAGAGGGTTAGGAGAAAAAGAGTCAAATGAATCATGAGCCCAATACACAGAAATTTTTAAAAATTAAGACAAAAGGAAAGGGCAAGAATTCCCCTTTTCTAGCACAAAAATGGAGGAGGCAGAGAAACAGTGAAAAATGTAATTTCAGGTTACCTTGCTGCACTGAATGTATTAATAGTTTGATTCAGCTCTGTTACTTCAAATGAAGACAGAAGAACGAAAAGGGCATCAAATCGTCCTTATAAGCAGAAAAATAGATGAGGCAGAAACACAAAGCAAAATCTAATTTCAAGTTACCTTGTTGCACTGAATGTATTTCTAGTTTGACTCGGTTCTGTTATTTTAGATACACACTTAAGCCTGTATTATTCTCTACTCTCCCTTCTCATTCAAAATGTCTTTCTAAGGACCAGCTTTTCTCCGAAGCATGTGCATGTAAGTGTTACTACAGTAAAATGCAGTTGTTTATGCGTATCTGAAGGCAAGAAGACTAAAATCTGGTACAAGATAAATCAAGAGGCAGTTGTTACAGTGTTTTTAGTATGATGAGGACTGACTTTACAGCCTGACCTTCCATTCTGCTGTTCTAACTGGATAAAGATATTAAAATAGGAAGGCGTTACCCTAAGTTAGACAGTATTCTGAAACAAGCATGCATTCATTTAATGAATAACAACAAATTTGAGTCTCTGCAATTATGAATACCAATCAGATTGAACTTCTTGTAGACTAAGAATTCATCCTCAAATGACTATTAAGCAAAAAAACCCATCCACAATTAAAAGCTGAAAAGATATTTGAATGTGGAATAACATTAATAAGCAAAAATGTTATTATGATTAAACATTTAATGTGATTAAAGCGTTTCAGAAGGATTCCACCTAAAACCTAGAAAGAACACTAGAACTGGGTTAAAAAAAATCAAAAGGTATTTGTGGCACAACACAGGAACAACCACAAAACCATGGATGAAATCCAAAGAGTAAATGTATTTTCCTTACCTCACCAGCTGGGGGAATCCCTGAAGCAGCACCTGGGCAGAGGCACACAAGTGGGGTGCAGGCACCACGGAGCGCAGGCCGTGCTACAGCATCACCAAACCTGCTGTTTCCACCTGTATTTCAAGGATTCACGCAGGCGCAGTGTACCACTGCACTTTGATCTTTCCCACAGCCGGGCAGGAATCTCAAGCACGTTCGGTAAGGCGCCTCGAAGTCCATCGCAGGCCTATGTTATCTAAGCATGGATGTCCTACTTGTCCAACACACCAGGCTAAAGAACAACAGTGTGATATATGTGTTCTTCTACAGCCCAGCTGCAAGTCACTTCAGCACATTTACAATCCTCTTCACCAATCTTGCGTTATTTTCCCACATCTCATCTCCTCATTCAAGGGAGCACTTCAGTTGGGGCTGGCAAAACTGGAGGTGTCCATTTGGGCTTGCGGGGTGTAGGGCAGGGTAATTTACAGAGGCACATAATAAACACATACAGAAAAAGGAATAAACATATCTCTATGGTAATTCTTTGAATCAGGTGTCCTACTCATTCTGTCAGTAGATCGTTTCATTTGATGCACTAAGTCCTGAAGATGCTGAACATTGTCCTCTACACTGGCTGATTCATCAGTTATGTTGAAGCAACACAGGCCTTCAAAATCAGAGCAGCATTTGTGGTGTCAGAGGAGGAGATAGCCCACCACCAATTGATTTTGTAGTGTTTATTGGTGTACAGCCATTACCTATGCAGAAAAATAGCAATGAGGAACATTAATATCAAAAGCAGCTAGCACAGTATAATTCTGTAATACAGCTACCAGGGCTGGCACACCGATGGCACACGTTATCAAAAGATCTGCAGCTGTTAATCCTCCCTCCATACAAAAGGCAGATGAGTTAGTTACAGTAGAGGCCAACCAGATCCAAGTATTTAGATGTCAATCTCGCATAAACATATCCAGGGCACGTGCATATAGCACAAGACTACAAGACACAGCAAGCCAACTTGTGATAAGGGAGGAAAACAGGAGCGTCATCTCCTTCCACGGTTGTAAATTTTTGCTTATTTTTTCTGTAAGGGTAACTGCAAGTGTGTATGTGGGTGACTTTATGAAATTCTCTATAACCTACAGCCATTCTCCAAGTGCCGTCTGGTTTTCAGACAGGCAAATAGGATTATTAAAGCAGTCACGGTTTCCTTAACAATTCCCACTTGTTGAAGTACTTGAATGGATTGAGTAAATTCCTCCTCCCCCCCCAGAATACAATCTTATTTTACAGTTACCACCTCAGCAGGCACAGGCAACACAACAGGATCCTGCTTCGGGTATGCACGCAAGACCAGTTATAGATCGAACAGCAAACCCTGCTTGCGAAGCCTGAAGCAGAAGCGACCATTTAAATTTTCAACTGTTCGTCCTACCAACCATCAATTCCCAAGATATATTCTTTAACCGGGGCAATTAACACAGTAATTGTGGTAAAAAGTGTGGTCTTTCCTATTATTAAGGCAATCTTAGCTCAGAGGGGGGGGGGGTCAGATTTCTCCTCAATCCACAGATCTGTGATGTGGCTTCTTTACTATTACTATTACTCTGTAATACCATAACTTCAGCTCCGGTATCCACCAGAGCTAACACATGTAAAATCCCCAGACCACCAGGTTATAGTTAAAGGAACACAGGCATTGTTCCCCCTCACAGTAAGAGGCTACAGTGGCAGCAGTTTTTGGGGACCTGCCAAACCTTCCTTTCTGCTGTTTTAGCATTTCCCAGGTAGTGCCTCGTCTTGAGGTGGCAGGTGGGGCGGACAGTGGGCAAGGGGTTGGTGGTGGGGCCAGGGGCAGCTGGCTTTTTTTGCCTAGGCACTAGCTTTTGCTATTGGCAAAACGTTTCTGATGTTGTAATGCTATCTATTTCTGATTGTGGGACACCCGCTTGTACAAGATCATTCCACATTTGTTTCCTCATCACCTGTGATGTAACTCTTTTGGATTTGCTGGCTTTCCTTTATTCACCACCCACACAGATGATCCCTGAAGCTACAGCCCCAGTTTCCCTCAAGATATTTGCTAGAGTACCTACATTACCAGTAGCATTTGTGACTGCTGGTATGATCAAGGGTTTTAGTGAGGCAGGCACTCCTCTCAAAAGCTGCATTTTGATACTTCTCATTACTGCTGCCCTGTCCAGATTGAATCCCGTAATCAATGCCTGAGCCATTTCTGCTATCAGAATGTTCCCAGGCACAGCAGAGTAAGATGATAAGCTGTACAGCAAGCACTGAAAGCAAAAAGCAGCCACTAATGAGCACTAGACTCTAACATACAGTAAGGCAAGCAAGCCCCATGGCAAGCACAGAAACCTGCCCATTAACAGCTAAACAGCAATAAAAGCTATAAATTCGATCTAGCACATTCCAATCAGATCTGTCATTATCTTGAACCCTCCATGCCCCACACTGGGCGCCAAAAAGGACTGTAGTGGTTTAACCTAGGGTGGCAACTAAGCACCACACAGCCGCTCGCTCACTCCCTCCACCTTGTTTATTAGCAATATGCGCTATCAACCGTTCTATTTTGCAGCCTATGGCACAGCTCTGCTTGAGTAGTAGTTACTTCTTGTATGACCACCTTTGCATCTCATAAAGCCTGACTTCCTTTTCCAGTTCTCTCTCTGTACTCCGTAATGCAACAACTTCATGGCCAAGGACTTTAAGACTGGTAACTAATAACCATCCCAATCTCCCCACTGACTTGCAAGAAGAATCTGATGCCACTTTCCATGGCAATCCAGGCATAGACGTTTCAATTGTCTGGGGGATAACCACCACCCCGTCATCAGACCATGCTTCAGGCAGAGCCCATGTATCCTGGAAAGTGGCCACAGGGGCCCAGTGATCAGTACTGGGCCATAGCGGAATACAGGGAGTCACTGTCATGCTCTCCCCAGTCCCTGATTTTTTTGCGAGCCATGGCATGCTTGTTCCTGGATCCTACTGACTGTGCTAAATGTGTGAGACGGCACAGGCAGGACACAGGAACAACCACAAAACCATGGATGAAATCCAAAGAGTAAATGTATTTTCCTTACCTCACCAGCTGGGGGAATCCCTGAAGCAGCACCTGGGCAGAGGCACACAAGTGGGGTGCAGGCACCACGGAGCGCAGGCCGTGCTACAGCATCACCAAACCTGCTGTTTCCACCTGTATTTCAAGGATTCACGCAGGCGCAGTGTACCACTGCACTTTGATCTTTCCCACAGCAGGGCAGGAATCTCAAGCACGTTCGATAAGGTGCCTCGAAGTCCATCGCAGGCCTATGTTATCTAAACATGGATGTTCTACTCGTCCAACACACCAGGCTAAAGAACAATAGTGTGATATATGTGTTTTTCTACACCCCAGCTGCAAGTCACTTCAGCACATTTACAATCCTCTTCGCCAATCTTGCGTTATTTTCCCACAGTATCGAAACTCAGAAACAAACAACAGTTCAAGAGAAACAGTTATTTAACTCATTACTTCTTCAGCCAAAGTAAGCCTGCCTCCAGTACAGCCACTTCAAACCTAGAGACTGGTGCGATGAAGTGAGAAATACAAGAGAGCTGAACTGACAAGAGTTTGGGGAAAACAACATGAACCACAGCTAGCAGGGGAAAAAAAAGACATTTAAAAAGAAGTTGGTGTTGTCCTAACATTAAGTTAACAATATTAATGTAATCCTTAGTGCTCATGGGGGTTTGAAGTACCACTGAAGCCGTGCTGCATCAGTTCGGGAACTGTGGACTGTGAACCACTTTCTGGGCCCACAGCAGCCCTGTGGAAATCGCCTCCTCCTTGTTTCTCCAGAGGGAGCTTTTCTTCTACACAGCTCTGCATCGTGAGGAGCACAACCTCATTCTAAGAATACCACAGCACTTTGTTGCAGCTTTACATGTTAATGACATTAGTAGACTATACTATTCTCAAAAGATAACCCCAGAAATGTGTGAAATCATGCAAATGTATATTTGCTTCTGGGAAAAAGTGAAGCAATCCTTAATTTTTTACCAGTCTGGGTAAAGACTCGCTTTAGAGACTTCATATTACTTATTTAAGAGAATTGTCACTAAAATCAGATCCAATCTTCTTATGCAAAGAGTTATTGGATTAGATCCTCAGCTTCTACAGATTCAGGCTGCTTCATTGAAATCAACACGCTGTTGGGAATTAGTGTTAGCTGAGAATCTGGCTTGCTACAGTTAGGCTTAAGAGGTTCAAAATTAACTAAATGAAACGTAGGCTACATGAAAAGCGTGGTGTGGGAAGATACCTCTGTGCAGAATAACACTCCAGGGTAAAGTCTGATACCAAATTCATACATCACAGAAACGTGGAAGTTTATGGGATCACTTGAGTCCCCAAGTCCACCTCCCCAATGTTTAGTCCAGAGAGATCAAAAGATCATCCGCTCTTCACATAACCACATACCACAAGCTGCAAAATACCTCCCAATACCCTAGTACAAGCTCTCAGCCCACAGCAAAGACCAAAAGCTAGATTCTTTTACATTACTTTTTTTTAAATTAATGACAGTAGGTCTGTTCACAGATAAACTTAAGAAATACTCTACCTTCAAAATTAGCTGCATTCTGTTTCCTGTTACTGTCTCTAATGCCCTACAGCCACCTTCCTCTGTATATTTGGAGAAAAAGCAAACCCAAACTGGGAATACTGCTATTGTTCAAACATGAGCCCATATTCCCACTACTTTAGCAATACAGTTTCTATTTGGGATGGTATTCAACACTGACACCAAAGAAATCAAGAGACGGATTTAGTAGGACCACGCTGTCATCTCAGGCTGACAAAGAACAAGCCAAAAAAGGGTTCTGCAAAGTCTAAAAATTCAAGAACAGTAATCTTTAAGGCAATTATTGCTTATAATCTTTTTTTTTAGAACTGTATACTAGTTTTTGTGCAACATGCATTTTTAATGATACCTGGCTTACCTATCAACTACTGATTGTGTCTTTGAAAATAAATGAATGTTGCCATTCCCTATATCTTTCAGAAATTAATGGAATGGGATGTACCCATGGAACAATCTTAATCACATCCGTTTTCTTGTACCTGCAGGTTACATCTAATCTTTGTACTTGATTCTAAACTGAAAATTCTCCTGAATAAAGTCCACATATTTCTAAGAACAAGCAGCTGAGCCATTTCTATTCTAGTTACCACCATACCACAAGAACTGAAATAGCATCAATTAAAATTGTCATTGACCTCTTACAGAGCACTGATATAAGTGCCATTCTCCCTGCGTCCCAGCTGCTTTTTATACAACAGGGTATTTGATTTCCTCTGAACATTTGATAGAAAGATTAAACCATCCAATGTTTCCAATTAAAAACAGTTTGTGTTCTACGGTGGATTTAACTGCTTCATTAAATCACTCATTATGGATCTCCTCACAGCACTATTTTCAGTTCTTTCCTTCAATTTTTCCTTCTAATTTGTCAATTAGATCCATAAGTGAAAACTTATGGATCTAATAAAATCACCAGGAAGCTTAGATTTCATTCATATCCCAAGTATCACAAAGATGTAATTAAAAATCATTACCACTATTCCATCTGCCACTTCTGTGCACTGTCAGCACACCTGACTCCTCTGTATGCAGAGTGTAAAGAAGTCTGCAAATGAATGCAATATGAACAGAGAAAATGCCCATGTTATCTAGATATGACTTCAACCCTGCCTTTATTTTACAACATCTCATACTGCTCTTTCTCAACCCTAGGAATCTCTGGTCCAGCACACCGCCAGAGTGCCTTCACAGGAGTGAAATGGTTCTCCTTTCTTTTTGGGAATATTGCCAATTCACTTCCTTGCCTCTTTCAGATGCAACTGCCCTTCTTCATGTCTGTGTTTTGTTCCATTTAGATCAGTGTAATGTTAGACCCTTTCTGCTGATGTGTATGCATGCAGAATTAATAGACTTCATCTACTACAAAAAGATGTTGGCAGGAGTTTTGTTGGCAGCAGACAGAGTAAGCACATAACTCCCTTAGTGGCTTAGTTACCCTGGTTGCCAGCCACATTCAAAATTGGCCTCAAGGTGCTTCCTCTTGACCTTTAAAGCCTTGTGGAATCTTGACCCAAGCACCTTCTCCAAGGCAGCAATTCCCTGATCTTCCCGAGTACCAAACAGGCTCATCCCAGTCCTCTCTGTCTCACCAGCAGGTATACAAATGTGTCCTGCTAACTGGCAACCTGACTGCATCTACTATCTTTCTCCTGCAGAAATGTCCAATTTACCGTGATCATCAAAGTTACAGAGAATGTATTCAAGTTCTTTTAACCCTTTTTTCCCCCAAAATGCAGGTTGGGCCTTCACAGTTACACTGAAGTCCTTTATTTTTATGTAAACGCTACATCTGTTTGTTATAAATTAAAATACCAGTTTAAGTTGTCACTCTCAGTCACATTTTACCCTTAAGAAAATAATACTAAGCTTTAAGAAACAGGCAGCAAGCCTACATCGATCCAAATGGCAATTCATATTACTGGATGAAAAGATTAAAAATAGCGTTCTGTCTTTAGTATATATCAATCCACATCATCTACCTTTATTTCAATCCAGTAAAACCTTCAATAAATACATCTTGGTTGTATGCAATATGTAATTCGAGGACAACACCAGTCCCTAATTCTTTTGACCCTCACATCCATGAATAAAACAGTAAATCCTCTCATTTGCTTGTACACCAACTGTCAGCTCTGGATTCTGCAGTGCTTGTATACGTCTGTTCCTCTTCATAGTCACAACCTGCTCTATCTAGTATCCAAAACCAGGCTTAGCAGCAAAGCATTTGCTTGACTGGACCTTACAAGCAGGATTTATATTTTAAAAGTTTTTACTTTAAGAAAATTAGGTTATTTTCTGAAAATAAAATACAACTTAAAACATCTTACAGCCAGTTTTTTTGCGGAGAGGTCTAGATGATGTTAAATGTGCGGTAGTTACCTGAATATCCTTTCTGCCCTTTACAGCAGTTGCCTCAATACTGCCAATAGTAGCAAAACCTAAAAAGTGACATAAATGCATCTGCAAAGCAATTGTATGCAAATATGTAGTCACAATTGTGTGTCAAAATACTGTTTTAAGCACCAAACTCAAACTAACTGAAAAAAAATATGTTTGAACAATAGTCAATAAATATGTTCACTAAATCTTATTTATTTATTTATTTACTTTGCAGGGAATTTACACATCAGTTCTCTCACAAAAATGGTTTTCATAGATAAAACATTTAAGCTTCTTTCTAACCAGTCCGTACTTCAGCTCCCCAGTAAAAGTTTAGCTTTCCCAAATATCACCTCTTGGGAAAAAACTTACAAACATAGTTTCCAGAGAAACACATAGTTGTGTTTGAATGAAGGGCATAGCTTGCATTTTTAAAATCCTGGTTATACTTAACAAAGTCCTGACACAGGCCTGCATTGCAGAAGGCTTCTTTCCGAGAATTAAAAGAAAGCATAAAATGAGAAAACTGATACTGGCCTCTTTTCATCTCACTGGAAATTTTGGCTCAACTCCAACCTTCCCTCAATTTAGGGAGTAGTTAACGAACTACTTGTCAGTAGAAGAAAACAAAATTATTCAGCCACTTTACCTTTCAGGGATCATTTTCCTTGACGTCTGTCTCCTACTCTTATTCCATGTGTCAGAGCTTTCTGTGACAGTCACAGGTTACCATAAAGCGAATGTGATAAAAACCGCAACCGATACCTTTGCTGTAATTGCTGCTACAGGTACACTGTAATTGCTACAAATAAGCAATCATTTTTATCATAGTAAAAGAAGGTGTGGTTTAGTTAGCGCTTGTCAGAGGATCTGTAGAGTTTTCACAACAGAGAATCAACACTGCTTTTATTTTAGCAACAAGAGCTGTTCAAGTGATGGTATTTAAGGAATGAGGTCACATATTCAAGCTGTTTAGATACAACAGTGTTCAAAGATGTCAGTCAGGCTCCAAAGGAGATAAAAAGTGCATCAGCTTATCAGCCAGGCATTTCTAGTGCTGGTGTGCTTGGTTCATTTAATAAAGCAAGGCATGCAAAGTGAACTCCGTCCTGGCACAGAAAGGTGCTTCTGAAGCCCTTTACACTACATAGCACAGTTACAAAATACGAAATACAGGACTCACTGCAGGTCTCTGAATGCCTACACTTCAATGGTTCGAGGAAAAAAAAAACAGTGTTCTTACCTGAATCAGTAGTTTTTCTCTGTATTAGGAAAGATTTTAGTAAGATGAATGTTCTAGCAGGAAATCCTAGGCAACCAAACACATTTCAATTACTATATTGGTGAAACTTACTCAGCAACGTAAAGCACTAATCTGACTTCATATCTTCATCCAGACATATTTAACTAACATGGAAGATCTGGCCCAAGATTTTTGGCCAATGGCAGAACAGATTTGAGTGTTCCTATGCATCCATAGAAAGACCAAAATCTACTCCTTTAAATATCCCATTATGTAAAAATTGGGTCAACAGTTGACATAGTCTGAAATCAGTTGGTATGACTCTAAACTCAGTAGAAATTTGCTTGATCACAACTAGACTTAAATTTGACCTTTTTTTGAAAAGATCAACAAATTGTTGATAGTCAAGTGGTCCAAATTGTATATGCAATTCAGCTGGAATCAACAGGATCAAAACCACTGATACCAGATTTTATTTGCAATTAATTTCTTTTCAAATTTAGTCAATTTAAAAAAAAAAAATCTCCCCTTTCCTAAATACATGTAGCATGATACACAGACAGTTTATCTGGAAAATTTAAATTTTGTCTCCCAACATACAGAAATCCAAGGACTTTACACTCCTGTAAATGTCTTAATAAGTTAGTAAGCGATATGTCCTTTCTCAAAACACATTTTAGAAAGAGTATTTGCCACTGAAGTTTTTACAAATATATTTCTGATATGAGTTTAAATTATAATCACTTCTCTGAAGAATTTACACTGACCAAGGCTCCACACTTGCAAATATTTACATGCATGAGTTCAATAACAGTATTCACATAAATACAATAATTCATGGGTATAAATGTTGCAGACTTCAGTCAAAAAGATGATAGCACTCAGTACAAAACCACTGGAATTGTCTTCAGTGCACACAGGATAAACCAGGCTGTCAGGCAGTGATCTGTATGAAATTTTTATGAAACAGTTTATGCCAAATATATTGCCTCTGACTTCATAAATGCAAAACAATTTATTTCCAGGCCTCACACATCTAGCAGATACTTACATTAGGATTTAGTAATTTATATCATTACAAAGATATCAAGATGGGGCCTTTGCACTGGTAAATATTTCAATAAATCATATTATTAAGTTTCCAGCTTCCCCTAAATTGTATTTTACATTTTGTGTATTGAAGCAACAAGATTGCAACAGTGATGGAAAATTTTTACAGCCTAGTTTGATTTACATTGCCTCATGTTTATACAGAAGCCAGAAATACCAACAAGCCTCACCTGTACATGTGACTTTTACTCAAGGAAGTAAGCCTGTGTTGCTTAACAGCAATACTTAGGTGCATAAAGAATTAGCTCCAAAGAGAGGACCTGAATTTCAGGAATTAACCCTGAGAACTTGCTGAAACGCCTGCTCCCATTATTCCTGTACAGCCCCAAGGGACTGTAGAATTAGCCCTAGTACGATACCAGAAATGCAAGAGTACCTAATTATAACTGAAAGATATCACCACTTCAGACTTTTCCAAATGGGATCTTATTTAATATTTGTTATGTTAAAGACAAACAGATGCTGGATGGGTAAAAATCTTTAACAGGGACTTCATTCACAGCAGTCATGTACACTGCATGACATAATCCTTCAATTCAAACATTTTTCAAGCATAAAAAAATATCAAGCAGTGAGTTAAGCAGTCTTTCTGACCTTTCTGACCAAAATTCTGACCGAATAAAATTAACAATTCAGTGACTGTTGCTTTCACACTTTTAACCTGGACAGGAACCATCTGAACTGTACGATATTCAGTATTTATCTCTAGACAAAAAGAAGAAATGTGGTGTGTCCAACTGTAGAAATGATCAGTGAAAGTGTTGCCATAGAGAGTACTGATGGGACCAGCCAGTGGGTAAACTGAGATAGTTAAGACTAAATATTTTCTGTTTGAAAAAAAAGTATTTTCACTGACATGACTAAAATTATTTCTGTTCATTTCTGCATTGTATCAATCATTCTTTCTCTCCCCCACCAAGATCATTTTTGTCCTTTCCTTCTTTGAAAATGAAATTAAAGCCTGTGTGGACAAGACTGATTTTTCTTTCAGGAAGTTTCACCTTGCTCTTTTGGCACTGTTCATTGTCTCCTTTGTTTAGTCAATGCACCTGAACCCACCCCAAAACAAAATTATCACTTAGGCTAAAAATAGAAAGCAAATTATATCTGGACTCCTTGTTGGAAGTAAATTGTCTATATTCATTGAAAAAGAGAAAAACCTTTTGCTAGGCACTGGAAATATCTTTCCAATAAGATAGTCTCCCTAGACAGTAAATCCCTGGGCTGTCTCCCTGCTCTCCAAAGGCTCCCACTGGATATTCTCCTTCCTTTTGAATTCTCTCCATGGTGGAAGCTGACTCAGAGAGGCACAGAGGAGCATTTACACCAGTGCTGGTTGCACTCACTGAGTGGACTCAGAAAGGCTAACAACTTCCCTTCCGTTAATGTCAGCTGTCAAGGTGACTTCTTTGGTTTGGGTTTTTTGGAGGGGTTGGTTTTGGGTTTTTTTTACAAGCATTGCGATATTACACTGAACATCTGTGTTGAGATATGACAGGTGAGAGGTGACAAATGCTTAGTTTCTTAGAGTCATCCAAGCTGCAGAATTATATGAGCGCTGAAACTGTGGTTTTCAAGTTCAAACTGGACTGCCTGTGTCAAAAAGTTTTTGACACAAACTCTCTTGTCTGTACAATACAAGAAATATCTCAATAATCTCTCAAACAAATGAAACCTATCTTAAGTTGTCCATGAAGCAATTTTCAGTCAGGGTAATTTATTTTCATTGTAACCATTTAGTAGGGTACTAAGAGCATTTTACCACTTCTTTATTTCACGTTATCAAAATGCTGGGGGATCTACCATTTTCAGATGTCTCATTTCATGGCTGAACAAGACCTATCACAGTCATTTTACATATCTGATTCAGAAAATCTGCCATTGCTTCTTACAGATGGAGTTCAAATAGAAATGAATGATTGAATCTATTTCAGTTATTTACCAGATATACTAGCAATTACAAGTGTTTCTAATTTTCTGTTAATTGAAGGTACATTACAATTGTACTACACACTGTACTTATTTTGGCCAGATCCTCAGCTACAATAAACCAGCAAACCTCAATTATGTTAATTAACCTGTATAATTTAGCCCAAATGACCGTAGCTGCCTTCTGGATTTGTCCGTGTTCGCATGCTTGCCCATGTTAACACATTTGTTTCTTGCGGAGAAGCAGAATTACTAACTGTAAATGCAAACAGAGGAAAGCGCAGAAGAATGACCCTGAAACAGCCTCTTCGTTTCTCTACTATTATTGGGCAGACATCGCATGACAGCTTTGAAAAGAAGTACCCCAAACTGGAATGCGTCATCATCTTTCAGTCAGCTATAGTATATATGACCTCACAAACCATTCTTCCCTCTGACAGCCACAGCAGAGCTTTCTCCAGTTTGAGCTTTTGCCAGCAGACCTCTGAAAATGGTGTCAGTGAACTGATTTAGCCCAGTCACACAACGATGACGAGTAACTCTGATCCTCACCAGGCGACATTTCTGCTGCTGTCCCTTCTGAGTCATTACATTTTCTGAGGAAATAGCCTACATCAATGCTGAGTTCAATGTATGCTTGGCAACTTTGCCCAATAAAACAAAAGGTCCAAATAAGTTCCATTGGGGAAGGATCCCTAGCCATGACTTACTAAATACTTCTGCCTTCTTTTTGTTTCTTTGCTTTATGCAGGAGTCAAATTCTTTTTTAAAACCACACATCCAAATCCTCAAAATGAAAACTTTCTAAAAGCAACTTCTGACCTCACTTCACCACTCTCTGCCTTCATTCCCTTTGCTCCACATCATCTTCCTCTTTTTCTCTATAGCTATTTCCATCTTTCTATGCATGTTTCCTTCCAACCCCTTCTGCTACTTACTTTCTTGTGTAAGCACAACATTTGCTTCCATATCTTACCTAGTTAAAGCAAGTCAATTTATTGTTTGAGATTGTGGATTTCTTATTCAGTGCCAAGAGATGATAGTGAAAAGTCATACTGCCCTGTGGATATAGGTAAGATCACTCCATACTACATAAAGCTTTACATGTCACTCATTCTATGTAGGCTGCCAACATTTATGTTCTTAGACCAACGAATCTTTAAATCACAAGCACCAGCACCTGACTCCTTTCAAAGAAGGATAGATAGATAGATAGATAGATAGATAGATAGATAGATAGATAGATAGGCAGGCATCTGAATCCCATGTGAGAGGGAACATAAGCCAAGGAAGAAGCAGTCATAAGATGCTTTTTTCAGGTCTGAAAATACTAAGTCATGCTCTGCAGAGTGCTGAAATGACTTTTCTTTCTCAACCAACCTATGTAATGCCTTTGCAACACTGGCAAACCACAGATAACCTTACTGTAATAGCTCCTTTTTAAAACCTCTCACATCTGTGATAGGCCAAGTAGGTGATCGGTGTTGTGCCACTTCAACAAGTTTTGGACCAGGGAAACTCTCTCTCACTTGCAGTATTCTCAGAGTCAATCACCTTTTGCAAAACAAAACATATTTCTTTGGATTGAGCTTCAAACTGACAACAAGCTTATCACAGACTATTAACAAATGTAGTATTTTTTGTTAAAAAAATTTTCACACACACCAGGATATCACACTCAGCTCTAAGAAACATGCCACGTAGAGTTCTCTCACATATTTCAGAGGTACTAAGCCAAAAACTGTAGCCTAAATTGTCTATAGATCTACCCTTCTGTGAAAATAGGTTTCTCTCAACCTTAATGATTCTATTCTATTCTATTCTATTCTATTCTCTCTTCCATCCCTCCTGTCCTTCACATGTTTTCACCTACCAAGGCACTTTTTTAAAACTAGCACTGGGGCATTTTTTTCCCATAGATGCCCTGGTAGGAATCCCCAGTTGATTAATCTCTGCAGTCTCTCTTTCACTGCAGTGTAGTGGCGTAACTATGCTGGGCTTTTGGAAGAAGTTGAGGGCTGCATCTGTTTGGGAACTCCATATACTTTGAAAAAAGCCCACATCTCAGGTTCTTCAGCTTTGAAAAAAGCTCACCTGTATTAAAAGGGTTTTCCTTTCCTGCCTTCTAGCAGACCTTACAGCCTCACCCAAGTAAGGATTGACCATCAATATGGACAGCATGTTTTTCTAATGGAATTATAAAGGTTTCTTTGTTTTTACCCCTATACAGACAGCAGTAGCCTCAGCTCATGAATCTTCCTCATTGTTTTTCCAGATTTCAAAAGTGAAATATGGACTCAACACTTCCTACAAACACTGTGACATCGCATATGACAAGCTCTCTGCAAGCTGTACCAACATGGGATATCAGGGAAGTTACTCCACAGAGTTTTCCTTGAAGTTGGAATTACTTGCTAAGCATGAAGGATGAACTAAATTTTTACATTTTCTTAACCTTATCAACAAAAAAGTTTTTCTTTTACATATTCTAGATCATGAATATCTGGAAATCTGAAGCCTTCTAAAATGCAGAGAATGGTATAAAACAGTGTAGAAAATACGAGGGTTTGCAGTCTCCTCTCTCTGTGGTGTTTACCCAGCACGTCTGAGCGTGCACAGTTGCAGCTGCCCAAAGAGGAGCCAGGTAGTCATGATGGTTGCAGAAACCGAGTCTCCAGAGCCTGGTAGGTGCCAAGCAATGAAGCTAGCCATGCCTTGTTACTGTCTTGGGGATGAACGGCATTGGGGCAATTTTTTCCCATGGACACCCCAGTAGGAATTCTCACTTAGTAACTGAAAGGTCTCCTTGTTCCCTCTTGGTCTCACACGGTTATAGTGCAAGAGCTGAGCACAAACCCTATAGATGATGACTAATCATCTAAACAGATACCGTGCTGATTTCCCCAGTGAAATGTTGCAGCTACAGAAAATCCATTTACAGCCTGTCAAGGATGGGTGGCAGAAAGAAAGGAAAATCACAAAGGAGCTAATTCTTCATCTTTTTTTTCCTTTTTAGTCATTAGTCAGAGCCCATTAAGCCCAGCTACGAGTCCCCTATTAAGGATGGAAGACCCCTGCAGATATAATGGGGAATCTGAATGTGAGGAGACCCCTCGCAGCAGCCGGTGCACTGCCATCTGCCTACCACCAGCTTACTGTTGATAGTGCTTCATTACCGTGAATATCTTCAACTAGGGATCTTGAGCCAGCTGTGCCCTCTTGGTTTTGAGTCTTGCAATGTGTCACTGCAGCAATACAAATACAGCCAGTCCATTACTCTCAGGCTGTCTGACTAAGCGGTTTTTTTGGCTGAGAAAATGTTCTGTTATTTCACCACTGGGACCAAATTTTTATTTCAGATATAATCCTGCAGTCTTAGCATTTCCTAGTTAGGGCTACACTTCTAAAAAGCCAAGGACACACTTGGCCCTTACTGGGTAAATGCTGGTGAATAGCTCAGAAAGGAATCCACAGCTAAGCCTCTTTTTTTTTCATCCTGAGAGGATGTCCTGACAGGACACACCAAAATGGACAGAAAACAAAATGTTAAAGATACTGCAGGATCAAATTCTATTCTCAGAAAAATATCAACTAGAGATATTCTGCAAGAATATACTAAATCTTGTACTAAAACTACTTGTCTTTTCAAGGTTATGGAGAAATATTCAGTAACCCTGAGGAGTTAGGTGTTCCTGGTTAAAAGACTATATAATAGAGCACTAATCCCACTTGCTGTAATTTTAGTAATATATTGATCAATGTTTTGGAACGTAATTCATAACTTAATGCTAGCTTTTTATTTACTACTTAACATGGGAGTCAAGCCTTCAGAAAAACTTCTTGACATAAAATATATGAACTGCAGAGAGGTTGTCTCTCAGAGCAGTAACTCTGGTGTCAAAAAGTAAGTAACTTTTTGTGTGCATGGAAATAGAATGGCAAGCTCTTGTAGGCTGAGTACGGGTATCTCCCTCTTTACATTCTGCACACACTCAGTTCTATAGTGCATGAGCTGGTTTTGTGTGCAGATGACAGGGTTTCTCAGCAACGTAAGAATGTGAAGTAGAAACAGCATGTGTCAATAAGAACAAAGCAAAAAGTCAGTCTTAGTTTCCTTTCACAATCTGGTAGTTTTCCTTTCACGCATTTCCCCTGCTATGCTTTTTGCCTGCAGATTATCCAACAGTTCTCAGAGCTCGGCTCAGGTGCACTCCTGCTGCGCACACAAAAATGCCCAAAAAGAAAAGGGGAAATAAAGGGCATAAATGTAAGTACATAGACAAAATGGTTCTGCTTCACATGCAACTATACATAATACACACACACAGATCTAGCTCTTAGTCTATATTATTAGGAAAATCTCAGACCTGATGCAGTTTTTGGTCTACTGATAAGCATAACTGCAGCTTCTTAGTTTGGCTCTAATGTTCATCCCACCTCGATAATTGTTAGTGCTTCTGAGTAACCACACTGGTTTCATCCGACCCAAAAGTGGATATGTTAAAAAGGGCTCTAACGATCAGTTTTAAAGTTCTGGGAATATGTATACTAGAAAGGCATTTAAATTTATTTTTTTTTTAAATTGCTGATGTCTTGGAGTAGAACCATTAGTCTCTTTGGCCACATCTGACTGCAAATAACATTTCTCAGTGCTGATGTAACCATATTAATTAGCTTTTAAATGCAGCCCCCTAAGTGTCACTGAGAGCTGCTTCTTCTCTGTCACTGAAACTGATTATCTTTTGCATCAAACCCCAGACTGATAGGCAATGAGGTAACTACAAAAAAAAAATAATGGCCCAACGTAGCCAATACCAAAGTGCTCTCATTTACACAGCCCCTCTTCAGCCTAGGAGAAGCACAAGCTGCCTTGAGACTCAGCACTTTTTGGAGGGTCCAGCAAGCTGTCTAAACCATATTCACTTACCAGCTCTAGCTTTGTTCGCAGAAGTTGAAACCAAGTGGAAAACAATACCAACAAAACCTCCTCGCTGCTCAGTTCGATCTGTCCTCTAACAGCTTATCTTGGGGAAGGAAAGAAACTTGTTGCTGGACACCCTTCACGCCTTTGCAAAAAGAGTATGAAAGAAGGAAAGAAGTCATGTCTCTATTTCACTATTCCCAGCAGGCTCATGTCCTGCATACTGTCAATCCAGTCCTGAATATTTATATCACTACCAGTCAACAGACTGTGTTCTTTCACAAACTGCCAGCCAAAGTGATTCTCACAGCTAAGCAGCTGCTATTCTTCTCTGTCCTTTCCAAGGGATCAGCTTCACAGTCACTAGATAAAGATGAGGCTAAACAAGGGGAAAATTCACATGTTCTTAAGTCTCAAAACAAGAGAGCAGATAGATTCATCCATAGTCACAAGGATCAAGGGCACAAGAAGCAAATGATGGTTTTGATCCAAGATCTTTTGGAAGAGGAGTTGTATTAGGAGACTCTATAGAAATAATATTAACATATTGGTACCTGTGAAGAGGGTGGGTTGAGCATCTCACCAGAGATGACATTTAGCTGGCCACACGCCTGCTAGCTTGAAGGGTTCAAACACTCTGCCTGATAGAGGAGGTGATGGATTTCAGGACAGTACGGGAACTATAACTCAGCACTTCCAACACACTGGATGTCACTCTGTTCATCTAACATGTCCACCACATGACTAAAGAAACTGGGATAGAAATTCTTTTTGTCAGTGTCATCCCTCTATTTTGTCATGTCTTAAATTGCCATATGACCAGATGGGATAAGTGTCGAAGTTTTAAATCTACAGCATCTGTCCCACTCTTTCTTAGCAGGAACTGGGGAATATAACATTTTACTAGTAATACTTGAAGAAGTTATCTTGTAAAGAGTCACAGAATAGGTCTGTCAGACAAAGGCTAATTCAGCATGCTTACAGTAAGGAGCCAGAATCAACTTCTCAGAATGCTTTGTTTCCAAAACTTCCCTCTAATTGAGGTAATTTACTTATCCAGGATAGCTCAATTTTATTTTAATAAATTGTCTTCTAAAATTGTTATGGAATTTCCTCACACTCTGCAGAAGCAGGGTTGTCATTAGTAATATCAAATACAAATTCTGGGATCTTAATTTTCACTCCTCTCCTAGGCTGTCCACTTTTTTTTGACAGTGGGCCTGGCTCAAGGACATTATCACTCAAAGAAAATATGTTTTCAGAAAAGCACATACTCATTTTCATATTCTCTAGCATGGTCCACAGACTTGTGACAGTGTAGGATTGTGACTCCCAAGGTGAAGACAGGATCATCTTTGAAATGAGATCTTTGAACAGAGATTACTACATACATTTTTGATCGTTTCCTGGATATTGAAAACCACATCATTTTGCTAAAACTGAATGACTAATACGAAGACTTTGAGATGCTTGTACTATACAGTTCAGAGGATGCTTCCTGTAGCTCCATTAAAAAAGAATGAAAAATATGACTCCTAGTATCTTTGTCTCTACTGATCAAGCCTTGCTCCAGCTGAGCAAGCCAGTTATTTCCATCTGCCGCAACCAGCTAGATCCCCTCTTTGAAGATGCAACAGAGGACTTTCTAGAATGGTGAAAGCTCATGGCCCTTCTGCACTATGTTTCCCAGACTCAAAGGCCATGTGCCTGGCGTTCACAGTATTTCAGTGTCTGCTAGAGCAAGCTGCAATTCAGTTGCTGACAGATAACACCCCTGCTGTGTTCTGTTAAGACTGGAGTTTTGTAACTGTACAGCATTTAACTTTTGGGCTACCATCTTCTGTTAGGTGCAACATTTGCTAAATTTCATCCCCAGTCCAGACCTATGATGGACTACTTTGACAGCACACGTATGCACTGCCTATCAGCCATATCACTGTACGTGTATTGCAGCTCTCTATTTGTTCAGAACAACAAACAGAAAAAAAAATGTTGAGGAAAAGATAGAAGTATTTTTCCCTCCCTTTTTTTAAAGCCAGTATTAAGTTAGCTGTTTTGGAATAGGCTCTAGGATCATGTTTAGATCAAACAGTTATAATAAAAGTTAGGAAAAGTTCATAGCTACCAACCACAGAGCAAACTGAACCTGTTCAAAGGTGGTAAAAAGAAAATTTGAGAAGATAGATCTTACTTTCTTCCTGCTTCTGAAGCAAAAGGCAGAATGGGAATGAGTTAAACTTCCTCCAGTCACTGCCAGATAACGAATGACTTAATTCATTCAAGTTGTAGCATTCCTTGAGGTTGCCAAGACTCAGAGGAGACAAAAACTGCTGCTGCAAATTCCAGCACAGGTCCACAGGCTTTGCAGCAGAACAAGACAGGTCTGCAGAGCCTGCTGTTTCCTCACTTGGGAAGCACTCTGGCACATGGGGGACAGATATTACAGAAACTCTTACATGGCCAGGCGGACCTTAACAGAACTGGAAACTGTTCATTCAAAAAAGTATTGAAGCTTTACAGATGCATTACCAAATTTGGCCAAGTTAACTTCAGGCTTGGTGGTAAAAACCCAGACAAACAGAATACAATGTGCTGTTTCCTCCAGCTCCCAGTGTCTGCTAGCATAAGCAGCAGTGCAGTTTCAGGCTTCTGGTTCTTTTATGCAAAGGAAATCTCTGTTATTCTGGTGGTACTGAAATGGAGAACAGTTTCTGCAAGCAAGAGAGGAAGAAAGCTGCAGTCACATGCAGTGTCACACAGATGAAGTCATACACTGGCATAACAGCAAGTGTTGTCAGTTGTCAAAGGCCATCTGTAGCCAGCAGACTTAAACTGTCATCCTGGAAAAAGATGCAAACAAGCCTAATGGGAGATTACATTATCCTCTCCCTGGCATTCAATCAAATGAAGCTTGTTCCCTGAACAGATATAGAAAACAAAGGGACACATTCTTTCTTTTTCTTTTTTCTTTTTTTTTTTAAAAACAAAATAATTATTTTTTGGCGGTTGATATATTTTCAGAATGACAGGAAAAACATGAAGAACCAAGGAACTCCAGAACTGAAGAGTCACTTGTCATATGTGGGTTATGTGTACTCATTTGCTGCTAGAGGGAGAGAGGTATTGCTCCACTGTTCGCTCTGCAGAATGGAATGACAGACTTTTGATTTGGATCATTTAGGGCTTTGCTATGTAAGCAATTTGATACTGTGTGTGTGCTTTCTCTGTGGGTTTTGGGTTTTTTTTTTTTGGGGGGAGTTATTTTTACAGTGCCAAACGCTGTGGGAACTGCTGGGAACAGATACTAAATAAGAGATCCATTCCTTGGAGCAGGAAATGGAAGCACACTTAGAGACGATGCGTTAACTGTTCCTGAGGGAAGGTATAGTGATGGTTTCCAGTACACTTTGTGTACCCTCCGGCTGGTGACAGATTTCCTAATCAGCCTGCAACAGAAGACAGGAGATGTGCTTGGGGAGAGGTACATATTCCGCCACGTGTAGACCCCCAGTGATGCAAGAAGGGAAATATTCCTATTCTGCCTTCTAGGAGGCAAAGACAAATGTGCTTGTTTCGCTGGTTCTAGTGCAGGCAGGGGCCAAAGAAGAGGAGCACTGAAAATTGAAAAATGAGTCTTGGGATCTGTGCCTGGTACTGATGCAAATGAAGGTGAAACTATACAAACAGCAACACAATCAGACCATTCATCATTCCTTCATTAGCAGCTTTTCTTTGCAACACCACCACCAAAGAAAAAACCTTCCTTCTTTTTACCAGCGATGAAGAGGATCGAAAAGAAAGCCTAATTAGTGAGTGTACAGTATGCACACTGTGTGTAAGACCATTTGTTATGCAAATAAGATAGCTCTCAATCCATAGGTGGGGTTAGTGTAATTCAATTTACACAACCTTTGTAATATAGAAACCTACTGAGTATGTAAGACAGAGTTTCAACTTAGGGCAAAACAGTTGCCTGCTATGAACAGAAAAGCTTCCAGCCGCAGTGCTAAGGCAGATAAAAACTCTATGCTCCAGATGACATCAAAGATCTGTTATCTTGCTCAGATTTACCGGAAAGGTCAGATTTCCATAATAGATGCAAATTGTTATGCTAGCCTTGCTTACCCACATGAACACAATTACTATTACTGGAAAATGATTCAATTGTTTTAAAATATTTTGCATTCCTTTAACAGAATACAACTCTCTCATGTTCTATTCACTTGAATGATCCAACATGAGGGTTGTGTTTTCATATGTGTGTATTCTACTCTGGGCGCACAGAATTCCATACTGTATGGCTGCTGGCTACTCCCCATGAAAACAACTTGACTTCAGCTTCTTATAAATCATTGCACCAAAATTTTTCATGTCATTGGCTGAAAATTTTGGAGGGCTTTTCAGCAAGAAATGACTCAGCTGTTTGCAAGAAATAAGTCAGAGAGAAAAATACACTGTCATGACAATATTAAGAAGGAAATCTTGAGAGAGTTGGGGTTTTTTTGGGTGGTTTGTTTTGTTGTTTTTTTTTAATCTTGAAGAGCACGTAACTGGTAAGCTGTGCATCTTGTTCTCCCTGAAATAAATTTACATTTAATTGTCAGAAAAATTCTAACTCGTATGTACTTTGTAGAGTTTTTTGAATTTGAAGCTACTAAATTTCTAGAGATCCCAATGTATTTTACAACTCTATATGTAATCAGACTGTGCAAGCACTACCCACTTGCAGAGTGTGAGCTCCGGGGTCTCCCAAGGACTTTAATCTGGAATTGCTGAACCCAGATGCTAGAGGGCCAGGCACTGAGATATGAGGTCATGAACTCCCCTGTCCAGCTCACAGTAACCTCTTTCTCAGTGCAGACAACCTGGAGAAGGCCCCTGTTTTCTTCAGAGCACACATAGGACACATGCATTGACACAAGGACGTTTTGAAAGAAATAAGCAGAATGGGATAAGACGTCTTGCCTGCATAGCAACAGACAGCTGATTCTACCTATTAAAGATTCTACCTATTAAAATAAAATAAAGCATTGCCACGTTACCTACAAAGATCACAGGTGGGTACTTTGAGCAGCACAGCTTGTTTCTTAACTTCCCCTTTCTGTTCCAATTGTAGTATCTGTAACGCTCATTAATACATCACACTCACTAAACTTGATCTGTGGTATGACAGTGCTAGGAACATTTCTGTGCTCAGTTTCCAGTTTTTAACCACAGAGAGAAAAGGGGAGGCTGTGTGTTCAGCTCAGACTCGCTGGAGGAGTGCCTGATATCACACTGGGATACAGCCTCTGGACTGACAGCAGTGCTGATGCAATTCAAAGTATGCTTGCATGTCAGCTGAAACAGAGTGCTGCAGAAGTAGGATTAAGTGAAAATAATACTTCAAAAAGCAAGTGCAAAAATTCCAGTAATGCATAAGTGATGTGAAGAACTGCTTCAGGAAACAGAACAGCAGCAGAAATATCATTGAATTCTGAGGAGGCCTAAGGAGGAACAAAGGAAACTCAAGACAAAAAGGGATTAAGCCTTTGGAAACAGACCAACAGTCAAGGATGCTTTGGATTTAAGGTCAGCCTTAGCCACTGGCTGCATTGCAGAAATCGTATCTGAACAGATTAGAATAAATGCAGATTTCAGCATTGTGGTGCCTGAGCTTAAACACTTGCCAGCTCTGTCCTTGACTTGACTCATGCTTAACTCTAGGCCAAGTCTGATCATCACTTCTTCAAATCATGACTGATCAATAAGGATCTTTAATGCATGAGCTGCCCTATTACAAAATACACAATGCAGATAACTGACAGTAGGAGACAGATGAGTTCACAGAAGAAAGCCAAATTTGAACACATGATGCACTACTAAATTAGGCAGGGCATGCTTGTGTGCCTGGATCTTACAGGTAGCTGGTGATATGAATATGCATCTGTGCTTCCCAGAACCAAGTACTAGTAAAATAAAAAAGGTAGATGGAAATTTAGTTATAGCTGGAGGTTATCTGGGACATCTGTGCCAGACATAAAACCAGAGTAGCAATATAAAGATGACCAGGTCCGGAAATTCTGAAGTTGTTCTTCCGAAATATCTTTACAGTTTGGAAGGAATTAATTCCTTTCAATCAAAAGCTGGGGATACAAAACAACAGGAATCAAAATTGGAGAAACCATTTCAGATAAACTCTCAATGATGTTTCTAAAACATACACAGTTTCAAATGGAAAGGTTTAATTCCAGCTAAAATTAACACAGCTGATATTTGCCAAACTGGATTTATTTCAGACTCTGTTTTTACATCTACCTTTACATGAAACCAGAATGCCTTTAGAACAATTTAAAATGCACAGCTGCTGAACCTGTTTCAGCATGACTCAGAATGAAACAGGAACTGCACAGCAGGAAAACATAGTCCTTGCACTGGGATTTTACAGTCTCAGATCTTGATTTTCCATTATTCACATAGCTCTCATTTCACTTCAAGTCATCTGTGCTTAGGCAATGGCCAACACGCAGGTGACCATATGGGGGCCTAAAAGGACACAAACTAGGATCAGGAACAGAACAGGGTGCTGAACGCCACGACAGTTCAGTTCACTTTCTCTTCAATTTAAGTCCTTACAAACTGAAATTATATGCAAGGTGCAACATCTCAACAATGAAGCCCTTGACCACTCTTAGAATAGAATAGAATAGAATAGAATAGAATAGAATAGAATCATTAAGGTTGGAAGTGACCTCAAGGATCATCTAGTCCAACCATCCCCCCACCACCTATTACCCACTAAACCACGTCCCTAAGTACCATATCTAACCTTTCCTTAAACACCCTCAGGGATGGTGACTCCACCACCTCCCTGGGCAACCCGTTCCAATGCCCGACCACCCTTTCCGAGAAAAACCTTCTCCTCATCTCCAACCTGAACCTTCCCTGGCGCAACTTGCAGCCATTTCCCCTTGTCCTGTCACTAGTTATCTGCGAGAAGAGGCCAACCCCCAGCTCACCACAACTCCCTTTCAGGTAGTTGTAGAGGGCGATAAGGTCTGCCCTGAGCCTCCTCTTCTCCAGACTAAACAAGCCCAGTTCCTTCAGCCGCTCCTCATAAGACCTGTGCTCCAGCCCCTTCACCAGTTTCGTTGCCCTTCTCTGGACACGCTCCAGGGCTTCGATATCTTTCTTGTGGTGAGGGGCCCAAAACTGGACACAGTACTCGAGGTGCGGCCTCACCAGGGCTGAGTACAGGGGGACAATCACCTCCCTGTTCCTGCTGGCTACACTATTCCTGATACAGGCCAGGATGCCGTTGGCCTTCTTGGCCACCTGGGCACACTGCCGGCTCATGTCCAGGCGAGCATCGATCAGCACTCCCAGGTCCTGAGAAAGGTGAACAATGAGGAACAGTAACCAGCCGATAGAAGGCTTCAGATGCAGTGAAGGCCTGGGGAAAAATGAGTCAGTATGGCTCTTTTTATTCTGAATGCTTGTCTTCATCTCAAAACCCACAAGGCCTAAGCAAAGGAAATAGGCGTTGCACATTTTCTCTGAAGGACCTGCTCACCACTTTGCAGAGTGCAGCACACATGCACAGTGAGCACAGCTCACCAAAAGCATGTCTTCATCATTCTGTATTGTTTCCGTATGTAAACTATTCTCAACCTCAAGAGTTGTGAGATTTACTTATTTCAAGTTTGCTTATTTTTCCTTTTATAAGTGAAGCTTAACTACATTTTGTAGATTGTTAACAAACAAATTTTCAGGAAGAAAATAAAAAAGGTCACAAAGAAAACTAATGGATATTTCTGACAGGCATGTCAACCTTAAAGACCATTTACAGAGAAGGCTGTGAGAGAATAACATGGTCACATTTGCTTTTTGAATTAAAAGGCCATGCTAAAGCCACATGCAAACATAACTGGATTTAAAACTGGATACCTAATTAAACTCTAGAGATGAGATCAGATCAAAAGAATTAAAACCTTTTTTTTTTTTTTTCCTCATTCACCATTCTCAGGAATTCAGTTTAGCAGTACCAAAAGAGAGTTACTGCTATTTCAGCGTCATTTTAACACCTCTTTTAGGAGAATGGATACAAGACATGATCCCCTTTTACTTCAGCATGCTTTTTTGCCTAGTTGCTGATGCTAGTGCAGCCCTTAAAAATTAAAGACATTCTACAAAAAACTACCAGCCCCACCTAACATTTGTTATTCACAACTGATAAAGCTTTTCCTATAGCACACATAACATTTTCCCTAGATTAAAGAGGGAAAATTAGAACTAGATAGGTCCTTACTGGAGCCTGAGATACAATGTATAGAAACCAAAATAAGTTTGAAACCAGCCCAGCTTCTTGAACTGAGGTGCAGACGCTCTCCAGCTACAGCAGTCCTGAAGAGAATTTGCCATGGGCTATTTTTCCCTGTTTCTGGACAGTCTAGTTTAGGGTCAGGTTGAATACCTCTAAGCTACACTGCAGTCTCCAGTGCAGACATGTCCCGAGGGAGGAAAAACAATGACTTGCTAAAGCCCATACATTCAGCCTACAGTGGACTACACCATCGGGATTACATTACCCCTTGATTTACTTACCCTGTTTAAAAACTATCTTTTCAGATGTTAGAGCTCAAAAATAAAGCAAAAAACCAGCAACAGAAGTACACTGTTTTCTTTAGTTCAGGGACACTAACTGTGGTGAGACATCAACAGTTCTTACCAACAACTCTTATTTCTATATCCTTAAAAAAAAAACACCACCACCTTATTTTTTAAAAGCCCTTGTGGAGGAACTAATAATGAGTACCGATGGATAATTTTTGTCACTGATATATGCTTGAGGAGCTCCTACACAGTAGCCAAGATGATCTATCTGCAAACAAGATGTCTTCTGAGTGGATGTTAGTCTGCAAGAAGAAACTCATTTTAAAGCAAAGGCACAAAATGACAGCCATACTGATGCACTGAAAAGGAAGGGAAAAATGAGAGTATTATCTCAGGTGCCCAAGAGCTTGCAATATGTGTGAGTTACCCAGCACTGCAACCGGAAAGCCTAATAACTCAAGTGCAGCATGAGATATTTCTGGAAACCAAAACATTTCCATGTACTCCAGTTCCCCATTTCCCTGGATAAGAAATAAGTTACTGTATACAACTCAGGAATAAAAATATGAGGTGTAGTCTTTCCATATTCACGACAGAAGTATTTATCACACAGGGTAAATGGAAATTCCCTAAACAGGCAAAATGAAAGGTTTTCTATTCTGTCAGGAAGTCTGCCAACAGTGATATCAAAGACAGAATATATACCGGACATCCAGACTGAAAAAAATCTCCTTATTTCTAGTCTAGGAAAATTCGGAACTAGAACTGAACTTCAGAAATTAGGCTTATAATGGGATTCACATAGACCTTCAAACAGCCTCTAGATGGGAGAAAAGTTAAGATCCAAATTAAAACTTCTCTTTTAGGTCCACCTCTATGCCTGAAGATATCTGCTATGCACATATATAGAATTATTCTATCCTGAAATGTGATCGTTCAAAAAGAAGAATGAACATCTCCCAGGACTACACCCAAATCAATTAAGAGCGGGTCTTCTATTTTTGGGAAGTGAGTTCAACACCTGCCAAAACCAATCTCATGCACAAGAGCTCAGTATCTACCTGTTTATTTTGAATCAACACAGTTTGCCAAAAGAAGAGGACGTTTTTGTCAGCGTATGTACAACGCCAAGGACAGCAGCGTTTGACACCTTAGCTAGGTACTCTTATTCTACCATAAGAAAGATTAAGACATATTTCTATTGGATCAACACTGTCTTCACACTAGGGAAAGATTTATTCTTCCAGTTTCTTCTAAGATAGGTGCAATTATTATTCTAATTTTACACAGGGGAGAATGTCAACAGAGACAAATCACATTGTTTAATTAGCATCCACAAAAAACCTGACAGCTTAGTTCCAGGTTAAACTTTGTTCTCTAAGCAAATATATTTATTCAGCACTTATCTCAGTCTTTATCCCAGGAGACATGATCTGCTTAACAGGTATGTTTGGAAATTGCTGCTTCTCTCTATTTGAGGCTTCAGTAACTGCGAACTGATGCACCCAACCAGGCAACGCAGAGCTATGGCAGCCAGAGGTTCTAAATGGTAAATATGTCTTAGACAAGGACATTCTCAGTCACAAGTAAGACCGTCAAGTCCACTGGGGCACAGCTTTTTACAGATAGTCCAAGCAACATTTATATATCTGCTGACTTCAAGGGTGACAGCACCTCAGGGTGTCATGCCTAGAAACTAAGTTTCATTTTCTCTAGCAGCAAATCAAGATCCGTATTTACTGCAGAGAGCTATTACAAGGGTTGCATAATGTTAGCAGAGTGCTGGGAGCATGAAATATGCCTCATATTATTTAATACGTGACAGATGTACCTGCAGAGAACTCATTAATTCTAATTTCTATTCCTGTTAGTCTAGAAATATTAGCATATAATTGTTAGTTTCTAAAATATTCTGGCAAACTTTTTTTAACTGAAAAACTGTGTCAGCATTTATTTTGGAATAGCAGATGAAGTCTGTTCTCTTGTATGCCCCTCAAGTAATGTGTTACAATAACCTCAATTACCTAACAGGAAATGTTAGAGCTTCAGTAAGGCGGCTTTCTGCAAGCCTTTAAGTAGCAGCTGTGAAATTTCTTCTCAGTAAACCTAAATGAAGTAGCCTTCGGTGTGACAAGAATATTCAGGATGGACTATTCTGAAAATGAAAACCCAAACCAATGCACGTGTGATACACAAACAGACTGTATGGCAATACTACATGTATTTTGAGATTGCACTGCAGGGCCCATTATGGAGCAAAAGGCTGAGTGAAGCAGCAGCCAGCAGTAGCATGCTTGTTAGCTGTGACTGCAGTCTGATACAAAGAAATCCAAAGGAATTTGGTTATCTTCTCTCTTTAAAGAGTATGCTAGCTGAATAAACACTGAATTTATCGTGATATTTCCCCCCCCCAAGAGTCTCAAGATCAGTTCTTTCTACAGAAAATCAAAGCTTGGAAGTAATATCAGACTAACTGATAGCTGTGTATAAAGGCCCTGCAAAAAAAATTAATACACCCATCTTAGTGACAGAAACAGCTCACATTCACAAACACTGCTTCCCTAGTAAGAATGCCAGAAGACCACATGTTGTTCTGTACAATAGCATATGGGGACCAGGAATTTATTGCATGTTTCCCCAAACTGCAGCTTCGGGTACAAAATCTCCCATCAGCTTAGACCTCTTAGTCTGACTCCTTAGTGCCTGGTGACTTGAAAGTATGACAAAGTAAAACTTCGTTTAATCAGAAGGATATCAAAAGATGGATGTGTATAACAAAGCACAGCAGTATCTCTGCAAACACTGCATAAGAATACCACCTGTGTATGAGAAACAAAAAGAAACACAGCTTAAACTCTCTCATAATGCTTAAAACACGGAGATTTGCAGCAATTAAAAACCTGGTCAATAGCAAAGTTGAAAGTAAACGTACTGGCCAACAGATCTTTCCAGGAAATAAACTGTTCAATTATTCAATTGTTTTGAGAGGAAGCTAAAGAGAAGAGAAATGCATTAAACAAACATGTGGGAATGTAAACTCTCGCACAGCATGGGATCACAAGTGTGGACAAGAGCACTGCAGAAATCACGATGCGGTTTTGCTGAGCTGTTTCCCACAGCATGCGCTTACATGATTAAAGGCTATATAATAATCCATGTACACAGGGGGGATGAACTAAATTTACATAGGCAAATCGGGGCAAATTTCCCTCTCTGCTCACTCATGCATACCTCATTTCTCATTATTTTTTATTTCATTGCTCTGTTAATCTAGAACACAGGTCTGTCTTACTGAAGCTGAGGGTTGTTATTTATGGAATAATATGATAAAAATCTGGGCAGCAGGATGGCTCTTCTAGTTAACTTCAAAAGCATCTGCTACTCAGCACGACTGTCTTGCAATGTTTTTCTTCCAAGTATGCACAGTGAGTTGCAACACTTTGCATAGTATCTGAGGCGGTTTACTGCTTCAGTTTTTCTTTTAATTCCTACTAAATACTCACAGACTACACATCTACCTCTGCCTTCTTTTTGTCTGATTGTTTTTTGAATCAGTACAGTGTGTCATCTTACCATGAATAAGAGCTCACTGTCTGCTTAAGCTTTTCAGGCAGAATCCTACAGTATCCTCTGTGATTTCAAAAGAACTCAGAGTCCCAACTGAGTAAGATGAAAGCTTTTGAGATCTGTTTCTAAGCAGTACTGGAACTCTTAAGCCTCTAATAATATTTGTACTTTGAGACATCAAACTAAATTTGGTTTCTTGGCTAGTATCTGGGAAAAAAAATACATTTTTCGTGAAACAAATCATGGCGCATAAGCAAATAGCGCAGTGCATTTCTGAACAACTGCTAAGTAAGGAAGCAAACCTTATGAAAGGGTAACACTTCATTGCATTAAAGTGTAGCACGGCTCAGAAAATGTTTCTGACAAGTCTGTGTGATGAACTTCTGCTCAGTTTGGCACATTTTCTTTGTGCCATTTTGAACTATACTGAGAATTAAAAGGAGCACATTTAAAAGAGCGCACATGGAAGAAAATAGACAAAGGGACCTAGTAAAGAGTCAATTAGTTTGACAGAAGCCATCGAATAAATGGAAATTATATACACCAGCTTTATACTTTCTAACCAACATGAAACTTTAGTAAAACGGTGATTATTGATTTATGCTATATATTAAACATACATAGATAATTAACAAATTACACACTACAACACATTGAGAACATGTTTTAAGCAACTTATGTTCCATGTACTATGCAGGATTTTATCTGTAGGACTAATGAAGGGTATTCATGCTACTCTCTCACAGTAAAGCTATTAGTATAAAGGGGACCAACTCCTAGTGTCGCAGACAGCATAATGCTAAAAGCTTTAATAGGCTATTTGGCAGGAGACAGACAGAATAGATTCAGCTGCTAAAATTGTGACACTGACATTTTGCCCTTGGTTACCAGTGTTCTTATCTTTCCCCATAGAAACATAAGTGTTGGATGGTGCAAGCTGTCAGTCTATCGTTTTCTAGTTAGGCTGCACTACAACAGCCCTACTTCACAAAGAGAAATTTATTTCCCAGGAATACTTGTAATCTGTTGCTATTAAAGGTTTAATTAAATATAGCTTTAGGGCACTAATTAACACGTAATAATTGCATGCTCTGACTATCCTCCACACTCATCATCTACAAAAGATGCAAGAATAAATAAAAATGGGCGCACAAATTATATACATGTCATGGCCTCACTTCCTTCCCATGGAGTTCAACAATAAAGTTTGAAATACTCAGGAGAACACTGCCCTAGAGAATAAATTGCCTAAAAGTAAAATTTTGTATCTTGACAAGTTGGAATTACACAAGAGTTTTACTGTAATTTATGGGTCACAGTTTTATTTTCAGTCCTACTCACATTTTAAGGCAGATGGGATACATCAAGGAAAGGACATCTGAACAGAATTGTGAAGACACATTGGATATCCTGAAACAATTAAAAAGAAAGACTAGGAAAGAAAAAAAGAACAAGCAGCAAGCTGTAAACCAGATAAAAGCCAATAAAAATACTGTGCTTTTCCAAAGCAGAAAAAGGGCAGACGGTTTTTTGCATCCTTCACAATTAATAGGCCAGAGCGTTCTTCCCAGAGTTCTCTACTCCCTCAAGAATGCTTATCTAATCCATTTTTAATCCCTCTGTGTGTTTTACCTGCATGCTGAGAGCAAGAGAAGAAAGCTCCCACATCTAGGCGTCCCATCTTATTCTCTCCAATATTTATGAGAGTAAAGAAATACTTGAACATATGTTGCAAAGCATGACTAAGCAAAAAAAATTAATTCTTGATGTGCCATCACCATTACGCCCATCCAAGCACTTATTTATTTGCAATTAACTGGCCTCCTGCAAGGCTTTATAAGGGGTTTATTTACCATATGCATGCGTTGCAGACAAGTCACTACTTTTGAAGTGAAGCCACATCTGAAACAAAGGATTTTTTTTCTCCTGCCTTTGGCATAACCCTCTGGAATCCTGCAGTGCTTCTTTTCCTCTGTCACTAGCACTGCAAAGGTACTTCTTGTCCCAACGGCCCTCCAGACAGTTTCAGTTCTTACACATAGCAATGGCTGGTTGCCGATCTCATGTATTACTTGTTGTTCTACGAATCAATTTAGGAAGACACACTATGTGGAGCTACTTAAGAGTGGCATGCAAAAAAAGTTCAGGTAATGCACCAAAGCAAACGATGCCGGGTGCCGGTGACGCTGGTCTCGGCACTCGGTATTCTTGGGCGCCATCTGCCGGCATGTTATTAATTATTGACTCCTCCAATGACATTAAATGCCCGCCTCGAAGTTGAATGTTTTCTTCCTAGAGACATTTTCTCTTCCAGAGGTGGAAGTACGTTCACCCACAACTTCCAGCAAAGGTCTGGGTCACAGATCTTTCTAGTCTTCCTCCACTCCCCCTCATGGCAGCTAAATGTGGGCCAGGAGAGCCCAGCCAGCATGGGAGACAACTCCTCCCGCAGATGGAGGAACTCCAGGTAGCACCTTGGCCTCTCATTACAAGCCTGTGATCTGCATCCAACCACCCTGTCTCGTACACCCTTGCCCTAGAGGATAAAATTCAGCTGTGCCAATCGCCATGCTCAGAAGTTTCCTACCACCATTAGCAAATCATCCCAACAGCTGAATGTGACCTTCTGTCCAAGCTACTAAACCCTACAATATATTCTATTTATACTGCTGCTGTTAACCCACTGTATGTCTCACATGTTTAGACAACAATTGATCCTAAACCACAAAATGCTGGTCTTGACTATGAATATGACTCTAAGACTGAGGTCATATCAGCAGTGAAGACTGATTCACCTTCTTAATAAGAGCTAAAAGTGTGTATTGTGCCAAGATCTGGACTCAAAGCCCATGAAGTCTCATTTCCCTGTAACTCAGAAACACATAGATGTAAGAGTCCAGTTCATGCCTGTTCCTAGTCTGGACATAGTCTCTCTTTACAGACGATGGCATCATACACTGTTCTAGAAAGGACAAACTGTTATTTGTACAGGTCTCTCACATTCAAAACCCAACAGAATAAATACCTCTAAGAGTCAGATATTCTCATTAGGCTCAAGAGAATTAGGTATTATTCATATGTGACAAACAGAATCTAAATTTACAAGTGTGTGAATCAGAAGGGAATTTCCAGAAGCATTTTAGAATGAGAAGATCACTTAGCTATCCCTCTTCAAATAAACCTTCTGCCACATCTAGGCTCTGGAATGAGGAAGAAATTCAGCTCTCAAATTCTCTGCCAATGACACAAAACTCAATTTGGAAATATTAGCTAATGAAAAATACAAACCTGTTCCTACAACCACAGCTATGAAGACAAATTGAGTATACTCACTGAATGGAAATTGGAAGTACTTTTAATGGCTAGGCTTAGCAGAAGCAAGTGTACAACTATTAAATCCTGTCATACATTTTTTTTGCTGGAAGATCAACTAAGAATAACAACTACTGTGAGGATCTCAATGAAAAGAGGATTTAGACATGTGCAAGTAATGAAGGATGTATAAATCCTTATGCATAAGAATATTTATGTCCATACTTGGTGCTGAAGGAAAATTCTGAATATAACCTCCCTAAGCAAATATTCCATGAACAGCTGCCAGTTCCTGATTGCACTTCAAATCCCAGCCCGGAATACAACTGTTGGGATTCAAATTCAGGCAGCATTACTTGTCTGTGAGCCTAATTAAAAACGCAGACCTGCTGCAAATGTAGGGAAAGCAATGCTGGTTCAACCGCACATGACACAGCACACCGATTCTGCATCACTCATGTTCACACACACAACATTTAGTACATCACCAGTCACCTTTCTGGCCTTTTGTCCAATCCAGTTTCAAGTATCTCAAAGGACAAAATTATAATCTCCCTTGAACAGCACTTCCTTAATATTCATACTGTTAAAGAAAGACTCCTCATAATCAGAACAATTTAATTTTTCTGAATTTTCAGTTCATTTCAATGTTGATATTACTGTAAACAATTTCATTCATTCTTTGGGCTTCTATGTCTCCTTATTACTGAAAAGGAAGTATACAAAAAAAGAAAAAAAAAGACTCCCCTACAGGAATTAAAAATGAGAGGTATGAAAGCTATACATCCATAAGCTGAAGGGCCTCTGGATAACAGTCTTTTCTACCTGAAAAATAAATACATGCCTGTCTTCTGACATTCCTTTGATTTTTTATTCTTTTTTCATTTGTGGTTGCTTTCTTGAGCATTGCCCACCGTTCACCCAGAAACATCTGCATTATTTGTTTTTCCCAGCTCAAAGATTGTCTGTGCTTCCTTAAATGTCTGTATCTTTTATCCTCTCCTATGGTTCTTCCCTGTTTCGTTTTTCTCCCATCTGAAAGTTCAGAAACAATATGAAACTTTCCCCTTACCTTTCTTCCTCCCTCACTTCCATATGGGTTTCCTCTTTCAGCTTTCCTTCCTGTGCACCTTTTTCTTCCCTATATGCAACATACTCTCCCTCTCCTCTCTTCCTGTTCTTGAGCCATCCATTCTTGCACTGATGAAAAGGGTAACAAAAGCAACTGTTTATGTACCCGATGACGAGAAACTTACATTTTTATGAAATAATATCGCACATTCACGGTACAAAGCTGCAGCTTTCCATCAATGTGAGATCCTGGATGCTCTGCCCTAAGACATTAAACCCCAGTTAAGTGCCTTGGATTCCTAGCACAGGATCACCACCTGTTTCACCAGCTCTGGTCTCCTGTTCTTTCCATAGCGCTTTCATTACAGAGTTCTTTACTTCACCTTCCAGGTAACTCTTAACTAGCTTTTCTTTCCCTTCTGACACTTTCCCACTTATCTTACCACTTCCTACCCTGCCTGATCTAATGACATCTATTTATTCCTCTTAGGGATTCTAAATTCTGCATCTCATTCCAAGGGCCCTGATCATAAACAAGACTCTATTTGCAGGATACTATATATAGAACAAAAGACAATCAGTGTTCCAAAGAATTTACTGTCTGAGACAACACATGTAGATTTTCTACAAGGGAAGCAATGACATAATAGTATTGGCCAACATGAGAAATACTAATACAGTTGTGATCAAGATTTTTGCAGGCATCACTGTAAGAATTCATATCAAAACTTTTCAAAAATTAATATGAAACCAAACAGGTTGATCCAAACAATATCATTCATCACAATCAAGACAAAAAATCTTGTTGTCAATAAAAACTTTGACTGTAATGCAACTTTTAAAAGATAAAATATTTCTTTCTCATACAGACTGTCATCATGTAAGGCTTTTTTTTTTTATAAAACAGCTAACAGAGAACTGCAATAAAATGTATGTGATGGAAAACCTAGATCCGTTATGTGATTAAAATGAGTGCTCATTTGGCTAATCAATATTAATTAACTGGAAATCAGAATTGCAAAGACAGAATGCAGTTAAGCCTACAGAGTGTTCATGTTCTGTTACCCATTAAATAAAAAGTAATAGCTAACAAATTGTAATGAACAGGTAATATTTAGAACTGAGAAACGTCTTTTTCATCAGTGTTAAGTTCAAAGAAATTTCAGTAACAAGTCCTCACCTTTAACAGCTTTGATAATGGTATCAGTACTGCAAATGCATTTGTAGAAACACTGATGGAGAGTGGGTAGGATAAGTGGGTTTGGGATTTTTAACATATTCTCTCTGCTCCTGAAGGAGGATGATTATAGACAACATCCTTCCCTTCTTGGTAAGCCAGTTACCAAAACCTTTCCTATGGCAAGAGCCCTAAGATACATACAACGATCTCCTGGGAGCCAAGGGGAAAAGGTGCCCAAGTGCTGGCAATGGATCCTGGAGGTCCTCTCGCTCCCCTGAAGGATGCAAGTGTGTGCCAGCACAGCTTTGCTCTTGGCCTAACAGATATCTCAGCTTGCATTTGACTAGGTCAGATGCCTCATTCCAAGTTTATGAGGTAAAGGCACCTAAATGACTTGTTAAGAATACTTCTCCAATATACAGGAGGATATTAACACTATCCAACACCAGGGACCTCGTTCTATCTGCTCATCTCTTTCAAAAGCCAAGAGAGAAAGAAGCTACTGCAAATGGGAAATTTAGAAAGAAGCTTAATTGAAGTGCTTCACAGCAGCCTCAGGCACCCTCTCTCCATTGTCTACGCAACAACAAGGGCAAATATCTTCTCAGAGACATGTACCAATATTCTCCCTCCTCTTTCCTTAGCCCTTTCTATAGCCCCTGGGAAATCTCCCTCCTCCCACTCCTTGCAGTCTCCTTCTGTGCCTTTCTGTTGCTGATTGAGCTTGTTGCCTGAGCAACTGCAGCTGAGAGGAGCGGAGCAGGGAGAGGGTTCTGGGCTTGTCGTGTGCTATGGGTGACAACACTGCAGTGTGACTCCGAGATGCACAATAGCGATGGCAGCAGCCTCAGGAGATCAGCAGTTCAGCTGAGTTACATGCCTTGAGCTGGGTGTAACCTCCTTACTAGGTGCTGGGGATTTTGCAGCCTCCTTACATTTTTGTTCAAGCATGAGTAAAACGACCTAACACTCGAGACTGTCAAACAAGTAGTTGTTTATCTTACCTGCACACCCAGATTATATTTACAAAGCAGACACATTTGTTACACTTTAATTCTGGTCCTAATAAAACTCAAACATACAAATTATCTGGCAATTAATCTCTAGAATCAGAGTAATCCACTCCAGAAATTTCAGATTATGATGATGTGCGTCTCTCTCCCCATTTGCTCTTTTCATTGTGTATTTTAGAATTCAGAAAAGTAACCAGAACTGTCAATGACCTTTCCAGATCTGCTTCAGCATTTGTACTTTGCTTTCTTTTCACTTTTGCTGTCTCTTGGTATTTGAACAATATCTGGTAAAATGAGAATGTAGTCTCGGTGCTATCGCCATACGAGAAATAATAATCTTTGCAAAGATATCCATCAGAGATTTCTTTTCTAATATTGTTTCTTTGGGAAAAAATATCCTTTTATTTTTTTGTTAAAAATAGCATTCTTCTTATAAGGTGTTGTGTTCCTACAGCATATGAAACTACAGGTTGCCTCTCCCCTCCCATGATGGTTCATGAGCAAATGATTGTAATTGACTACCTGCTGCTCTGCTGATTGCAGGAGGGAGGGTTGTGCAGTTTTTCCTGCATTTGAGCAAAGTATCACTTTGAACATAAAGCATGAAATTGTCTGCATTGACACTTCTTAAGAGCTGTTAGAATCAGTCTTGTTAAAATAAAACAAAAAATATCACGAATTGCAGACCTGAATGAGTGTAGCTACTATGGCATTTCGTGCTCTTTTTAAATTATTGTTTAGTTTTTACTTCTGAAGTAGAAACGTAGTTAGTTAAAGGTTCGAGTTACAGCAGGAGCTAATGGTGAGTTACTGGAAAATTATTTGACCTTTTAAATTTCATATCAATGTGAGCTTCATTCAAAATTAATTTACTCCAGCTTATCAAATCTGCCTTCAGCAGCTGCGTGCTTGTTAATTCTGTCCCCCGCACCGCATTTATAGCACTATTTTAATTTAGTTTTTGGGCTATGTTTGTTTTTGCTGAGCATAAAATAGAGAACAACTGGAGTTTAAGCTTGACAGAACCCAACCACAAAAGCTCAGAAACTAATACTTCATTTTGGCTGTGTTATCGGCAGAGATAACCTACTTCCACTTTCAGCTATCCAACAGAATAGTAAGAGTGAATATCAATGGAGAAAAACAGCCCAGAATTTATGGTTTACTAAATTCAGTGAGCAGCTTTAATTAATGAAATCTGAAGTGCTGTGACTAGATAGCAGATTCCCTCAATTAATTTGGAGTAAAACTATCAGGATTTCTCAATGTATCTGGAAGTTTCAAAACCATCTGTCAAAACAATGTTAATACATCTAGGACATAAGTAATTGTGCTTGGGAGAGCTTGGTTAATTGGTCAGGTACATCCAGTGCTGCCTCTTCAATAACTCCTTCTGACTAATGGCTTCAGCAATGATGCACATCAGGTGACTATATATACTGCTTTCAAAAACAGAAGGGAGGCTCACAGAGTCATAAAAGTTAGTGAGGGAAAAGCCATAAGGCCAAACATCCTTAGTGCGACTCATGAATTTCAATGAGATTACAGAAGGATGGAAATAGAACACATTTACCCTACTAGGTCACCATGCTAATATCATTAATCATCTGCCAGTGAAAGATTGCTCCCTACCATTCTGTGGTTTAAAGTATACAAGAAAGCTAGAAGAAAAAAAGTGAAACAATAGGAAGAGCCTGAAGGAATATAATTTAAAATATTTTAAAATTCCGTATCTTAATCTTCCTTAAAAGGTCCTAATGAATATCACTGACCGACTCTGATCAGTATAAACCCTTATCAATATCTTTTATCACTTATGTTTATCAATACAAACTCTTTTATACTGATAATCCTCTACCTGTGGTTTGCATTTGATGAAAGCTGTATCACAAAATTTTATTTTGCTTTTGATACTTTCAGAGAACCTAACTCTCGCATCACTTAAGAGTTCTGTGATTAAAGCATGCTAAAAGCTAAGTTACGGCCATCTCCTCCTTGCCATAAAACTTGCCGGAGTAACATACAAAATCCCTCCTCACAAATCCAGGAATGCTATAAACATAGTATTATCACTTCCTTAAGCTCTAATCAAATCTCTTAGGGGGCATGGAGCAAAACCATCTTCTATGTGGTAAAGGCACTCACCTGGGAAGCAGATCTGGATTGGGCTTTCTACTCTGTAGAAATTAAGTAGGAATTCAGCCAGCGACTCAGAGTTTGGCAATAATAAATTGCATAGGGCCACGATGCTGTGTACCTGTAAATTCTGTTCATTTGGGGAGTAGTTTTAAAACACACAACTACTTTATTATATTTTGACCAGACTGTTTTATCCAAGTCAGTCTATCAAGCACTGGGAAAACAACAAATTCCGAGTTTCATTAATAAAAGAAAAAAGAGACGTGAGTACTGGCAGTATCCAAAATGTTTCAGAATCTCTCATAGCAATGAGATGACAAGACAGCGCTCCTACCTCTCCGTCTGTGAAACGTCATCTTCTTCAAAATAATGTCTGAGATAGGGGACATAAAGTTTTGTAAAGATCGGATTTTTAAACTTGTTTAGGTATTTATAGATGTGTCTAGCTTTTTGATATCCCATCTCTTCTTTATATGTAACTTTGGGTGTTCGAATACTCCTATTTTTACATATTTTACAGATACATTGGGTAAAAGTAAATTGTGATTTTGCTAAACAGAATTTTAAAGATAGTTTGGGGGTCTTTTTCAAGATTAAGTGATTGAAAATTCTTGGGGTTCCTGAATAAAACATACAGGTCTAAGACTCTTTAAATCCCAACTGATGATTAGCAACTGATTCTTGGATCAGGAGATGCTAAGTTCTAAGGCATATAAGGCAATACCAGTACAGTCCTCTCCAGTGCCAGTTGTGTTTGCTCTAGAGAGTACACATTTGACACTGCACTTGCACTGTTTTTCTTATGTAGCATGATTTCTAAAACTTCCAGGGAACACAATACAAAACAGTTAGCAAGTAAATAGGCCAACTAAATCAGCACATACCTCAGGTCTGCCATTTGATCATGTATCCCTGCTAGAAATCACTTCTGGACCATAAAAATGGCTATAAAGAAAAAGAATAAAAATTTGTGGTTTAGCCCATCACTGTCTTGTTTGATTTAGCAAGCATTGTCATTTTTCACCTGCTGTAAATACTAATAAAAAACCCCATGAAATCACTCTGGGGAATATTGCAGTTACACCTGCACTGCTTTCTTGTGTGATGTCAGCTTTTGTGCAGTAAGAATGTCAGTAATCTTTTCACTCATTGTTTTCATCCTTCTGGTCAAAAACCAATGTATGCTACACTGTAACTCAAGTTACAATATACAGTGCCTCTGAGGTCAAACACCCCATCTTATCTCATAATCAGTATGACAACTAATCAGATAATGATTTTTTGTCACTCATTATATATATAAGAGCGAGCCCCATTAAATATACATCCACCAGCATAAAATGAAATGAGGAAACTGCACTGAAGTTTCAGTAGGCATAGCAATGTATAAAAAGAAAACAACTTTCATCTAGCATGGACTGCCCATTTGCTCCATGACAGTATATTATTACTACTTCTGAGAGTTTATACCTGCTTTCTTTTCCGAGTATACAAAATACATTTGGCCATTCTTTCTGATCCATTGCTTATACCTGGTATTTATTTATACTTCAAGTTTGAACTTTACAATGCAAGTTGGTCCCAAGTAAAATTCTAACACTTTGTAACTAAATTCAATTATAAAAGTGGCAAGAGAAATGGCTATTGACCTCTGCATTCATCACGTGTGATTATACCAGATCTGGCAACTGCTCTCCTACAGAATTCAACTGCTCCGCATTTCATAACCAAAAAGTGTAGAAGTCTGCGGTCACTCAGGTGGCATCAAGCTGAGTTGAGGAAGAGATCAGGTGTCAGTAATGAATACTCTAGTTCCATTACAGAAATAAGTCTGGACAGCTAAAACAATCTCAATCTGGAAAATAAACACTTCGTGTGCCCTGCATTTCTTATAAAATTCTATTCTGTAGGTGTGTTGTGTTCAGAAGTCTCACAGAAGCCACCAGCATTGACTTTTTCACCTGACTGCTCTTGGAGTATCTGCACCAGCATATACTTTCATAATAGCAGGATTACATTAATTACATTCAATAACATGAATTGTGAAGCACTAAAAGGGAAAACTACACTCTTAATTTGTAGTTCACCCTGAATAATTCTGGGAAAATGTATTTGAACATTAGTCAAAATTCAGCTGCAATGATATGTAAAGTAAACATCACCTAAGTCGTTTATTCCTGACTATGTTCTTTAAACTGAGGCTTTAATAAATGTTTTACATCTGTGTTCTCACATTCTTTTGACAGTATCATCTCTTTCTCCCCCCTGTCCTGAGAACAGGATTATATCAATTGTCCTTTGACTTTTAAAAATGCTAGAAATTTCTTCTCAGCATAGCAGATGGAGTACAGAAAATACTACCTCCGATAAAAAAATCCAACCTAGGAAAAGATGTGATCAGCTTAGACAACTACAAAAGCATCCTGGCAAGGCCCTACTTCGCAGGGTCACAGAACTTACCTTTTCCTACAGTACTGAACAGACTTTAAGTACCACTAGACTGGCCAGTCTTTGACAGCTCTGAACCACTCTTGAGGCAGAGGTTCTAATGCTCATTATAAAGAGTACATTCCCAATAGATCTTGCACAAGTTGCAAGCTCTTCATAGCAGTAATAATTCACAAGCATTTAGAAAGACACTACTAAGTAGCAGGCACTGCTAGAAAAAATATTTAACATTTATTTCAGAAAATATCTCTACATTTATATATTTAACTTGGGAGTTATATTTACAGGACATATTATTCCACATGTTGAAAACTGAACTTGCATATTCTTCATCCACACAATACTTACAATATCTGTAGACTTGTAATTCTTCTCTTTTGAAGAAAGTTCTCTTGTGAATCCTAACTCTGCAGATTTATCCGTATAATAAATATGCCTCAGCAGCTTTTTAGAAGTGCCAAAATGGATTAAAGCTGAAACAAACCATCAATAGTTATATCCAGCTTAATTATAGAGATATCTGTTAATTGGGAACAGGCAGCACAGTGACAACAGTAAGTGACATTCAGCATTCTTCCTGTTTATACTGGTTGTGGGCTGAGAGCTGACAAGAGGCTCTGCCAACATGCGCCCAGTGAATCTGCTGGCGTAGGACTGCAGTTGGGCATCTTCCTTTCCCTAAGACTGAATTACCCATCTCTTAATAGTCTATCTAAGCTCAGTTCCTTACTGGCCCTTACAGTGTAACATGGTCCTCAAATCAGAGAGCTCCCACAGCAACATGAGGAGCAGGTGGATGCATGTAACTGAAGCATAAATTTGTTCTGAGTAAACATTTGTTGTATTTTGGCAGGATTTGATACATTATCTTGGAACTATGACTTGTACTATGGCTCTAGTGATGCAAGCCTTCTGGTCGATCAGGAAAAATCCCAAAAGACCAAGGCATCACGGTATGGCTACACTGCACAATGCCCTTTGTCCAGCTCCCTCGGAATGATGATCCACTCGGAGCAGTTTCCCTTACCCATGCAGATTCTAAACCCTGTGCAGTATTTCCCTCCAGCACTACACTAAAGGACAGACACGATGTACTGAATCTGAAAAAACAGGATGAAAAGTGTATGCATACTATTACCATACCATTCCAGAGTACATGCCAACTTTCTTCTACACTGAGAATACATTTCCAGTTAAACAAAATACAAACATGCACACATTCTCCCACAGACATATCAAACGGGACAAATAATCGATATTTGATGATAACATGATTCTCAGCACTGTTTCTGCATGCTCGGTGTTTACTGTGGTTCTTGCAGCGAGCTAGGCTTGACTGCTGTAAGAGCTCCCTCTGTTGTTACACAGAAAAACTACCAGAAAACACGTTCCATTATCCTTGCATCTTTTTCACCTTCAAGTGACAACCTTGGTTTTGGAACTGTAGGCTCTGAGAACCCCCATAGCTTCCTGCTGGGGTCCTTGCCAAAACGCTGTGGAGATTTTCTAGCAGGTGTACAAAAAGAAACTCTTTACTTCATCAGAGCATGCGTGTAGTGATATTATGATAAATTACAGTCATTTCAACAGAACTCTTGATGTCTTGGGAAACACGATGACAAAACTTAGGATATTTCTACTCACTGTAAATGCTTTCTATGCAAACATGGTCCAAAACATCACCGTTACCCCTGAAATAAACATATTGTAGAACAATCATGGAAGACAATACAAGAGACATATTATTTACCTGAAGAAAAATGTTCCAGTTCCTGAATGTAATCCATTGCTCCAGAAATTCAGACCCCCTTACATAGGCACAGAGCAACTTTTTTTGTGTGCCAGACTGACCATATGCCACCTGAGCCAAAGCCAGGCATTTTGACTCATTTCTTGGTTCCACTTTCCCACAGTCATAAATAGTATCTCCTACTACCTCAGAATAAGGTTAACCTGAAGAAGACAAGGTAATAAAACGAACTAGTGTTACTAATGTGGTCCAAAACTTTGGAATCTTTAACAATAAGTTACAAGAAGTGGACTGTGTAGATGGGCGTGTTTCTGCATGTGTAAGTATTAAGCTACACCCCTCTCAGATCTTCTGCGCCTCTTGCAGCCTTAATTCTCTATATTTGAGAAAAAGCAGCTTTTTTTTCTTTAATCTCCCAGCTGCAGCAGAGAGGGCAATTACAGGGATTTATACTGCCAAGTGCTATGTAACCTGATTGCTACAGGTGTTGTTATGAGTTTTGCCTACAGTCTAAATGGTTTAGGATTTATTTATAGTATTTGCAAAAAAAAAAAAAAAAGTTTTAAAATCAGTACAGAACTTTACAGCTTTCGAATAGGAGGTAAAGCTCCTATTTACCTATACAAACAAGGCATCATTATGTTTCAGTAACATAATATTTTTCTACAGGCTTTTCTAGCAAAAAATTAAAAGCAATTTGCAGATCCCCAACTACTGTAAACATCCATAATATCTGAAACTAGAAGCTACGGCTGCTTTTCACTCTTCCACCCTACAGGAACCAAACTGTTGTCTACTAACACTACATTTAGTAATATTTTATGATTCCTGAGGCAGTCACAAAGCATGGCTTGAGAAACACTGCTTCAGTGTGATGATGTAACTAGCTGGGTCTGATTACTGTAAGATCAATAACGATTTCAACATGCCAAAAGAGCAGGTTGTAACAGGTTTTTTGCATTAGTAGGATAAGGTATGGGTCAGGACTGAAGCAAAGAAGTGGTATTTTGATCCTGATACAAGGTGGTTTGGTTCTGACATGATTTTTATAAACTGAGATTATTTTAATTTATTTTTAAAGAACTAAAACAATCTCCTTAAGCAGATTATTGTTTAGGAAACATCTTCTATCACATCAGTTGAACTCAGTTTTCCCACCGGTGCCCTCAAAAGTAACCGGACAGGAATACCAGATACCATCGTCAAGACCAAGCTCTTAGTTCTCTACTGCCAATTGTCTACTCTCATACACTTATTCTCAATTGTTCTGAGGTTTCATTTTTCATGACTTTTAACTCTTGCGTCTTTTTTATTTCTCATGATCTGAGACAGGAGATACCGCAGTGTGACAATCTTGCCTGATTTTGCCCAGGCAGAAACAGCAGTTGCACCTAACAGAACTCTAGCATATCTGCAGATAGTTAACAAGGCAATATTTATATGGAGAGAATTAACAGAAAAACCACCTTCTGATAAGGTTTAAAATAAAATTAATAGACAAAATAATACTCCTTAGAGCAAATTCCATAGCATTGCTCTAATATAATAAAAGCCAGCCCCAAAAGCAAGTAACGTTGCTCAAGATGATGAAAATACGTAAGAGTTTTACATTGTGAAAGACAGCCTCTAAACTCACCTCAGATTCAGTAATTGCAGATGTTATTAAAATGAAGGCAATCAGCAGTTATTTGGACAGCTGCAGGAACCATGTCCATGTAACAGAAGATATTTTCTCTAGATGGGCACTAAATGTTCTCAGCACTTACAGGTGTCAAAAACCAAAGGAGCAGGGGGTGTGCGTTTTGATGTCTTAAGATTTAAAAGCAGACCCAGTAACCCTTACTCCCAGCCATCTGGAAAACTAAGAAATTCTTTGTTGTTGGCATTTCCCATCTCAGTCAATGTCTAGAAATGGCAGACACAATCAGGCAGGCACGAGTCCTTCGGGAACTTCAGTAATAACAGCTCTTCAGTGTGGCTGGAAGGTTAATGCTAATATAAAGCATATGGGATACATGTCATGGGTCTTTTTAATAATGTAGACTTTCTCCCCATTTAGTACAGCTTTATAATGCTTTGTCATTTCAAAACTGCCATAAAGTTAAGAAACTGGTTATCAAACATGAACCCTACTGTAACTTCTGGTAGCGTGAATTCATCATAGTGGCTTCCATTCAACAGCAGTGTGCACAGGAACATAAAAAAACCAGCTGAAAATACACCAATCCTTGATTGCTGTCACAATCAGTCTGCTTACACTGTTTTCCCCCAGAGGACAATGAAGCAGAAAACCACTTTACTTATTAATTATTGTTCATTGATCAATTACCTGAAAAATGTTTGTTGCCTTGTCAAACGCATTACTGTATATAACATAACACTCTTCAGATGGTTCTTGCCCTGCACAAACCGCTCTCTCAGTGTCTGTCAATGTATACGTTCATTCACTCTTCAGAAATCTGTCCTCAAAAAGGGGGGCAAGGACAGAACGTTTCTTTTCTTTCACATGAGGGCTTGGCATGGCTACTTAGCACCTTTATTACACAAAGTCTAAAGCCCTTTCCTCCTTTGTTCAACAACTTCCTCAGATGAAAACCTAGAAGAAAAGTTGAATTTGTTAAAATAGCATCAACTGATACTCACATATTCAAGTGAATCTTCATTTTAATACTTCCCACATTCAATTTGTAAGCATAAAACCACCCAAAAAGTACTTTCCAAAACAATGTGACTATCAGTGCTCCTCTATTCCTAAGGCTTTTCTAACTCTAAAAATACTTGCCTCACAAACCCAGACCAACTTGGCATTGATCTTAGGGAACCCGCAGATAGCAAGGTGGCTGTAGGACGCTTTTAAACAGCCTCCACAGGACTGGACCGAGACAAGGGCACCCATTGTTGGGATTTCACGCTGTAGCGCAGACCTGTGGAGCCACAACTACTTGAGAAAACCTGCAAAAAGCAGTTATAGAGCAAGATATCGCTTCTCCACAGGCACAACCCGGCCACAGCAACCCCCTGTGAGGCGACCTCACGGGTGAGGAGACCCTCTCCCTCAGGAGCGACCGTTGGCGGCTGCGCGAGGCGAGCCGCGAAGCACTGTGGGAGCCGCAGCTTCCCCCTTCCCGCCGCGCCC